>CM029119.1:19206395-19611395 GCA_016859345.1 Istiophorus platypterus
CCTCACAGTTTTAATTCCCTGGAATGAAGAATTTACGAGGACCCCCCAATCTAGCTGACTCTCCTCACAACTCAGGATATTCTGAGCTATTGCACATTTGATTGACATTAAAAATACACAAAGGCTTTGTTCAAACTCACTCACTCGTTCAGGCATTCACTACTTTATCTGATAATCTACTAATAGTCAGTCATAAATGACAGGACTATATTTTTAGCATCTATAAAAAGCAATGCGTTGTAGGATTTGGAGTACTGTAGAAACCATGGAGGTGATTAAATCTGGTCCACTGTGGCTACTTATGAGGGCCTTTTCACTTTTACAGTCAAATAAAATGGTGGACAATAAATATAGAGCCCTATATAATGAATAGGAAGTGACACACAGGTACCAGTTATTTCAGGTGTTTGCTTTGCAGAAATAAAAGCTGCGTTATTTTTCTAATCGAGCGTTTGGTGACTGACATCAGCCCGGATGATCGTGAAACTCTCACCAGTGGGGTCATCAGCACAAAATGTGCGACAGTGTCAGAAAACTATGGCCTTCTCTGAGTAAGAAGCCAGAGGGCATAAAATCAGTGAACATGAAAACGGGAGGAGAGATGTCAAGTGCAACTACAACTCCCGAGGTTCAAATCTGGTGGAAGATGATCCAATCAGAGAGTTTAAAGGTTGGCGAGAGTCGGAGAACCTGATGGTCAGAACATTAATCTGTTATATGGTTAATGGACCAGAAGACGCGTGTTTTTCCATGTTGGCGATGATTGATCCCCAAAGAAAAGCTTTTAAATTTGCATTTACAGTGGAGAGAGATTCCTGTGAAATGATACTGTTGGGATCATTGTGTAACTATAAATACATGATTATGTTTAATACCTAGAGTTTAAATATAAAGACATGAGCACACAGCCAGTATGCATGTACCCACACAAACACACACACACACACACACACAGACTGGGTGTGTCTGTATACATGCACAAAAAGGCTGTGGTTGAGGCTCATATGAGGAGGTATTCAGGAAGCGTGCTCCTGCGTGTAGAGACACAAAAACACTCCTGAAGGGCAAAACAAGCCTCACTGTGCACAAACACACACACACACACACACACACACACACACACACACACACACACACACACTGTTCTATTGCTCTCTGTGTGTCATGTTTTCAGTTTCTTCTTCTGATGCTCAATTGCTCACATCAGTATAGTTTCCCGGCTGTATTAACTTCCAATATGTTTGGGGGTGTGTGTGTGTGTGTGTGTGTGTGTGTGTGTGTGTGTGTGTGTGTGTGTGTGTGTGTGTGTGTGTGTGGTTATGGCCAGCTTTCTGCTGCAACATGTTCTCAAATAATAAAAATTAAAGAGTAACTTAGTTTCCTACCTGGTCAGATTTGTAGTAGCTGACGGCATTTTCATCCAGCATGAAGTACCTTCGCTTCCAGTTCTTCATCTAAGAAAAGACAAGCAGATCCCTTTAGATCCAGTTAGAACCTTAAGAATCATCCTTTGGAGAACACCCGTGTCCACACGTAGGACTGAGAGAATCTGGCCGGTAGGTGCCAGGATACAAAGTTTCTCTGTTCGAAAGTGTCGGATGAAACCAAATAAAAAGCACAACCACTGGATCCATCAAAAATATCTGTTTACGTGTACGCGTGTGTGTGTGTGTGTGTGTGTGGCATGCGCACTCTCACCACAGCTCCTTGTTTGACACAGTATCCTGCCTTGATGAAGGCCTGGTTCTGCACTCCCCTGGACAGGAAGTAGGGCAACTGATTCTGACAGCGCTTCAACCCTCCGCGCTCTGCCCCATTCTGCCCCTCCCCCTGCTCCTAAGACACACACACACACACACACACACACACACACACACACACACACACACACACACACACACACACACACACACACACGGTTACAAGAAACAAAACACTGGTGAACCTGTAGTCAGTGAATTCAGAGCTCCAGTCATTCTCTTTTAGCTCAGTTTTTGGTCCCCGCCAGCTGGTCTATGACTTTGTGGGTCTACCATTTGTGCTTAGTACTTTACATTCACCAGCTGCCATGACTGAAAGAGATGCTAACAGGTCATGTGCTGTTTGACCAAAAGAACGAGCTAAAAGAAGCTAAAATGCTATGTAGAGCCGAGGGGAACTAAGGGGAGTTGGGTGAAAATTCTCCATAGGTTCATCAATAGGAGTGACACCTTTCACATAATCCTGGATTTACGCTCCTGCGTTGAACCTTCACCGTAGCCTACACAAGTAGCCTAGGCCGTTGGTGTCGCTCTGCAGTTACACCGCCAACCCGCTAGTTGGTGGCGGTGTTTATATGCCATTTTCCAAAAGCTCATTGTTGCACTTCAAATCAACGGTGGACTGAAACTGAGCGGATCTTGACGGAGTCTGAGCTGACAGATGTTGAACAGCAGTTTTTGTTTTCCTGCATTTACTGCGACGCAGAAACGAATGAAGACGTCGGAGGAGACGGTCTGTAGGACGGCGGCGGAGGAGCTGGAAAGGAGATGCTATCGAGCATAGTTACTATTATGGAAGGGACATGTCAGGCTTTGGCTTGGGTTTGATGTGGAAACATAAATTGGCCCTAAGAGTAATCATGTGATTTACTGTTAGCATGAATGTACTGATCATAGCCACCTCTAAGTTATCTGCTTTTAGTACAGCTTGGTAAATGGCTCAGTTCGGTGTGTAGAGACTCAGGTGCATTATGTGCCACCACTGGCTGATGTGGCTTGGAGCCTCTGGCCTTTATCTTTCAGACCCTCGCAGACTTGGTGATACCACTGGAGGACAATTGCCAGATTCCATGCAACTGCTTCTGGAGACATAAAGGGTTTTATGTGACCGTTTCCTCTCACGTTCTTCGTAGCACTGCTCCCCAGGACTTATACACTGATTCTGGTGGCTAATATCAGCCTTCTGGCCTCGAGCGGAGCGGTTTAATTTCACTGGAAACTTAAAGTGTTTCAGTTCTTACAATACAAACCAGTCATCACTTGTCTTGTGCTGATGCAGACTGGGCCACATGCTTGTGGCCGCATACCAACGCAGACAGGACTGAACCTGCTCAGCTGCTGTTGCTAATGCAACAAACATGGCAGAGTTTTTGTGTGTGTGTGTGTGTGTGCGTGTGCGTGTGTGCGTGTGCGTGCGTGCGTGTGCCTGTGTGCGTGTTACCTGTGTAGCCGTGATGATAGGGACGCCTCCTATGATCTCAGTCCTGTAGGAGACCTGCTTCAGGGCTCCCAGTACATCCTGGGGAGCCTCTGTGTGGGCAGTTTGGCCCTCACCTGGCTTTGGCACCTAAGAAATGAAAAAAAAGAAAAGACTAAATAATCGTGACTTCGACTGAATTCCTCCGATACCCAAATGTTTTTGAGAGTTTAAGGTTAAACTAATTTATCTTTTTCTCATCTCACCAAGGATATTTAATCTTTTTCTTCTGACACTAAACTGCTCTAAAATCAACATTTTATGGCCCTTTCTCTCCATTTTTGTCTTGAAAAGATTGATCTGTTGGTGTGGGTTTTTTTTTTTTGTTTTTTTAAACACAGACAATGATGGTTAGTTTTCGTCTTTCCTTGGGATCTGTTGACTATAATAAAAATATAACATATCGTCAGCCTTACCCTTAGAAACGCACTGCACAGGGTGACATGTTCCTTCATCACCATGAACACAAACACACTGCAGATTATTTTTTGACCTAGTCCCACACACACAAAAACACACACTTTCCTGTTGCCAGAAATACTCAGTAGAGCACCGAATGCGGATTAATCTGCTGCTGAAAATAGTCTGACAAACGTTTCCTCCTGTTCGACTGATGTTTGTTATGCAGCCGTATTAGGAAACGATTGAAACCTTTTTTTTTTTTTTTTTTTTAAATAAAACTATCCATCCCTATAAGTAGGAACCACTGGACTACAGAAGGGAGGAACTACTCACAGCGTACCTTTATTCCTCTACTGCCCAACACCACAGTTACCATTTGGAGAAAAACCCCAAAGCCAGATCCGCAGTCTGAAAAGTACTACAAGGCCCCGAGGTTCCTAGAACCTCCACTGAATCAGGGGAGAACGGTGAACCTCGCCTCTCCTGTTCCCTTTCCGTTCACACTCCACTGAGCCTCAGCTGAACTTTATCTCTGTGGCCTGATGGGTGATTTTTCCATCTGATACAGCCCGAGGCAACAGGCGACAGAGCGGCCCGCAACAACAGCAGAAACAGGGTCAACCATTGATCCATATGTGTGTGTGTGTGTGTGTGTGTGTGTGTGTGTGTGTGTGTGTGTGTGTGTGAGGCTCACAGTAATCTTGGTGGCGTTGTTGAGAACACTGATCCACTCCACCAAATCCTGCTGGTCGTTGGCTTGCAGATAAAACTTCCTCATTCCTGCATTTATAACTTCGGGGGGGGGGGGGGAATGTAAATGTGTTTTTGTTGTTGTTGTTTTTGTCTTCTTACTTTGAAAAATTAGAAATAAAAAAAAAACAAAAAACAAAAACAAAACAGGAGACACAAGCTGAACTTCATGCAAATCATGAGCTAAAAATATCAGTTTGTTTCTGGATTTCTCAGAGGCGGAGGATGTGTGTGTTCGTGTGTATGTTAACATCCCATCCAGATGCAAATACACACACACACAAACACACACACACGTTCAAACACACACGCGCACAGGTCAGGTCAAGGGCATTGTACAGTTTCCTCCTATTGAGTGACAAAAAGCTACTGTTGGAGACCAGAGGAAAAACAAGTAGCGACAGACAAAAGGGAGGAAATAAAGCTAACAAGCGAGGAAAACGTAGAGGGAGGGAGGGAGGAATAAAAGGATGAGGTAGGGCGGGGGGGTTATACAAGGAAGGAAGGAAACAGGGAAATAGTGGCAATGAAGGAGATTGGAGAGGAAGAGCGGAAGGAGAAAGGGTCCCATTCAGACATGAAACCATTTAATCAGGTCAAACGCTTTTTGTGTTTTTGTGTTTTCGGGTGATCAGGTCTGGGGCTCTCAGCTCTCGGTCCAGGTTGCCCCGGGTGGGGCTGAGGTCAAGTCTCACGTCTGGAAGGACTCGACCGGCCTGCACACACTGGGAAACCCCTTTGTCCGAGAAGCCGGCTTTATGCATGGGGAGCATGGACATGGTGAAACAGGAAAAGGCAGCAGCGCACACTGCTGCCAAAACTGGAGGCTCACATACTTGCATTGTATGTCGCAGCTTTAAAAACGGGGCCCTTTCCAGTCCATGAAAAAAAAAGGAAATTAAAAACAAAAAGCAAAATATAGGAGAAGAAAGATGAAGGTGAACTTACCAAAGCAGAACTCTGCCTTTGGTCGGAGTTTGGTGGCATCACTGACCTTAAGGGGAGAGAGGAGAGGAGCTTTTAATGTCACACAGGAGCTGCTCAGCTTATGGACTACAATCAGTAACAGCAGATACAGAAATATATAGCTATTAAGAAACAATAATGTGTGTTTGTGTGTGTGTGAGAGAGAGAGAAAGAGGAAGGGAGGGAGGGAGAGACAACTCACCATGGAGATGTAGGTAAGTTTGAGAGATCCCACTTTCTCTGCATCTTTATGTAGATTCTGAATAAGACAAATTGTCATCATTACCTTCATTATTGTTGTTATTGTCAAGTAATAGCAACAGTAAAGCTGTCATTATACTGAATTTCCCTCGAGATGAATAAATTATCTGTCTGTTTCCATAAAACATAGATTTGGTTTGTCACACATTCCCACAGAAAAGGCTTGTAAACACCAGGGCCTGGTGAACATGTTCAAGGAAATAAACCGAACCACTGCTGACTTCTTCTCCCTCATAAAACAAGAACATCGGTGACTTCCTGTTAGTTTATAACTAGAACTGGAAAACGATATGTTCATGTGATAATCGTACGGGGGCTTTGACCTGAAGGCAGCATCATCAAAAACATTTCCCTACAGTACAAAACCCCAGACTCACACCGCCCAAGCCCGATCAGCCAAGAACGGACTAAGATCGATCTGGCCCCCGGTGAATGTACCCGAGGCTCAGGGGAACACGTGGCCTCGTTTCAGGCTGAAAACCTCGGGCTACTCTGGTCCCCAGGTTCTTTTCACTTTCTCTTCACTTTCTTAAGAAACGAGCCTGGAGAGGAAACGTCACCGTTCAGGGAGTTTTTGGCATCGACACAATCTACGCATCTGTAAAGATAATAGAAATACCAGCAGCACGCCCTAGGCGATATCATATCATCATCTGCAACGGCCCCGCCTGCTCTCCGACTGAAGATACTGCGTTTGTGGAATCTGCCACCGTGGGAAATCCGAACGCTGCCATCATTACTGTTAACCTTTTCAGGTTCTGCTCTGCTTCCTGTTTATCCACTCGGTGTGGTACAGAGGCTCTGTCAAACCTATTGGATGGGTCTGATAAGAGCTTATGCGGCTTGTCACGCATCCGTGGAAATCACATAAGAATCTGTGTTCAGTGTAGTTCTGTCCCACAAACTCACAACTTCCTCTTTAGATCTTTTCCCACCAAATTCTCTGAGGCTTTCTTTACTCGGTTGAGGCCTTTATATGTCATATTGTTCCTCTGGTTACATGCTGTATCTTCTGCCTTACCACTGTACATTGGTTTATTGTTTTATTGTAAAACTTACAGAGACTTGTGCGACTGCCGGCTTAAAAAAAAACAAACAAAGACTTAAATTTACAGAGATGGGAGCAGCCAGAAGTTCGGTTCATCTCCATCAACTTAAAAAAACAAACAAACAAACAAAAAAAACTTCAAGAGATGTCGAAGATTATGTAATGGTGTCATAATTCAGTATCTAACCATTTACCCGAAGCCTGATTCTAACCTGAGCACACACACACACAAACAGAGCCTCACCTGTGGGTTGTCTATGTACCACAGCAGGCTGCCCTGCTGGGTGTCCAGGATGAAGTATCGGCGCAGGAACCGGCCGCTGCCCTCGTTCTCCTCGATGTCCAGGAAGCCACAGAAGCGGTTCTGTCGGTCCACGTAAGGCATCGCGACCCCGACCAGCTCAGCCCGCCCTGGGGCATCACAGGATAGTCTGCCGGGGAGGGGGGGGGGTCCACATATAACTGGCTGATAAGCTCATGCAAAGCGAGCACTACCTAAGGTTAAAGGCTGCATTCTTGTACTACGGTGAAATGCATTTCAATGTACTTCTGACAAAAACTTAAATAAAGTCATCACATTTAATATCTGGTGTCATGTCGTTGTCATCATGGTTAGTCTCATCAACGTCTGCACACACTTGGGGTTTTTTTTTCCCTCAGTCTTGTCTTCAGCAGGTGGTTGTCCCATTAACACCCTGCCCTGTTTGCCCCCCTTCCTGGACTTGACTTGTCTCTATGTTAGGATCACAGTCCTAAACCTTCACTTCCCCCTCAGAAGAAACATGTCAGCGCTGGCAACCACCCATTCGGCCCCCAAACCGTTATAAAAGCCCGGATGAGGCTTTGGCTACAGCCTCTGTTTCTTTCTTTGCTAAAAAAAGCCTTGTTTAAAAGGTGTCCCGATTAAGATGGTGGACTCACAGTCTAGTACCTGTGGCTCCTGTGATGCATTGCATGTTGCAATGTCAATTCAAGCGATTCAAGTTTCAGTTTCTGAAGAGTCCTGAACTCAACAATTTGAAGGATGTATTATCTGTGTGTGTGTTTGTGTACATGTCTTTCTATGGTTGTATGGATAAATTTTGGTTTGAAACCATCATTGTTGGCACATTTCCTCTTGTCCTCACAACTTCGAAGCCGGATTCGATGGTTAATACTTGGTTTTAAGCCTCAGGTTAGAATTAAGCTTAGGTGTGGGTCAGCGAATATATGATGTTGATGAGTGTCCTAACAACTATAGAAAGACTAGTGTGTGTGTGGGTGTAACAGAGATAGACAAGGTCTAGCACTCGTTTAAGTCTGAAGGGATTAACAGAGCAGGTGCTGGGTAGATCATAGCTCACACACACACACACACACACACACACACACACACACACCTTTCTATAGTTGTTAGGACACTCATCAACATAATAGTCAAACTGTCAGTCAAACAGGCTGTGAGTGTATGTCTAATGAAACTAGTGGTTGTGTAAAGACTTTCAGTGTGTGCGCGTGTGTGTGTGTGTGTGCGCTGTTTTTTCCTTTTAAGGGACCTTGTGTTACATTGTGAAATTCAACGTGATTTCACCGCCAAGTTTCTTGGTTGTTGTTGACGCTTGTTCCAGTCTGAGAGCGGGGCCTTTGTGCCGCAGCTCACAGAACAGTTCTCCTCACTATTGAAACCGAGCGTTGGATCAAACGTCTGTAGCGAACGTCCACATCATCTTTTGTGCTCTCAGATCTCAAGTTTTTTCCAGTTGTCTCAGGCAGCTGTGCAACAGTGAGCATTACACAGCTGCTAGGTGGAAAGTTTTAATAATAACTAAGCTATTAATAGGAATACCCTAGTGTGATGGATTTGAATTTCGTGACGTATGAATTACATTTGAGTAAATGCTTCTGTTATAACTGGGCCTCGTCTGAACAACTGGTGCAACCAGATACGAATACCCCTTAAATCAGAATTTTAACTACTTTTAATCTGTATTTTATTCAGGTAAGGTGCCAATGAGGCTGCTTCTGTCAAACGTAACCTTTGAGACGCTTCTTTCATTAAACTAAAAAAAATATTTTTATATTCGTCAGTGTAAGGTAGAAAAAAAAAAAAAAAGAAAAAAGGATTGTTTTGATACCGGTACCAAGCCCAGGTATTACAAGGATCTAGTACAGAAACATTATAACGATACCGAGTCCTTCTCACCTCTAAACTTGATTAGTTTTGCGTGGCTGTTGGCAACAAATGAGGACGTTCATCATCTAATCAGGCTTGTTTACTGCCACAAATTCTGGTATAACAGCCACAGTTTATGACGAGATTTAAATATGCAGACCCCCCAGAGCAATCAGTTTTAGAGGTAGGTCAAGAGGGCAATAAGGCTCCCAGCAGCACTGCACTCACTGGACTTAATAATGAGTTCGCTAATCACACATGGGAAAAAAAAAGAAAAAAGAGAGAGATAACAATGGAGAGCGGGAGCCATGGCGTTTCAAGACGCTATTGTTGTGACCTCTGCATCTGTTTCCCTCGTTGGCCTCCCACACACTGCAGGACACATGGAGATCGGATCAAACATGGAGGCCGGTAAAACGCGAGTCTAAAAAAAAAATAAAAATTCTAAAAAGTCTCCCAGGTTACGACAACTAAGTGATTAACAGAAAAAAAGAAACCATAAAAATTCCACGTTTTCTGCTCACATTCAACTTTTCAGTTGCGTCTAATGTAAATTCTATCTCCTTACATTGTTGTCCAGATGTTTATTCAGATCGCTAGATAATTCTGGTGGAGAACATTAGGTCTATTCTCACTGTAATTTATCCTCTTTTTTCCCCCATTAAAAAAACCCAATATATGCAAATTAGAGCAAACGGTGCGTAATCATAGAACGTACACTCGCATCACAATCCCGTGGTTATCACGGCTGACGCGACCTCATGCCACCTGTCGGTCAGGACAGGTGGAGGTAGAGGGTGGGGAACTCGGCTCTGGGCATCAGGGAGGGTCCGGTTCTCCCCCTCCGGGTAATCAGGTTTTAGGGCTGGAAAGCAGACGACCCCCCCCCCCCGAAATAAAGGCCTGAAATGGCTCACTATTCAAAACTACCATCAATCCAACACCTCGTTTTATAGTACAACACCAAAATTTCCTGAAGATTCTGAGGCAGTCCAACAATGAGGAGTAAAACAAAGTCAGATCAGTTTAAAACACTACACAGGACAGTAGAGCCTCTACTATCGATGTTTTTCCATAATCTGATTGGTATTATCTCAATTAAGTTATAAGTCGATATGGAGTAAGGTCTTCAAATGTCATGTTTCGTCCAACAAACGACACAAAAATCAACATTTACTCTAATTTAAAGCCAAAAACAGCAGCAGTTCCCCTTGTTACAGAAGCTGGAAAAGTAAATTTTGGCTTTAAAAAGAACGACTGGAATGATTAATCAGTCATCAAAGCGGTTGCTGATTAACTTTATCCTAATCGATCAGCTGATTAATCGTCTCTGCTACATAATCACAACCACAAGAGGAGATAGTGAAAGGAAATTCAGTGTAAGGCAGTGAAACAAACGCGTTAGAGCCTATAGACACAAACTATCGATCTCTGAGGGGACAGACACGCAGTGAAGACACTATCGTTTAAACAGGATAAACGATAATAAAGATATTATCATATAAACATGCTGTTTCTCCACGGGAGCAAAGACAGGGAAAGCTCCGACGCTACACTTTGCTCCGGTGACAACACTGGATTATCACAGGGAGCAGATCCGGAACCAGCGCGAACAGCGTCACGTCTGAGCGGGACGGTCGGTGGGTCGGGTGCCGGTCCGGGGCCCGGGGTCCGGGGCCCGGGGCTGGGGCCCGGGGCCCGGTCCGAGCCTCGGCCCGAGCCTCGGTCCATCCTGGGTGACACCTAAACAGTTGTCACGGCCTAGAAAACCTCGTCCGCTTCCCTCTCCCGCCTCCATTACTCGTCTCCTCGACACTTTCCACCTATCACCTATCACCTATCACCTGCGGGCGGCGGCTCCGAGCTCACCTGTGTGAGGACGCGCTCAGCTCGGGTGGCGGCGGGTCGGTGGGTTTCTTCTTACACGGTCCGGCTCAGTCCGCGTCCAGTGTGGCAGCCGTCCGGCACCACCGTCAAGCTGCGGGCGGAGGAACGCGCAGCTTCCGGACTGCGCTGAGAAAATAAGAGCGTGTGACGACGCGCGGGCCACTTCCGCGTGGACTTCAAAGTAAAACCCGTGCGGGAAGCGCCGTCTGGCTCTGAGGCTTTAGCGCGTCAGCAGCTCAGGTGTGACCGAGGGCGGCAGTGACGCTCTGTCAGCCCGCTGCTTTGGCCCAGAGCGAAATCCACAACTATCAGTCGGAATTTGCATTAAATTTCGTTCAGACTTTCTTTGGCTCCTAAATGTGTGATGATGAACTTGATGAGTCCATGATTTTGGCCGACATTTAGAGATGTGAGGTGAAATGTCTCATTAATATTTGATTGACTGCCTTGAAATTTGAGGTCACCCCCCCCCCCCCAAAAAGACTTTAATGTTCCAACTTTGGAGATGAATCTAGAATCATCATTCATTAAACAAACTGTTTCTTTATCATTCGATATTTTTAAAACAAATGTTGGTCCACCTGTTCTCTGTAAATAATAACTCAGAAGAGTCTGGTCTAGACCTGATCTATATGAAAGGTGCCCTGAGATAACGTTTGTTATGATATGGCGCTATATAAATAAAGTTGAATTGAATTGAATCGAACATGATGCTTTTACATGAATATCTAGCGTTTACACCAGTAGTCAGACTTTGAGTGACACCAGGAAGGACTTCTCACACCAGGATGTTTGCTCAATCTCCTGATTGAATGTCTAACTCCAATGTGACTTCAGATAGATGCCTGACGCACACATTTTCTGAAGATAATCTGGGAAATGAAATTATTTAGGAAATGTGCAACAAACAAGAAAATCGGTGGTTCCCGACCTGGCTCGTGACCCCTCAAAACGAAACAATTTCTGACTTATTACCACTGGTCAATGGATTATATAACCAGGGGAACTATAGGTGTAAATTTATGAATTTTAAAAAACATCAATGAATACCTTTGATACAATCACATATTTTCACTGACATGTGTTTGCTTTTATTTTGAAAGCAGAAGCACATCCTCATAGTCAACTTGCTGACAAGGGGGCTTCCCCTGGGCTTTAGAGGCCTTAAGTGTCTGTGGGTGTGAGAGGGGTTTGTTTTACTATAGTCTTGGGTCCGGAAACCAGGAGTCTACTGCACTTGTGGGGTCCAACAGTTTTGTGGGGACCAAAAAATGCAGGACCCCACAAGTATAATTGTTTGTTTGAAGACTTGGTTTGAGGTTTAGGTTTAGAATCAGGTTTAGGTAAGTGTTAAGTTAAAGGGCTAAGGAATGTATTATGTTATTGAGGGGTCCTTAAAAATATATTAAAAACGATGGTGTGTTTGTTTTCCTCCTCAAATCCTGTCCAGGATGTCTGGTTAAGAACAAGCTCTGAAACTAGCAGGACAGGGACAGACAGAACCTCATGCTGAGATAAAGTCCTGAATCACATTTGATTTTAAAATTTCTATGGACGGGATTGAGAGACGACAAGAAGAGGTGGGAGGACAGAAGTAGCTTGTGTGTAAATCCTGGCATCTAGTGGTGAAGGATGAAAGACACAGCAGAGGAAACCTCAGAACATTTTTTCCCTGCAAATGCTGTGATGGACATTTCAAGAATCCTCTGCTCAGATTTTTCTAAATCTGGTTTGCGGTCACACAGACCGCTGCTGTGGACTTAGCTTGTGGTGCTGTGAAGTCAAAACTTCACCGACTCTGTCACATGGGGTTTTCATCTGAGGTGATGACGGAATGTGATATGGTTTATCGGGGCCCTTGCTCAAAATTAACCTTCCCGACAATCGTGTTTTCCAATTAAGGAAAGTGCAGCTAAATATCCCAGGGAATTCCATACATTTTGGACAGTTTTGCTTCTCGTTACATATATAAAATGGCACCATTCATACCTTTCCTTTAACCTCGTGTTTAAGCTCCCTAAAGAAATTTTTAAATGCTGTAACTTAATGGATTTTGAGGTTTTGCAGAGTAGTCTATTACTGATAATCCTGTTTAGCAGCTGGGGCCTAAATATCATGTTAGAACAGGAAGTAAACCGGGGGATACAGGATCTTCTGACATGGACGTGAATCCCACAGATACTGGGCCATTTGTGCCTTTGTGGACTTTGACAGAGTGGAACCGACCGGCTTGGTCGACCCTAAATTAAAGTGTAATGTGTCCCATGGACCCAAGCTCTTGGTCTCATACTAAGCACCGTACATACATTAGCTTACAATCAAAAAAGCTTGAATATGTTTAAAATACTCAAATTGCTGCTGGTGCTATGACTAAAACCAGTAATTTAGTGCTAATCCCTGGAATTTGAGCAAACAAAAACCACAACTTCTGTGCATAAGCCAAAAAAAATACTTTTTGACTTTGGGGGATCCGAAGCCAAAAAAAGTGAATCACTGAAAACCCTCTCCCCATCCTCTCTGAACCATCATCGCCAAAAAGCTGATTGATTGGGGGTGGTAAGTCGTTTGGCCTCCCCTCCTCTCTGTCTTTTGCCAGAGTTGATCCGATGGCTGCTATCTGCTGAATGTCAAAGCCCTAATTGTTCTTACGGAAGTCGCTGCCAGCGCAGATGCTGGCGCCTGTGCCAATCTATTCTTCAGAAAACCTGTGTGATGCCTGGACACTCCAGGTGCCACCGCTAAGCCCTGCCAGGTCCTGGACAGCCGACGCCTGCTCGGGGAGCTTTTGGCATCCTTGCGGGAAATAAAAGAGCTGAGATCGATTCTTTATTGTCAGAATGTCGAACCCCGTCATGGTACAGTAAAGTTGGTCCGCTGGCTGGCAGGGAGGAGGCCGGTGCTGGCACAGGGGCTGCAGCATGCCACGCGGGGATCTCAGCCAGGCTTTAGTGCTCTGCTGTAACTCTTGGAGGGGTTTTAGAGGTTTGAAGAGGCAAGGCCCGATGCCAGGACGACCTGACTGCCCCGAAGAAAACAGACAGCCGTGGCAGGGTGCATGTCAACAAGCATTGGGATCATTTCAGGTCCTGTGGCAAATGGCGAGGACGGGTCGTCCAGCTCTGGCTGGCATCCTCCGGGGCTCCTGAAAATCTGTCCTCGGGAAAACAGGGAGACAGAGGCACGTTTTTCGCCCTTCGTCCGCGGTTTTACCGATCTGTCTCATAACTTTCCAACGTGCAATGGAGATGGAGGATCAGTCCGGCTACCCCATGAGAAAACAGGGTGACCCTGGGTGATAGTTGCTGTGCGTCTGCGGATCTGGTCCAGGTCTTAGGATGGGTTCAGTCTGTCCCATGTGGAGTCCAGACCTTTGAATTCCTGAGATGGACTCAGCACAGAGTTACCATAGCTGTTCAGGTTGAAAGTTTTCCACTTTGCACCTTTTAGAGCAGACATGCAGGGCAGAAAGCGGGCTGGTACGGTCTGGCACTGCGGTCACCCACTAAATATTCAGTGGTGGTAGGTGGCACCAGAAAGAGTGGGGAGCAGCTGCCAGCCGAAAAAGCCACACTCAGAACCAGTCGGGGAAGCACTTTGAGCAAGAAAACACGCCTGCCGACGTCATGTCATCTTAAACAACACTCTTTCTCCTTGTCGACTGCTTCTGAGTCGCTTCTGAACCATCTTTGCTGGGTTCTGATTCGTGCTGGACCGAGCACAAGAATTCATAACTACTTTGGTGTGTCTTAATTCAATTTAAAGACAGAAAATGGCAGTTCAAGCCCCTGAAGCTTCCTGATAGTACTAATTAAAATGAAATAGGCAGATATGGTGTCAGAGCTCAAGGAGAGAATGTTGGGGAAAAACACCTGAAAAATCAAAACTGAGCTGAGCTGTGAGGCATGACTGTGACCTTTCACTGACCTTAACCAAAATGACCTCCATGCGGTGAGCGAGTGTTGCCACGGAACATAACGGAGGCGGCTATTACGTTTCCCTCAGAATGTAACTGGCAGAACAAGTAGCGGCGGTGGTGTGAAGTGCAGCCAGGAGAGGAATAAATGTATCTTTTCCTGGACTTAAATTTTTGGACAAATTGACTCACTTACCAACATTGTAATCCCTTATATGAGTTGCATGGTTTACAAAACATACATACAGGATATAAAAGATTTATTTGTGACTCTATTTACAGCATTATTGGCCCATATAAGCTATGAAATTAGTTCTATATCTTATAATTTATCTGTTTATGAACTGTGTAGGTGGATGGAGCGTATCCCTGCTATTCCCCACTGAACAATATGAGAGAGTTAAAAATTCTGTTTATGGCCAAAAACAGAGCCCCACCCCTTCCCTGGGTTACCTGACACAAATCAGGAGGCGCTGCTCATTAGGACTTTTTTTTCAGGCAGGGAGAAGTTCACCTTCAGACCGACATCAGATTTCCGCTGACAAAGAGGAGATACAGCAAGGATTACTGGGAGCACTGGGATTTCTGGAGCATGGCCACAGCTGACTTCAGCTGACTGAATAAAAGTTTTATACAAAAAAAAAGTCCCAGCTCAAAGTGAAAGTAACTTTGAGGCTTTTTTAGAGACAGGAGTGCCACCACCTCCTGTCCAGCTGCTGTCTCTTCAGCTTCGCTAGAAGCAAACGGCGTCTGAATCCGACAGGGACATCTGCTGTCCTGTCGGCCATGACATTTTTAAACGTCCTGTCCTCCTGTCATGTAGCCAAGGCTGCTGAAAAGTATGTTACAAACAAATCCATAAGTGTCCAGTTTGTTGGACAAAATCTCAATGGAGTGATCCACCTCGTAACTTTACACTGAAGAACCTGTGTGAGGCATTTTTACAGGAGAGTCCGGCTGGGTCCCCCTTGTGGTTGATCCACAGCTGGATCCACAGCTGGTGTTGTATGGATGGATCAGGCAACATACCTGGGCAACCTGACCCTCAACATCTGGAACAAGCAGCTTCCTGAAGACCTAGAGAGACTCAATGACTGGGATTCTGTCCTGGGCTCAGGCCTTGTCTCAGGGACACACACGCTGGGATGCAGAGGTTGGAGACAACAGAGACCAGGAGCTGGGTCTATTAGCAGTGACTGTATCTGTTTGTACGCAGGGATCTGTGGGGTCTAAAGAATGGAGTCTTTAACTCAGCCATGTTGAATACAGATGCTCAGTAAATAAACAAGTGGCTCTGTCAGTCGGCGAGAGGCTCAGGAGGATCGGAGTTCATCTGAACCAGGACAAAGAGGAGCTGTCACTCAGCTGTAACTGAGCCTGATACTAACGTGCACATGCGCGCACACACACACACACACACACACACACACACACACACACACACACACACACACACACACACACACACACACACACACACACACACACACACTTTCACTGAGATCTGTGCCATTTACATTGCAACCGTCACATAGATCCGTTTACAAGAAGTTATAATGGACAATAAAGAAATTAAGAGATGAAGTGAAATTTTCTGTTACCGACTGGTTTTTGTATGATTAACAATTTATCATCTCAGTGATCCTTTCGTTGAGAGTTGATAAAGACCATGATTTGCATGATTAACTAATAACATGATGTAGATTTGGTTACACTTCCGGTTTCGGAGTCTCACTAAATTGTCATGGTTCTCTTTTTGGCTGAATTCTTTTTTTGTTGTTGGGTTGTTTTTTTTTTTTAACATTTTAGTTGCCTGATATATTGTTAAATATTAGGTTATGGCCTTAATACTGTAAGTGACTGGATCTGTTGTTTTTGTATTCAAATTTTGAAACATTAGCCTGATTTATTTTGTAATTTTTTGCCATCTTCTCAGTTTTTCTTTTATAATGAAGGTTCTTTTTGTGTGTGTTTGCCTTCATAGTTACATTTTTGAAGTAATGAGGGTTCTTTTTGCTTCTTATGAAAGTATTTTTTTAGTCTAGATAATATACTTGAAAGGATTTTGGCTTGATCTCTCACCCCATCTCCTCTAGTTGAGCTTAAATTTTGTTGACCACATGTATTTAATCAGTTATTTACAGTGGAATTGCCTCAGGTGTTTGATTTAATTTGTGTTTTTGTCAGGAAGTGCAGCCTTTGTTGCCATTATAATGATAATGTGGGGGAACATGTAAGTTTTAATGTCAGATGAAGACTGGAACATTAATTGTTCAATCAGCTTTTTGTACAAATACTGGGATTTCACTATCTTGTTCTGTATCATGTAAAAACGTTTATGTTTATGATATTCGACCATATGCGCCCGTCAGAGGAATAAAAACACACACTTTCAACAGTAACTAAATAAATGTTTTGTGTTCATTGATGTCCTGGGTCTGTTTCTTTTTCTGTTTTTATTCATGCTGCATTTACGGCCGTCATTGGAAATCTACCCTTTTACGACTTTAACGGGAGCACCTGAATGCGGCATTTGTAATGATAAGATTGATTAAACTACGAGTGTGAAGGTCAATTTATTAAATATGAAAATTTCCGGTGTGAATTTTAAAAATAAGATGATTTTAAAAAAACCCAAACACATGGCCAACAACCTCGCAAAATAACGAATCAAAGTAGCGTTAGAGAAAAAGTGTGTGTTAAATCCACAATTTGAAAACATCATCTTATATATACATATGAATATACATAGAAATTCTTCCTTAAAAACCAGGCTTAAGTAAAGCGATCCCTCCGTACATTTATTTCTCGCTCTTATTTTTAAGGATCTATCGCTGGGTTTCCGGTGCCGCTCAGCTGTCTCTGGTTAACTTGATGCAGCGGGGGAGTCCAATGGAAGCCTTCGTCGCAGCCCGGAGGAGACAATCGACAGCGATTTAGCTTGAAAATAAGAGCCGATCTGAGGAGACGAGGCTATAAACGACATCTTTTCCCGACAGTCTGGATTCGCGGTTCTCTCCGCCGTGTTTCAAACCCGCTAAATATCCGTCAACGGCGTCTGTTCGGCCTTGTTTATACTGTGCAGGGCAGCTTGAATCAGGGGAGCAGGCCCGGTCCTGTGCGAGTTCAACGGCCGTTTGGGGTCTGGAGTGTGTTTTGTGCGGATCGGCCCTTTAGCTCACCAAGTAAGTGGACATACGGACGCCGCTCGGTGTTGGTTTAGCCCAGGAGTCGGCGTATGTTCGGACTTTTCTGGTCGTGGCAAGACACGATGTCAGTTTATAGTTATTGTTAGCTGTTAGCTCCAGGCTAGCAGGTTGCTGGAGTGACGGCTGGTGTCTCCTCTGTTGGGCTCTTTGCTAACGCTAACGGCTAAAACTCAAGCTAACGTTAATAGTAACTTGGAGAAATATGTTATATTTTTTCCGTAATACAAATCTTGCCACGAGGTTACGCGGACGCACCGTCTGTTTGGCCTCACCTTCCCCAGTTGATGCGCTGTTTGCAGTAATTCTTCTGCTAGCACCCTACCAATCGGTGATAGCAGTCATTTAGCGACATTAGCTCGCCTGCTAGCCAGCCTTGTTTTGTCAAACCAGCTGTCTGAGAAGTGCCCAAGCTGTTAGCCAGTAATTATCGCTCCTAGCTACGCATGTTCCACATTAGCAAGATCAGAAACTGAATTACACTGAAACTATGTGAAAAATAACCAATCTTACTTTTTTATTTAGACCAAAAAACACAAAGAGGCCGATCTTTGTGGACTAATAATTAAGTCCAGGATTTTGCAACTATTTAATGATCTGATTAGTGAACACCACTGACGCCAAGAACTACAGTTCTATTCCTAGACTTGAATAAAATTCAAATCTATGGTTCTTGAGTAAAACTGTAAAGGGTTAAATAGGGGAGTCAAATCCATTATGTGCCTGAAATATGTTCATATAATGATGTTCCCTTCTTTCTTCTTCCTCATCCTCTTAGAGAATATGACCCAGATGCAACAATGACATCCAGATTTGGTAAAACCTACAGCCGCAAGGGAGGAGAGGGCACATCCAAGTTTGATGAGGTTCTGTCCACCAAGAGAGGCACCCTTAGTACCAAATGGGGAGACACCACCTACAAGGCCAAGGTAGGCTCCAAGCGCGCCAGCGCTCCCAAGAACGACTCTGTCCTGGAGGTGTACAAGAGGCCCCGTTCTGGCGGAGACGGCCTGGAGGATCCGTTCGGGTTCGACAGCGACGAGGAGTCGAAGCCCGTCTCGTCTCGTGGCGGCAGTAAGCCATCGCCTGCCAAGCCAGCCTCAGCGGAGCCTCCCCGGGCGGAGAGGCCGGGCATTTCTCTGGACGCGGGGAGTAGGTCTAGCCTCCGGGGAGTATCCCACACTTCAGCGTCCACCCGGGGTGGGTCATGGCAGGCCAGTGACAGAAACCAACCCAGGGGGATGGAGGACACAGCTCGCTTCTTCAACAGCAGCAGTTCGAGCATAGGTAACACATTTGATTAGATGTGGATTAGGACTGCATCTGCACTTACAGTATGCATTTATTGAATGATCTACTGAATGATATAGTTTCTTTAATATGTAGTCCGTGAAATGTAAAAATAATAATTGATGCCAAAAAAAACCCTAATTTTTCACAAGCTTTTATTTTTTTTCATGCCATGAGAAAAACATGAAACGTGAAATATGTGGTCATGTCACCTCACAACCCTGAAAGGACAGAAATGTGATGTTACAAATTTTGCTCAGTTTGTGTTTGAATGTCTTTGATATGATGGCGACTGTAAAACGTCTCCTTGAAGCTGTTGACTCAAACAGCTGCCAGCTGTGGTGCTCTCTTGTCTGATGGTGACTATCACTCGTGGAAAGCTTAGCTTCTCTGTTTTTTCATTTATTTATTTATTTTATTTTTTAAGCGTGTTTTTAATGTGTTAATAATGGAAACACATCTGGCCAGTGCATTGGCAGTCCTGATTACAAACTGTAAGCTAAGTGCTCCTTTGGATTGACACTTAAGGCCACAAGCTCCCTACAGTTTTCTCAGAGTATCGATTTAGCAGGAGACAGGCAACACAACATTGCTAAAATCTGATGTTGCATGTTGTATAGCTTGAATAATATATAACATATATATTCAACATATATAATATATAATATAAGCTTGAATTACAGTCGCTAAGTGGTTGTAGTTTCCATAAGTGGTTATTTTTGTCAGTAGCTTCAGATTCTAGATTTCAGTGATTTCGTTTTTGACCCAGTGGCGTCGGAGAAATCAGTTTTATTGTTTGTCCTCTCGCAGCCGGTCGCCTTCATTGTCGTCACTTTCGGCTTGACTTGCCCTCGGCTTTCCGTGACCGCTGCTGGCCACCTGCCAGGGAAGCGAGCCACTCCAACCAACTCTGAACAGCAAGCCGTGCCTCAGTGAGCACTTCAGCCCCGAGTAACGTTCCCGCAGTGCCGACGCTTAAGCCCCATCAAAAGGGGAAGCCGATGCGGGGCAAGAGCTCAACTGAAACGCTGCCATCAACAGCCTCGTTATCTGCTTACCGAGACTGGCGATGTTGACGCAGTAAATATGACCAGATAACTCTGAGAAAATTTTTACAGTGGAGCTGTCTATAGCTACTTTCAGAGTGGTATTTACATCTATTTTCAAGAAGGTTGTGAGACCGTTTTTTATTTGACTCAGCTAAAACAGAAAACGAATTCAGAAATCTTCACCACTTTACTGTAAATACCAGAAAAAAGGAACATTTTGTTTTCCTGTCCATTTTTTAATTATTTATTCTAAATATGTGCTGTGTGACGGCAGCTGAGCTGTATAAAATTGGAAGCTCCTCGCCCACTTTGTCAGAAAGTCCACAGCCCTTGTGTCAGGCGATATTATGACGATTTTTTTGTTTTTCCGTTTTTGTTTTTTTTTTTCAGAATCTAAATTTGTGCATGAAGTTTTGCGTCAGTTTGATCAAACTGATTTTGTGTGTCATGTTCTGCATTATTGAAAGTCCTGAGCAAATCCACAGGACTGAGGCAAATCAAGGCTTTTCTCTTTCTCTCTTTTTTTTTTTTTTTTTTTTTTTGGATCGATTGTCTAAAACCTGATCCCTTTCTGATACGGTACATTGTCTGTTTGCCCTGTGTATGCCAGCCATTGGAACCACCCCATTGTCGCCCCTAAAAAACACTTTTACCATGTCTAAGGAACACAGAGCATCACAAAAATAAACAAGACGCCAGCAGTTGTAGCCGATGTCGACATGCGTCAAGGAGCCATGTGAGCAGAGCCAAACTGGGTGAAAACAGCATCACTTTTCCTTTGTCTTGGTGACATTTCTCTGGTTTACCACAGCTCTTAACTGCTGCTGCTGGTGGTTGAAAAAGTGATTTTGAAAAAGCAATTTTTTCTGGTGGGTAAGAAGAGAGGCTGTCCACAACCTTCAAGTCAAAACATTTACAGACTAGCAAACATGGTCAACAGCAAGAAACTATTTAATAATTAATGAGTTCCTATTGTTTTTATGCCAGTGTTGCTGTGATGCAGACCTTCTTTAATGCAGAGAAATTCAGCTGTAGAACAAATCCAAAATTGTGTTGTGCCTCCTTTGAGGTAAAATGTGAACAGGCAGGTTCATGCCAAAAAAAACTGTGTTTGCTTTTGGTGGCACGCCCATTTCCGAGACACTACTCTCCCTCATTTAGGGAACCATATGGTTTTATCACCCAGGCTTGCAAAGCGGCTGATGTGCTGTTGTGTTTTGTCGAGTACAAGACTTTGGCTCAGGTAGTCTCTGGTGGCGTTCGCCTCTGATGTTAAACTGACTGATTGAATTTAAAAAAGAATGCAGGGTAACTAATGGTGGAAAACTACGCTGGACGCGGCTGAGGAGCGCGGTAGTCGTCTGGTCAGCAACAGTCATGTTGATGCTCGGCAGTTAACAGCCAGTTTGTTATCTAACAAAGGTCAACCCCACCAGTGTCACTGTGTTGCTGCTGCTGGATGTGTGTTTTTTTTAAACGTTTGTACGCTGTGAAACGGACAACAACCGGAACTCTTTCAGGGTATTCCCCAGATTTCTGGCGGGCTTAGGCGCTGTGGTGTCTTTGGTGGTTTGGGGGGGGATTTGGGCATTGTAAATTTTTTTTTTTTTTTCAATGCATTTTGGACCCTTATTAATTCAGTATTCATTAAAACACAACCCTGGTTGCTGTTGTTTTCAAAGACATTCGGACATAAGCAAGAAGAGAAAGCGAAACAAACAAGACTTCTAGTGAATGGATGTGAGCTGCAGCTTTCTCATCGTTCTATAGCAATGTGAGGATGTTACGGCATTTGGCTGCTTACCAAAAATGCTTTGTTTGGTTAGGCATCATCTCTTGCATAAGTATTTTCTTATAAGTAAGTCTTTTTGAGCTCATCGTCTGTGACTGCCGTTTGACAGATTTTCTCATCATTGGTTTATTTCTTCAGTAAAAACATCAGCGGATGCTATGAACTTGCTTGTCACTTGTCATATAGGTTATTTCCCTCTTCGGCAGCAGAATATGTTACACCAGCTTTCAGAGACTCCCACAGGTTAGACTGGACTGACCAAACACCTTAAGGCTGAAAAAAAAACAAGCTAGCCTAGCAACATAAGAAGGCTACGAATAACCCATAATGCAATGCTTTGCAAGAGACTTTAGTTACACTGGTACATTCCCCATTCACATTCAAAAAGAATATCTGCCGTAGGGAATGAACATAGGATTATCTATTACTGAAATATAGAACAACCTTTTTTTGTTGTTTTTTTTTGTTTTTTTTAAACCTATGTTTGAGAGAAAATCTCCATGATGGCAGAGAACTCTGCATATTTTTTTCCTTTCTTCTTTTTAGGAGCTGTGTAAAAATGCTTAGGTTCTACATCTAAGTCCTATAATGGAAGGAAAACCGTGTCTTTGTAATTTGGAGCTTTCTGCAAACTCACACTTGCGTGAACTGGGACACACACCGACGTCAAGTCCCATCTGGTTTCTAAAGCCAGGCATCCACACTATCGTTTGTGCAGGTCGCTAAGTTATTTTTAATCTGTAGTTTAAAGGAAAATTTAAGCCATACAATGTGAAGTAACTCACATTTAAAAAGGTTTATTTATTGGGTTATTTTAATAAGGTCCTATTGGATTCAATTCACATCACCATTTCGTGATCATTTTGTCACTCATACGAACTTTCTCTTATTCCCGGGAGCAGGGAGGCAGATTTTCTGTTGGACAGGCCTGGATGTCACTCTGCAAAATGTCCTCTGTGTGTGTCAGACAGGCTGCTCCATGTTCTGCCATCTGCTGAAGAAGAACTGGAAGTGAATTAATCACTGGGACAATTTTTTAATTTTCTTTTGCAATTGTGTCAACATGGCACACTGTTTTGAAAACCTGGAAAACCCAAACCCCAAGCTTTTTGGTTTCTCAAACCAAGAGCTTATCAGGAATTCTGTAATCAGGATGTGATGTTTATACATGCAAATGTGAGCAGGATTCACAGGACTCTCAAATGCTCCATCTGCAAGCTCCTCTGCTGAGGGGTTTGTCGTTGTTGCATCGACCTAGGATTCAACAGGGCTGAGTGAAGCCCATATTACACTTCCAGCATTGGGGTGGGATAATTTTTTGTTATCTGCTCATGTCTGTGAATGTCTGCCCTGCCGTCTGTGGCTGACCTGGAGTATATTTAGACTAATTCTCAAAGGAAGGTTCCAGTGTGGGGTGTCATTAGTCCGCGACTAAATCATCACAAAGCCCCACTCCACACTCCAGCCAGCGCATCCTTGAGCACTTGAGCAAGCCTGCTGTCGCCATCCTCTCTGAATCTGAGCGTCAGCTAAAAGCTGGAAATGCAGTACATCCCTTTTAAACCAAAATTGGTGTGGGTATGCAGGTGTTTTAAATGTGGTTAAACTTGCAGGGAAAAAGGAGATTTACTCTTTTACCATCAACCTTTTGTTTTTTTTGTTTTCTTTTTTCCTTTGTGTCATATTCGACATAGCAAACACACTGGGGAAAAAATGGGTTCGTAAACAGTAGGAATCAATTTGGAGGCTGGTGATTTTGTTATGGCAGGAACGATAAAAAAAAAAAAAAAAGGTCTTTTCTTTTCAGTGTCTTTAAACTGAACTTGTGTATTGTTGCAAATGAAAAACAAAATTTCCGTTGCTGACCAAGAATAAACAAATTTTCCTGGTGATTTGCGCACCAAGCATCCGGCACTTTGATGCGCATTACAGCATCATGTCGGAAAAGGGGCAAAAGTTAACACACCCAGCCAGGTGTCATGTTTCCAACACTTGCAATTAGAGCGGAGGCTGATAAATACCTGTAGTTACTGCAGATACATTTGACCCAGGTGGGAATGCTATTGTACCTTTGTCCACTGAAGACAGAAGCCAGATGTTGGTGGGTGTCACATCTGGTGTGAACGGGGCTCAGTCGATCCATCTTTTCCATCCTAGATGTCGTAAATCAAGGCTAACCCAACCAAAAACCTGAAGCAGGGAGAAAAAACACTGAGAGAAAGATGGACAATGAGATTAACACAGGGGACTTGCGTCTTGTACCTTCTCTATTGATTACTGTTTTTGAATATTATACTGTATATATTTACCTACAGTATAATGAGCTGAGCGTTCAGCTTTAAGACCAGTCCCCCTTTCTTTTGCTTTCGGTGATGCTCTGGAACAGAAGGGGGGGCAACACCCTTGCTCATTCCCCAGATGTTTTACTATAATTGTTTGTTTTTCAAGTTAGTTGTTTGTTTTGTTTTGTTTTGTTTTGTTTTACAAATAAGGTCAGGACAGAGCCTAAAAAGCCATATGGCCAAAATTCTATTTGTGCTGCGCCTACACTCCGACAGCACAGCCTTCAAAAAAAAAACAAAAAAAACCCCACAGCTCTTTTACAGAACAGATAAGAATATTCTTTGATGTTGCACTGTGAAGCAATTTCCTGTCTTTGCTCAGAGTAACAAGTCCAGTGTTATCACCCAATGTGAAGGCAGAAGCAACCAGGGGCTGCTAATAACCAGTGCGTGCCTGCTGACCCTTTTTTGTTTTCATGAGGAAATACTTCAACTAGCAGTTGAGGTAGTAGCCAGGAGTTCCAGCTGTGTTTGTGCGTGACCTGTTTTCAGTTGTGAAGGTGCTTTTTGAAATGGTGCAGTCGCCATGCAAGCCACCTTTCTGCTTAGCAGCCAGTCAAGTTAACCATCAGCCAGTTTGTGGGCAAAGTGTTGTTCCACTGAGAGAAGTGTGTAGGTTTCAGCTCAACGCCATTTGAATGGTTTTGAAAAATCAAGGTCAAGAGAATAGAGCATCGTTGATGAGTGCTGAAATAACTAATCAGTCCCACCCTTATATTCTGACAATTTATAGACCAAATAATTAATCGATTAATTGAAAGAATAATCAGCAGACGCCTCTGTTTATAAATATCATTAGCTACAGTCCAAGTTGAAATAATAATCCCTTTAAATGCTGTTGCTTGATATAAATAATGATCCTTTGGGTATGCATTTAATCCCCTAAATTCCATGTGAGGGTTTGTATTCTTGTGTGAGAGGTCAGTTATAACCGTTGTGGCATCTGTTATATCTCTGGGATGAATCCAACAGTTGTACATGTGATGCTCTGATAGCTGAGCTGTACATGAGCTTGACTGCTATACTTTCATTTTTATCTTATTCAAGCCTGGTTTATATTTCATACTATTGGACTATAACTGAAGTCTTAAAAAGTATGAAGTTATGATTATGTTAACTTAGTATAAACACTTAACGTCATTATTTTTATGGTATTTGTTAATATTGTTCCTTTTTCACAGGAAAGTCCCAGCAGTGTTCCTTGTCTTTGTTGGAGAACCAGCACAGCTACTCGTGGTACCAAAATGCTTCAGAGAGCGACAAGAAGCCGCTGGCGCAGACCACCACTTTGAAGACAGGATCCAAGGCAGAGTCCACCTACGACTCCTGGGATGCCATTATGGGTCTCCGTCCGCCCTCGCCCAGCCAGGAGCCTCGCAACCCGGCCCCCACGCTCTCCTGGGCCTCGGCGGGTGTCGTCGTGGGCAGCTGTGATCGGGGACAGACCCGACAAGAGAAGCCCCCCTCCCCTCCGCGGCTGCAGAGGCCCAGTGAGAGCGAGGACCTTGGGGGCAACTCAGACTTCCCAGTGGAGACGTCGAACTACTCCCAGACATCCTCCTCTTCCTCATCACTTGTAAGAAACTCTAACTGTCGGACATACAGGAGGCCCAACAAACAGGGCTCTGGCAAAGCATCAGATTCCAGTGGTTTTTCCAGCACAGTTTTTGGCGCGGCTCTTCCTAAAGCCTCATCTGACGGCAGCAATAAGACAACAGGTAGCGGAGGGGGACGGGGCAGGACGAGGGACTACACGGTGCTGCACCCCTCTTCCATGTCAATGTGTAACGTCACCATTCAGGACCGTGCAGTGGAGGAGTTTAGCAGCGACACAGCGCCCTCTAGTGGTGGCGGTGGCGGTGGCGTTGTGTCCAGCAGTACAACAGAGCTGGGTGAGGCAGGCTGGCAGCGGAAGAAGACCGAACAGCAAAACACCAGGTAGGACAGCCTAGGGTTGCAGGACTATGCCTTTTCTCAAATGTAGTCAAGTCACTGAAAAAAGTATCTCTGCAAACTGGATTATGTTGGAAATCCAGTAGGTGGCAGCACAGATGTAAAAAAAAAAAAAAAAAACAAAAAAACCCCAAAAAACTTGTGCACAGTTTTACTCAATGCTATAATGATACTATTGATACAGGTTAAGGCTCAAAGTTAAATCTTGTTTTTTAAAAAATTTTTTGTTTAGAAATGGAGTCGGTGTCTAAAAACCCCCAAAACTTTCAATTATTAAAACCCAATACTTTTTAGATGTTATGTGTATTATCTGCAGTCTAATGTTACTTACCAGACTGTCATCTGATTATAACCAACATTCATTTGGGATCATCGTTGTCTCAACCCACTGCAAAACCCATTCACTACAGTAATTTGACAATTTAAAAAAGTCAGTCCTATTATGCTGAAACATTAGTGAATCAATTCAGTGGAATTGCAGTTGTGATGGAAACTATCAATAATGAAGTTTGGTGACAGATTTAAAATATATGGTCTAGTTCACTAAATATTAGTGTCATCGTACAGCACATTTAGCACTACTGACACTGCTGAGCCGCTGTGAAAGCTAGACAAAGAGCTAGCTGGCTGGCTAGCTAAAGCTGAGGTATCATATGAATGCAGACAGTGTATCATGCCACGAGAAGAGATTAGTTCAGCGTCACTGACCTATAGGATATTGTGCTACCTAGCGAGTTAATATTATTATGTCTTGTAAATCCTATTTTTAAGAGAACCTAATGCTAGTCAGACTATGGTCTCACATAGCCAGACCTTCATGTGTCTTTTAAGCACTTTAGTTGCCTCATCTGTCAAACAGGATGCAAGTCAGTCACATTCATTCCTGTGTACATCATATCACTGTTTTTGCCCAGGATGCTCTCCATCATAGCTTTACTTAGTTAAATTATGTTTTTTATTCAGTGGGCTCATAAACTCGTAAACCCAAACAACTTCTCCCACTTCTACCGGAGGTTCAGAGTTTCCAAAGATGCCCAATGCGTCAGGCCAAATTTTGTGGAACCGTGTCTCCAGTTCTGTATAAAACATCTGGAATATTTCCATTTCAACCGGTGTGGCCGTTAAAGCCTGGAGTCTTGGAATTGAATATTTCAGTCAGTGGAAATGTAATATAGCTTCAATAAAGAGCTGGAAAATACATTATATGACAGTGTCGCACGGTGTGGAATCACATTATTTTAACAACCCTAAAGCTACTTAATGGGTAAGGAAGCAGGGGCACCTGATGATTTCATGAATTCAAAAACCATTTGTGGTTGCTCGCCGTCGGATTTCAAAACTTGTCTCCAACTACTTTCTTAACGGTGTCTCCGAGAAACTGGATGAAAAGGCTCAAAACCAGTAAGGTACATGGCATGAGGGTTTTATATAAAGATATGAGTCAGCTCACAGATAGAGTTTTTTTTAAATTAAAAAAGCTTTTCATTTCACGCATTTTATGCTCTTTTCTTATTTTTATGTCCCAGCATGAGGTTCCAGGTTGAAGCAGTGTTTCATCAGGGCGTCGTTTTGAGTGTTTGGCCATCCGTTCACCTTCACTCCCTCTGCCAAAATGCCAGAGTCACAGATCAAAGCAAAACTGTCCCTTACCATGAATTCATTGATTTAAATTTTCAATAAAGTTTACTTTAATTAATTGGGTTGAAAATTAATGGATTAATTTCCTCAACACAAAAGACTCTTGTGAAAATATTAATCTTGCAATTTTCATTACTTTATGAAAGGCTTGTTACATGGCATGCATTTGTTTTTGTTTCCAAGATACAGGAACACATGGTGCTTTTTTTCTCTCTCCTGTAAAGGCAGACTCTAGTACTTAAACTAGAAAAAAATAAACAAATAAATTAGAGATCCAGAAGGAAAAACAAAAAAACAGGGAAAACAGGTCTTACATAAATCTTTAGTCATACTATGGATCACATAGTCAAAGAGGAAACTGACCTATATTTCAATTTATCGTAGATCTACAACCGGTCCTACCGGTTGCTACTTATTCTACTAAGCATACATTTGTAAGAAGTTGCTTCCACATTCTAACTAGAGCCTTTGTAGTCCTCCAATGTCTTGAAATTACTCAACAGACCCAAACCCTAAACCCATACCCACAATAATAACATGAAATTTTGGTAGTAATAATTCAATTTGGCCAACTGCTCTTTGATGTCGGCTCATGTTGGACACAGTTTACTGAGACGTGAAGCTGGAAACCAAGAAATGCACTTTACAATTCCAAGGTCTGCAGAATGCCACCTGACTGCATCATTTTTCAAAGGGATTCTTGTAAATTTTTGAAATTCCCTTAAAAGGGGGGGGGCTGATTTTGTCTTATTTCCTGAGTTACGTGATGTAAACAAGGTTTTTATTCTCTGCAGGTTCAGGCCGACCCAGACCAAGTCGAAGAAGGATAGTAAGCTGGACCTGTTTGGTTTCGAGGACACAGACACCCATCAGGAGGAGAATAGCACCGACAACACAGACAATAGATCCAGTTACAAAATAAAATACTTCGGCTTCGACGACATGAGCGACAGTGACGGCACCGACGATGACGACGGCGGCCTCAAAGAGAGAAGGAGGGCCAAGAAGTCCACCGTCGCCAAGGCCACCCCCGCAGCCAGCCCCGCGGCCACCGCAGAGGAAGCGCAAGCCCACGACCTGCCGGATCCCTTCGAGAGACTGGAGAGTTGCGAAAGGCCAGTGGCCAAGGAGAACAAGAAGAACTCGGAGAGGCAGGAAAGCCGGATACGGGAAGGTACGCTTTTTTTTTTTTTTTCTCCCATGCAGGTCTGATCCAGTGGGCGTTTCAACCAATAAATCGGTTTTAATCATCTCTGACAAAGAAAGCTCTTTTCAAAACGTCACATTTGCTTATTTGTTTTGCTCAGTAGCAGAAGAAGTTGAGGTTTGCATTTTAGCTGCTGGTGGAGTTGTCAGTGACTGGAATTATTTTATGGGGTTCACGTTACTCTGTGCTATGCTACAGCTGCTCCTTGAATCTGTCAGACACATTTCTTTTTTATGCAGCTGATTTTGTCTTCAGGTTATAGTGACACGTTGTCGTTGTTGATTAGACTGCCGGTCAAGACTGTAATGTTTCTCCTTTTTAGCCAACAGAAGGTGATTTACAGATCTAAATTGAATGATTGAGTTTCATAATTTTAGTTATTTGTAGATGTTGAAAGACATTTATATCAATGCTCAACCAGGGTCCAGAGTTTTGTGTAGTTGGGGCCACTAGTATTACTAGACGTCATCGCCTTTGTGTTATGTTTATATGCACAAATAACCACAGCCCTCCCACACCAGCGCTAACATACAAGACTTTGTTTCTATTCCAAGTACCAGCACACACCATGGACCCCCCCCATACAAACACACACATACACACACACACACACACACTCACACACTAAGGACAAGATGCCCCAACAACACCAACGAACCCTGTCTCCTTCTTTGTCTCATCTGAGCATATCCTCAGCAGCCAATCACTGCGCTGCGTGTCAAAGTCTGGTGTTTATCTGGTCCGACCGAGGCCGCGGGAGATCCGCTGAAAATACTGATAACAGCGCAGAATTTAATAAACACACAGTGACTGTCATTTCAGGTCATTTCTGTCTCGTTCAGGATTTAACAAAAGGCTAAAAACGGTTTGGTCTCAAGTCCTGCTTATGGCGACTGTGCATTTCTGTCCACAGATGTCCTGGACTTCTCCGAGGAGGGCCTCAGGGTGGTGGCCAGGGCCCCCAGGAGGCCGCCTCAGGGCAAACCGCCTGAGAAGAACCCAGACACATTACGGAGGATTTTCAGCGCACACAAGAAGGTTAGACACGGCTCCACGGTTAACTCACATCAAAGCAAAGTCAAACCTAGGCTGTGTTCACACTTCACGAATGACTGCTAAGTGTTGGCTGACAGTTCATATTACACCCTCTTAGGCTGGTGTTTTTAAAATGTGCCTTGAAACGTCACATGCTAGAAGACCTGGATCTGTGCTTGTGGGCCTGACAGCTAATCAGATTTTCATAATTATGATGAACAGTGTCATATTTTACCACATGAGCTGGAGGACATGGCCCTCACCAAATTACATGAAAACAGCGAAACCACAATTAACTGATCTTGTACTAAAGACTACTGTGTGTGTCATTCCTCAGAGCCTTAGTGCGCCACTGTTTCCCAAACCTATTTAAAAATAACAAAAACATCAGTGATCCACACTGCTGCAATGGGTGACATGTTCCTTCATCAACATGAACATGCACACTGTAGTTTATTTTGGACCCAGTCCCACAAACAATGTCCTGCTGCCTCCCATACTCACTAGAGCAGTTTCCTTCTGTTTGAGAGATTTGGTGAAAATTACAATGCCCAGATGTTCCAGGGATATACTGAGCCCTTTTTTTAAAAAATGAAAAGGATAATGAATAATATGCTGATATATAATATATATTTAGCAGGAAGCAGTGGGCTTGGGGCTGACAGGGTAGAAGACTCAGAAAGTACGGAGAGGCAGAATATCACATGGTTGGTTTTGGTCTTTTTATTGGATTTGCTGAAAGTAAGAAAAATATGACATACCAGTCAGTTAAATTACAGTGTACATACAGTGTTTGACTTTGCAGTTTTTTAGACATTATTGTACCTAATAAAAACCTTAAATGTTAATTTCCCTAAGCACACTTTTACTATGCTCTGTGCTCACATAAACATTAGTTTAAAACTGCTGAATTCCCGCTTAAGCTGTTCCCATTTGCATGTTTTTCTGTTTCTGTTGTCAGACAACAGAGCAAGTATGAAACAGTGACTGAAACAAGGCCAATTAAGACAACATTTTAACCATCAATCACTTCTAAGTTGTTTTTAAGCTGCTGCTCTGCTGCTAAAATTCTGATTTTATAACCACAACAGCATCTGACAGAGACACCAGACGTATAAATTAAAGATGACGGCCATGCTGTGGTTTCAGCTTTATTCACCTGTAAAAATGATCAGTCGGAGAGAAAGTTAGGAGCTCTTTCACATCTGCGTCAGCTTGGTGATCCCCTGTTGCTAAACCTTCCTTAATCACGTCATGTTTCAAAAAGAAATCTGCATGTACCTGTGGGGATGGGACTGTCCACCTACACCCTGTATGACTACTGTGGGCGGGTTTGGGTGTGTGTGTCAGTGTGGGGGATTTATTATTCATTCCCTAAACTAGAGGATGGATCAAGGCAACTTTGAAGATCTCTAGTTTTGAGACTCTTTTGATTCAGTAAGAACTCTCTGCCTTTCTCTAGTAAAGACGGATCGATATCATCAATTCATAGCGAAGGAAATGGGAGTCTGAGCTAACTCATTTTACTGTAAATGAATCGTCAGCTTTTCATACTTGAGGCTACATCCAGCTCTCACTGGAAACTTGCAGTATTTGAAGCCTTACATCAGGAGAAAAACCTGGATTGAACTGATGATTGGATTTTACTCTTGTTACGCCGTTGGACTGTTGTTAATTAGACCCAGTGCAATTTCTGTAGTTTGCTTGGTTTTGTCTTCAAGGCCTCACTTCATCACAGCCGCTTGTTAAACATGTTCTTTTTAGTTTGCAGCCTCTTAACTTTGTTTGTAAAACCAATTCAGGTGTGTAGTTGAGTTGTACCAAGACTAATTTCTGAATTCAGAGTTTTATAGGGGAGGGTGTGTATTATCTGGAACACAGTCATTTATATGCAAGTCACTGCCTCTGGTCTTTGCATTACAGTTTGTATTAATAGATTTATGCATAGGAAAGAAAATAATCCTTTTTCAAATAAATGGTTTAGGGAGATTACATAGAATCACAGTGAGAACTTCAGGCCTCCTTACATCTAGATTTATAACTACAAGTATAGGTTGAGATACTTCACCAGAATATACTAAAAATAAATCTCCATTTGGACTAATATAAGCTGTGATGATATATTTTGTAAATTAATTCCTTCAGACAGCATGTTGTTCATAGCCTCTCCCCTTACCGCACCCAGAAGTGCTACAACTAACTCAAAGCAACAGCCTTTATCAGTCAACATGTCTATGTGTTCTGTGTATAGACTCATTTCAAAGGGAGGAAGTTGGGTTGTTGTTGCGTAAATAGTCAAGAAATCCCAGCTGGAGTTGTGGGTTATCGTGAGTAAGATGTGGTACAGAAAAAGCAGCTCAGTCAAATGGGCAGCCTCAGACCTCAGTCAACACAGTTAGGACACAAAATTAAGCTAAATGTGACCAAAAATTGTTGGAAAACCGTTTAAGTATAAAGAGGAAACACAAACACGTCAAGCAGTATCAGGATTGTGTGATCACTGTACCAGGACACAGTTCAGACATATCGGTCTGTTAAGCGCCACTAATGCCAGTATACACACACCAAAAAACATCCTGCACATAGAATGAGATAACAAAAGACAATAGAAAATGTATTTTTATTGCCACACCAGATGCATGCTTCACTTAGATTTTTTAAATTTAAGTTTAAAAAGACCAAAACTGCTGCATATGTCAAACTTCACTCTGTCATTATCCACGATTTTGTGCCGTTGTTTAGTGCGAAGAAATGAACACTCCACTGTGAAGATGGAGGCGAATCTTGTGCTCAGGTGTATTTAAAGAAGATACAGTTTTATTCATCACTGCCAAGCTAAATGTGAGGATAAATGGTTGTATTGATATCAGGTGACGTTTTGGAGTCCCTATGAGGATACAGAGATCTATCTCTACTCCTGTTAGCTTGTTATCTGCCACAAGGTCCATGTTGAAAGATGGTTCATGTATTTGTTTAATGAATAGAACTCATGAATGAAATGTTTCATATACCTGAACTCAGGGCATCTGCTGATACTAAGTACTGATCATTGATGATTTTTTTTCCCCCCAAAATATAAAATATGTATACATCACTGCGTTTGACTCATTAAAACAACTGTTATGTAAAGTAACAAGAGACCAGAGACTGCTGTGGCTTAAAGTGAATGAATGCTATGTGTTGAACCGACTGTATTATAGTGACGTTGACAGAGAAACTGAATTTTATTTGGGTCGGTCGCAGCTGATGTGCCATCTGCTTATCGAGGTCACCCCTGTAAGCAGACTCTGTCTCATGCTCTGTTGTTGCGTCATCAGAAAGTTTTGTAGAAGCAGAGACTTTTTTTTTTTCTCTCTCTCAGCACCTGCGGGGGAACTTAATTTCCTTTGTGTCTGCTGATTGCAGACCAGCAGTGGGAACTAGCAGACAAATCGCCCATAGGAGCATAATCATGTACTCGATGCACTCTCTCATTCTCCACTTTCATGCCCCGTCTCTCCCTCCGTGTTGAGCGATGCCTCCATAACTTCCTCTTCACCACTTCGTCTTTGCTTTTTACCTCCATGAATAATTCCCTCCTCCTCCTCCTTGCTTGTTCTATTAATCTCCCTGTCTCTCTCTAACGCCGCACATCACAGCTCGCTCTCGCCATCTTCAGCTAACATAATCGAGAGCGAGTGTGCCGTCGAGCTCATAATGAAAACAATGGCCCTCGGAAGTCACCGGCCTCCAGAGGAGTCGTCGAAACGCCGCCTCAATTACAGTAAACTCTGTGTCTGTGGCGTTGGCGGAGCCAGGGCGCTGTTAGGTTATTGCGCCAAGGATGCTGTGGGATGACGGCACATAGACAGACTCATCCATATGTAGGAGGTGGTGTGGGGTTTACTTGTTTTTGTGGGGCAGGCAGTTATTACACCAATAATGGTGAAAGTGAGGAGAAGACAATTTTCTGTTTGTTGTTCATTTGTTCATCATTTTTTCAGATCTTTTTCAGACTGGATATTGTTTTGTTTTGTTGTTTTACAGTATTTCTATACTGGTTCTCATATGGTACCTTAGGTTTTTGTTGTTTTTTGGTTTTTTTTGATACCTTATTTTTAGAAATGATAAATAATGGATAGATTATGTTGTTTTTTTACATGACGATTTCTTTGAAGTGAACTAAAGGAACCAAACCTCTCAAATGTCAGTTGTTGTCTAAACACAAGCAGTCGTGGGAAATTCTGCCAGATAAAACACAGAAATTCTGAAATCCAGGACCAGGAATAAATAAAGAATGGTACAAATCCAACCAAGCGCTCACTGCCAGTTTCTGGTATTTGAAAGTTGTGGACCCACTCTTCTATCTGGGACAACAGTAGTCTAAAGGATGCACCTGGCTGACCCCCATACAGTTTAACAATTCTTATACTTCCCGATTCAATTCATATCCATTATTCAGTTCATATTACCAAGTCAGGTAGTAGGAAAGCAGTTTTCTGTTGATTCAGGCCCTGCAGTGCTACAACAGTGTGTCTTTCTGCGGGGCGGGGGTTGTTTTCATTTTTTTGGCTTTTTGTTTTTTCCCGGGCTTCAGCAGGAACACGGCCACACTTGCCCACCTTCTTCCCTTGGTCTCATCTCTCTCATGCTGCTAAGCGACAAGTGTGCGGGGTGGGCGGGAGTGGTGGGGGGGTAGGTGTCCGTCTGTGTCATTCAGATTACTGCAGGAGGCTTTTAATTCGGTGTGTTGATGTTCCAGCACAGCGAAGCTCAACCCTGAACTCCCCCCTTTTGTCTCAGCTTATTAACCCTGCGGTTCACTACCCCCAGAGTCTTCCCACCCCCTTCCCACCAAACCTCCCTCACTACTCCGCTCAACAGCCAGTTCTCTCTCCCTTTTCGTTTCCCTCTCTCTCTGTCCTGCCCTTCCCTCGTTCTCTCTTTTGTTTCTCGTTATGAATGCCCCGGCAACCACCAACCACAGGTTTGGCAAAAATATGTAGAGAGGACAGGAGTTGAGCCAAGGATGAGGGAGGATGGCAGCGTGGGAGGGTGTATGTGCTTGTTGTAGGGGTGTGTGTGTGTGTGTGTGTGTGTGTGTGTGTGTGTGTGTGTGTGTCCTGCTGTTTGATCAGTGCTGCTGGACTCGGGTTTTTTTTTTTTTTTAAATATGCATCCAGTTATCTTGTTTTCCCTTCTTTCTTCACCCCTTTGTACTTTCTTCTCTTTTTCCTGCCTATATTTTTATTTTATTTGCTACTTAATGTCAACTGTGCACTTCTCATTATGCTCATGTTTATGGGAAATTACTTAAGCGTGAGATTATGAAAAGAGGTGTTTTTTTAATGTGGATAGCCAGTTAAGGCATTTATTGTTCTTATTTGTTAATTTATTTATACAAAAATCATGCAAGAAAACTATATTTTGTACACAGGAGCCCTGAGTACAGTCCTAAAAAAATTAACCTTCTACTCACATAAAGGTGAAACTAAAAAGGCAACTTGGGGGGGGCTGATACTGCATGAAAGTGCAAGAATAAGCGAATGAAATCAATTATAAACTTTTTTCTAATCTGGTTTATTAAAAAAAAAAAAAAAAAAATTCAGGAACTAAATAGAATTCCTGTTAAGTAGAATTTCATCTTCAGATTTTAACTTTATAGAACATATTTTAAGTTGCACGGTTCAGATTAGAGAGAGAGGCTGGTGTGGAATATGAGACTTTTTTATCAGCATTAAAATTGAATCAAGTCATAATATAGCGCAATTTTCTCTGCCAGAATTTACAGTTTCACCAGTTTTGGCTGGTTGCAGTTTCAGCCATGTAAATCATGTAAATCCCCTTTTTGTCAGCTCAAGGGAAAAAGACTTGACAGCAAAAAAGCTACACATTGATCTCACATTGAGCTTTTTCATGGCCAGCTCAAGAATGCTCTCTTGTTTCTATTCATCTCACTCAAGACACTCGTATATGACCACTCTCAGCTTCAGAGACGTTTATCTGTGTGTGTGTGTGTGTGTGTGTGTGTGTGTGTGTGTGTGTGTGTGTGTGTGTGTGTTTCACAGTCTCCCACCAAAGCCGTGTACAACGCCAGACACTGGACATTGGAGAGCGAAGAGGAGCCCCCTCCACCTTTCTTCTCACGATCACAGACTGCTCCTGTAAATGCGTGCACGCGCACACACACACACTCACACAGTGCCACTTTCAAATTCATCATGATCAAAATTATGAATCTGGCCACACTTTTGATTTTGGTCAGTGCTAAAAAAAAGTATTGAGGTTCACATGCTACCCTGTATATATCAAGATGTACAAGAATTTTATGTTTTGTTTTGTTTTTTTCATTCAATTTTATTTTATTTTTTAAATTCCATTTCACATCAACACTCATTATTTCCAGGGCACAGTCTCAGCCGGAGGATCCAGTAAAGAACCTACTGACACTCAGAAGGACGATGGCATTTTCAAGGCCCCCCCTCCTCCCCCGAAGGTCACAAAGTGTGTCACCGTCCCCACAGATCCCTACCAGGACACTGTCACCACACTCAAATGCCGCAAGGAGCACAAGGAGGTACAAAAAAACTGTTCTGCATCTGTACGAGTAAGAAAATGTGAAAAAAAAAAAAGAAAGGTAAAAAAGGTTTTAGAAAAGGACTTTTGGCTGTGTTCCACTTGCTCACCCTGGCTCCTGTGTTTCCAAGCTGTACACAGTCGTCCAGCACGTGAAGCACTTCAATGATGTGGTGGAGTTTGGAGAGAACCAGGAATTCACCGATGACTTTGAGTATCTGGCCACCGGTCTGAAGAGCGGACAGCCTCTCAACACACGATGCCTTAGGTAAGAACCTCCCCTCCTCCCCGGAGCTCTTAAGTAAAGCCTCAGTGTTAAGATATTCTTTTTCCCGTTTGCTCATGCTGTGTGTGTGTGTGTGTGTGTGTGTGTGTGTGCTTGTGTGTGTGTGTGCTTGTGTGTGTGTGTGTGTGTGTGCTCGTGCGTGTGTGTGCTCGTGTGTGTGTGTGTGTGTGTGTGTGTGCTCGTGCGTGTGTGTGCTCGTGTGTGTGTGTGTGCTCGTGTGTGCGTTGTTTCTACCAGTGTGATCAGCCTGGCCACGCGCTGTGCCATGCCCGGCTTTAGGATGCACCTCAGAGCCAGAGGAAAGGTGGCTCAGGTCTTCAAAACACTCAATGACGCCCCACAACACCCGGTAACCATCAGATACATACTTTTTTTTTCCCCTGATTTGTGGTCACCTGACAGGTGTTTAATATGCTGCACAGGGTCATAATTTTTTATGAAAATCAGGTAAACGCTTGCATGGATTGGAGCCTGGTTAATTGGCCCCAAAACCTGCCCATGTTTTTGCATAGGACATCTGTAGTACTCAGTGTAGGGGAATAGATCCTGGATCAGCAAGCAAGAAAAATAAATGGACATTAAGTGGCACTTTTTTTAAAATTTTTCATTCTCTTTTTTTAAATGGCAGGATTTGAAGTTTATATGTTAATTTTGAAGAAAACAGCATTTGGTATGAGACAGTTTTATACTTAAAGTGAAATTTAGTTTTAATAAATTCATTCTTTCTCTCTCTCTCTCACCTTTGTAGAACCTGGCTCTGTGTACGGCCTCACTGATGTACATTCTGAGCAGAGACCGCTTGAACATGGACCTAGACCGGTCCTGCCTGGACCTGATGATACGGCTGCTGGAGCTGGACCAGGATCAGGGCGGTGGGGCTGTGACAGACTCCACCACTCAGTTCAGTGCCAGGGAAATCGCCAAGATGAAGGAGAAGATCAGGAAGCTCTGTGACACCGTGCACAACAAGCACCTGGACCTACAGAACATAACGGTACAGAAAACAGAAAAGTGGTCCCACTTTTGTTGAGGTTTGTGTGTATATTCCCCAAGCTGGATCATATTAGAACTGGTTTGTTGTCTGGGTGGAGAAGCCTGGAGAGCGTCGGTCCTCTCCGCTGAAACCTCTGACTAATGACGACTCTTTTAGCAGCTCTTCAGGCAGCGTGACTCACAGCCCACCCACATGTGTCGGGAGCTGAATATCTTTTCTGATCTAAAACATCTAAAGTAAATATCGGGTTTTGGTGTCAGTCTTTCACAATAAAGGAAGAGAAGGCATCTTTCTAGGGCCGCCATTTTATACCAAGAAACCAGGAAACAGACCAGAATGCACTGCAGTTGTATCATAACCAAAATCAAAATACATCACCGAATAATGTGTAAAACACGAAAGACTAAAATGTTGAGAAGTATGAACAGGTTCGTTAGGCACTGTAGGTGTACGCCAACCATCGACTGATTGTAACCTCTGTCTTTTGTCCCTCCTCTCTCCCTGTAGACGGGTCATTTAGCCATGGAGACGTTACTGTCCCTGACTTCGAAGCGAGCAGGGGACTGGTTCAAAGAGGAACTCCGGCTACTGGGAGGACTGGACCACATAGTAGATAAAGGTTGAACATATTTTTAAAGAATTTTACTCAAAATAACTGATGGTGATGGTGCATCTGGTTTCTGAGTGTTGTCTCCCTGTTTTTATTTCTGCCTCCACAGTGAAGGAGTGCGTTGATAACCTAAATCAGGAGGATGAGAAGGAGAAGCTGGTGTCTTCTCTGTGGGGAGCCGAGAGGTGTTTACGGGTGCTGGAGAGCGTGAGTACAGCACAGACTTTTGAGTGGAAAAACCTGAAAAGCAAAAGTCCCATTTTTAAACTGGCAATAAAGACAAAAAATATATTAATACGAGAAGAAAACCAATGTTAAATAGCATATTTGGGGAAATTTCTCCCATTAACTGTCCACACCACCTAGGTTCAGTTGACCACTAGTGGTTACGAACATCTGTGAAATGAATCTTGTGGAAAACCCTCTTAGTTGTAGACTACGACTTACTTCTTTCGGGTTTGTTTGCGCAGAGGTCTGTCTTTTCTATTTTCAAATGGGGGAGGTTCATCTTAGATTTTGGTTTAGGCTGATAATTCCAAGGTTTTTCTGGGTCAAGTACAATGTTCTTGACCCATAAGGACTTTTAAGAGTCCCCCTGATCACAGCCAATACAGACCTGCCGATTTGGACTCAAACCATCTGATGATAAACTTGGGCTTCATAAGACAGCAGCAGGAGATGCCTTTAAAGCTGAGAGTGAAATATAAATGTGTATATTACTTGTTAATGATCTAAAGTTTAAAACAGATTGATGTTGTTCATAAGTAAAACGCCAAATATTAGTAAAATACTCCTGAAAATCAATAGTGAAAGAAAAACTTCCCTGTGGAAAACACTTAACATCTTACTCTGCATGTCGGCGTGTGTGTCTTCTTGTGTGTGTCTGCTTATGTGTGTTGGCGCCTGTGTGTCTGCGTGCTTGTCTGTGTGTGTGCCTGCGTGCATCTATGCATGCGTGCACATACAGGTCACGGTCCACAACCCGGAGAACCAGAGCTACTTGATCGCCTACAAAGACTCCTCACTCATCGTCTCCTCTGCAAAGTGAGTAAAGCACACACATGGTCGTGACCCCTGATGTGTGGAAAATGAAACAGTTCTGTACAGGATTTGGTTTCAATGATTCATGTATTGACCGTAGATCTGATCAGTACCACAGTGCCGGTAAAACTCAAGGCCTTAAATTTGAATTAATTTTAACAGAATTACTTTTATCTGCTGCCACATGTCTGCACGATATTCTTCTTGTTCCACGTCATCTCATTCATCTTGATTTTTCCTTCCTCTTCCTTTGACTTCTCCTCCATCATCTTGTCATGTGATTTTTTTGCATCATGTCGATTGAAATGTCCTCTTAGGAAAATTGAGGATATAGTAAATGATTCCAATTTTTTTTTTTTTAATGCAACTGGCCAAATATCTAGACACTGAACAATGACTTAAGCATATTAAATCAGTATTTATTTCTTCCCACATATCCTCAGTTGAACAACTGTACTATAGAGACTGTGTGTGTGTGTGTGTGTGTGTGTGTTAGTCCGACTCAGTATGCCTGATGGTTATTATGCGAATCATTATCAGGGTTTTGTTGTCCCATTTCCTGGTTGTGAGATCCTGTCAGTCATAGCAATGACCTGCGACCTCCCCCCCCCCAGTTGGCAGAGCATCAGCAGAGGGAGTGGTCCACTGTGGAAACGACCTAACCTTGCTTTCTCTCTCTCTTTCTCTCTCTCTTTTTTTCATCTCTGCTCATGAGTGTCCCAGCCTCATTTTGGTGTTTTTGTTTTTTTTGTTTTAGTTTTGTTTTTTTTCTCCTTTTTTTTTTTTTTTTTCAAACAGTACACTCAGTTTTGGCCAAATCTAAATTATTTTACGTTTTTGTTTCAGAAATAATCAATAGTTCTTGACGTGAACTGACATGTATATAGTTACTTTATGTTAAACTGTGTTAATCTGTTTAATCATTCTGTCTGTCACTGGGTTATGGACAGCTGGGAAGAACGTGTAGGCAATTATTCTTGTTGTTTTTAGAACAGAATATTAATATTAAATGATCACAGGAGCTAATTTGACACCTTATTTTGTGAAGATCATAGAATAATTATGATAAACATTGACAACAAGGAAGAACAATTTTTGTGGCACGTTTAAAAACGACTGACTTCAAATCTGAGAATCGGCCTCAAAAACTCTGCATCGGTCTGATGACTCAGGGCTGAACGCTTTTACCTTCTCACTCCTCCCCCATCACCCTCTGCGTGACTGGAGGGCTGGGGGGCAAGGGCCGAATGGGTCAACAAAGAGCCGCTGTTTTGGCGGGTGACACAAGCCTCGGTCTGAGCGTTCAGCTGTCCTCCCAGTTAACTCGATTAACCCCCCAAACCACAGGGTGAGCCACAGAGTGAGCGAGTGCTGCCACCTAAGCTCTGCGCACACACACACACACACACACACACACACACAGAAGCTGTGTCTTCATATAATCTTTGCTTGATAAAGTCTAGGTCTCATACACTCCTTTTTCACCTCTTTTTTTCCCATATTTTCTTTTATTTCCTCGTCATTCACCTGAGTTGACTTTCTTTACCTTTCCGTTTTCTCCTCTTTGTTACTGTACATGCCGCCCTCATTGTTTCAACCCCAACTCTGCCTTCTGCCTCTCGGGGTGTTTCAGCTGTCTTGCAGGACTAATTCAATGAACTCCCAAACCACCCTGTTGAGCAGCACACACACACACACACACACACACACACAAAAGACTTATTGCTTATTGACTGTCCTCATCTGCGTCAGGAACCAAACTTTCTTCTTTACGGACAAAGGGATTTTTTTTTTTTTTACTTTCTATTGCAACTTATTTTTGAAGTTTTGTCCAGTAATCCTATTTTAGCTGCAGAGGAAGTTTAGCCCATGAACCTTAACATGAAGAATAGAAATACTGTACTTTATGGACTCTCCATTGCTCACTTCTGCTGATTTATAAAGGAAATTTAATCCCAAATATTAACAAATTTTTCTCTTCTGTAATTATTTTAATCCCTCACATCCTGTCTTTCTTTTGCCCTCAACAGCCCACATTTAGTTTTCTACAGATACTGACTCTTGTCAGACTGACTCTTGTGTCTCTTTTTCCTCTCAACTTTTTTTCTTCATTTATTTCCTTCATCTCGCTGTGTCCTGGTCTTCAGACTCTGGTTGCTGCTTTGTGTTCAGTCACCGCTGTCATTAAATTTAATCTGGTTATTTACATCAGGCTGCTGACCTGCTTTGTCCCTTCTGCTGCTGCAGCCGCTGCTGCTGCTACAGCTGGTGTGTGTGTGTGTGTGTGTGTGTGTGTGTGTGTGTGTGTGTGTGTGTGTGTGTGTGTGTGCGTGCGTGCGTGCATTTGTGTGTACACGTGCGCTTATGGAAACATCCTTCTGTGAATGCTTCTCTGTTGTATGATGCAGTAGTGAAGGAAAGAGGAGAATTGAGTTGAGATGGATTTTGATGACATCTGGATGTGAATCCCGTTTTGTTTATGTTGGTGAAGATGAAGTGACTAAAATTATTTTTATTTCTCCTCTGCTAAGAAAAAATAACATAATCCACAGGAAAATTATGATAAATTTAAAAAAAAGAAAGAAGATACTTTATTTACTGTATTGTGGTCCACATAACCTTCATATACCTGATGAAAGTGTTTGTGCGTGTGTGAGAAGGTTAGGTTCCATAAAAAGTTCTTTGGAACCTCCATCTTGTTTTTCATGTTGTCTGTGTGCATCTCTTCGAACTAAACACACTGGAGACATGTTTGGGTTTTTTGGTTTTTTTTGTTTTTAATTTTCTTCCTTCTCAACCCCCAGGGCACTGAGGAGGTGTGAAGAGATGATCCAGCGCTACAGCAGGGAGGTGAACTCGGACAGAGCTGTGGTGGGGAAAGCAGTGGAGAACTGCATGAGGGCCATAATAGGAGTCCTGCTCAACCTGACGCACGACAACGGTCAGCACAGCCACACAAAGACGATAAATCGCAGTATATGGCAGCTAATCATCGCCTCATATATGTTTTAATTGGACAGTTTAACTGGAACCAAAAAAGTTAATGCATCCGAGTGGATTGTTGTATTATTACAAACAGCTAACCAGGGACTGATAATTGTGTGTGTGTGTGTATGTGCGCGCAGAGTGGGGCAGTACGAAGACGGGCGAACAAGAGGATTTAATAGTGACGGCTCTGAACTGCGTTCTCAGAGTCCCTCAGTATCTCCCACAGGAGCAGAGGTTTGACATCCGTGTGCTGGTGAGTTAAATACCTGCTGAGTTAAATGAACAATAGTAACATCCACAGGGGACAGAAGACAAATTAATAACCGTGTGTGCGTGCGTGTGCATGCGTGTGTGTGCGCCTGTGTGTGCCTGTGTGCGTGCGTGTTATGTTCAGGGTCTGGGCTTGTTAATCAACCTGGTGGAGTACAGCGCCAGGAACAGGTACTGTCTGATGGAGATGGAGATGGAGGGAGGTCAGGGTCCCTGCGACTCCACTGTCCTGCTCAACCCCCAGCACCAGGACATCGCCAGCAGCGGCCCGCTTAGTGCCATTGCTGCGCTCGTACAGGTAAACGACTCCCGTGTGATTAGACCACACAAAGAGGCAGCTGGGTTTCACTACAGAGTAGGGCAGCAACTAGAATTTATTCCCATAATCAATTCCTCTGTTGATTATATATGTTTTTGTTTATTCCAAAAACCAAAAAAGAGTATATAGTGAAAAAATGTGACTAGCTGTTCACAACTGACAGAGGAAGGACTGAGCATTAAACAAAGCCTTCTAGTTTCAGCTTAAAAGAAAAAGCTGCCAACTATTGCCTTGATTGGTTGAGTTTATCTGACAACTAAAGGCAAAATTTACATTTAAACTATGCCAACACAAATCTGGCTACAATTAAAATTGCACCTTTTCCTCTCTGTTTAACTCGCACTGTATAGGTACAGTAGTTTTTACACCTAAAAGAGGAGCTATTCTGAAAGGACCCATAGGCAGTTTCTTTCCTTCAGCTCATCTCTTCCCACTGCTCCACTCTCCAGTGAAGCACAAGCAGGTGCTGCCCGAGAAACATTCCCAGCTAATCGCGTTTACATTTGAGACCGTAAATGAGTTGTCGTATTATCCATAACGCTCTCTATTTTTCCTCATCTGCGTTTTCTTTGCTGTTGTGACAGCTCGGTTTCCCATGAGCACCATTAAAAGCTTCATTAGAATCGAATCATCCCGTCTAATCTGATTTAGCTGGTGCTCTTATCCAGACTGACTTCCAGTGAGGTCAGCGGGAGATTCGGCTACAGCAGCGCAATGACACCGAGGGAAAAATAAAGGGGGGGTGATTTCTATTGTGCCATTATGAAAGAATGAGAGAGGACAGAATTGTTCACTGAAGTGAGTTTTAAGACCATTTTAATTGACGAATAATAAGGGATCTTGCACGGAACTCTCACTTACGCATTCACTTAAGAGCAATTTTGACAGGCGGGTAGAACAAAGGTGCTGGACTTCATTTTCCAATGAAACTGTATGTGGGGAAGAAAGGAAAAAAAAAAAAAAAACCCAGGCAAAACCTGACACCTAGGTAGCCAGATTAGGTAACAATACACACGGCACCACCCCGTGGTGGTAAATGCTGAGCTGCTACACAGGCTGTTAACCGTTGTTAACCGTTGAGACTTTAGCGAACTGTCGTCCTACTCGCCCTCAGCTGTTCCTGCAGCGGGAGCGGGCCGCCGTCCTGGCCGAGGCACAGACTGACGACCTCATCAAGGAGGCGCCAAAGCCCGCGCTGGACCAGAGCGGGGAGTGGCAGGAGATAGGCGGGGAGATTCAGTGGGTCGCCAATGACAATGACTCCGACAAACAGGATGACAGCAAGAAGAAGGAAAAGGACGAGGAGGATGAGGAGCTGGACCTCAACAAAGGTACGACAGCAACCAGTTTTTTGTGTTTTTGTTTTTCAAATTTTAGCTGTTTGTTCATTTTAGAGACACAAAATCCTCCATGAATGTTTCCTCCCCCTCATCATCATCTTCCTCCTCCTGACAGCTCTGCAGCATGCAGGGAAGCACATGGAGGACAGCATTGTGGCCTCCTACACAGCACTGCTGCTGGGCTGCCTCTGCCAGGGGAGCTCGGTGAGTGAGACGCTCCCACACACACACACACACTTAGTCACTCACACAGTAAGACAGATGCTAGATATAGTTGCGAGGCACCATTGTATCAATAGTTTATTGATTTTTAGTCCAGGATATTCTCTGCTGAAAGCTGCTTAGAGAAGCTGGCGGTGGTGAAACTCAAGCGGCCGTCAGCGCTCTGAAATTCTGTTTAAGTCAAAAAACAAATCTTATTCAACCCATCAGGTGCTTTAGGGTTTTCCATCATTATTGCCTCTAACCTCAGTGGAACGAAATCCCAAGCAGGATTTGGAGGATTTTAATGTCTTTGAGGGTTTTAAGTCCTTTAATACAAAGATCTAATCCATAACAAAATACTAGTAAAGCCAATTTAGAGTTTAGCTGTAAAAAATAAACGTGTTGATTTTGATGTCAGTTTTTCACATTCTCGTCATATTCCTGACTCGCTCTCTGTTTCTGTCCCTCCCCCAGTTGAATGTGACTACTGTGAGAGAGAACCTGCCGAAAGGAGACTTCTCCATCATGACAGAAATGCTGAAAAAGTTCCTCAACTTTATGAACCTCACTGTGAGTCCCCGTTTTTTTGTAAGCCATCCTCAGCTTTGCGTTTAGAACCTTAAAGAGAAGAAGAGAATAAAAAATGAAAAAAAAACCAAACCAAAACAAAAAAACCCCTAAATGCTCAGAAAGAATATAATCAAACATTGTGTAAAATGACCTGGAAAATAGAGGAGAGAGATACGGCATGTTCATAGGCTGGAAGTGAGATTTACATCTTCAACCAGCAGTGGTCTGACATTTACAACCATTTCTAGGGAGGAGACGCTGGTATGATATTTAGAAATGATGCTTCACATTTCCTGTTATGTCGACTTTCCAGTGGCAGTCACAGTTAATTTCACAGGGTAAATACGAAAAGTTTTTACAACTAAACACTTGGAAAATCACCATAACCTTGAGTAAAACCTGATCTTATTAATAAAAACATGGACGATAGAATGAATGATTAAATGAACTTTTAAAGAAATATAAAGTAAACAGTCAAAGTCAGCAAGCTCATCATATTTGCACAAAATATCAAATCATTCTTTCAAGTGAAAACTTTCAAGTGAATCTTCTGATGTCAAAAAACTTAGGACCAATGTTTTAATGCACTGAAAATGAGCTTGAAAACTTTCAAGTGAATCATCTGATGTCAAACAACATAGGACCAATATTTTAATGCACTGAAAATGAGCTCAAGTGTAAAAATAGTGGAAACAATTGTTACAGGAATTATTGGGCAGATTTCCTAACCAATCAATATAATAAGGCCAAAAAGTTATTTTAAATTAATTTACACTTTTTCTGCAGAGTAAAATTATCCAATAATTAACAAAATCTGTAAATTAATTGAACTGCTATATAGATCGTAGAAAAATGTCTGATGTATGGATGGCCTGATAATTATTAGTCAATTTAACGAAATGTCTAAGATATAATGAAGGATATTACAAATATGTTATTATAACACAAAATTGTTATGATTCGCGTATTAATTTAGATAATTGATGAACAATAAGGATTAGTGACCAGCAGCGGCAGAACCTGGCAACTGACCTTCTCTATTAAAAAGACAGCTGGTACTAGGATACAGAAACCAAATTCCGGATCATTGACTCATTCAGAAAGACTGCTAGAGAGAAGCCCATGGTTAATACACTCACACACGCATTCACACACACACGCATTCACACACACACACGCATTCACACCATGACCACCACCACCATCATCACCACCTCAGATGAAGTTCCCTGCTGGAGGCAGGCGTGTTGCTGTCTTATGACACACGCATCTTCATCACCTTCCTTTCCATGTTGTGACCACACATTCTCCTCATCTTCCAGTTCAAGGAACGTTCCACTGTTTTTTTAAGCTTTCAGCAATGGAGTCTCCATCACCATGATAAGGGAGGGGTTTTTCCCCCTAATTTAACTTCACACAAACCTAAATTTCTGACTTTATGAGGCCTGAAGCCTCAAACATCAGCACCCCCACCACCACCACCACCTCCCCCAACAACTGTGATCATATTTTATTTTTCATTTTACCTTAATGAAAAATAAGGTTCACTTAGGTATTTTACTTTTATTTCATGGTTCTTCTGTTTCTAAAAGTTGCTCAGAAGGTTGGAAAAAAAAGTTCTTTTCCTCCTCTTTTGATAAATCCCCCCCGTGAATCGCCCCACCTTTGTGTCGGTCGATGACAGATTGGAGTGAAGCTGTCATTTTCTCCAGCCTTTCATCAGAGCCCGGCTCTCCTCCATTCTGCTCCTGGACCTGATAATCGTCACAACGACTCAAGTGTTTAAAAAAACAAAAAAAAAAAACGCTGACCAAAATCATTTCTTTCTTTGCTTTGAAACTGACGACCTCAACTCATTTCTCTCCACCTTGTTTCTCTCATGCTGTGTTCTTTTTTATTTATTTATTTTTTCCTCTTCGACTTCTTCCTTTCTTCTGCTCTGACCTCTGGACTCCGTCGGAAGGAGGCGGTTTCAGCTGGAGAAATCAAAAGCATCGATCTTTTTTTCTGTCCAAAGAGAAAAGAAATGTAAGAGTTCATGCCCTGAATCGCAGGCTGTTGTGTCAGTTAAGGTGTCATTTTAAGGCAGGACTGCCTGTGACTGCCTGCGTGAGTTCTGTTGTCAGGTGTCATTTAACCTGAAATCTTCTCTCTTTGGAAGTAAGAGCTTTTCTCCCGTCGCCAGCCTCTGAAGGAAACTGGCTGATCCTAAATCACTGGTTCTCTCAGTGCTGCTATCAGAAGTAAACTTCTCCCATCGTGCCGAGCAAACTCCAGTCATTCGGCACACAACAACACACCTGAGTCTAAAAGAGAATAACCATTGAGGTTGTTAAAACTCTCTGGAAACTTTAAACGACCCCACTCCCCACCCCCACCACCTCCACCTCCACCTTCACCTCCTCCACCACCAGTCTCCCCAAAAGTAAAAACTTTTTCCTTCCAAAGAATCGATTGCCCTCACGCTCAGCATCAAAGCTTGGTGTCTCGGCGGGACCCGAGCCCCCCCCCCCGACCAGAACCTGTCCTCCTTCAGCTCCTTTCAATTACCGCCTGTGTTTGTGCTCACCACTCAGAGAAGGGCCCTCAATTACGGCACAGAGGTGGCGGCGGCGCCCCCGGTCCGAGAGGTGAGGACGAGCTGCTTCTCTCCGCTTTTGAACTGCTTCACCAGCGGAGAGGCTTTCAGAGATCCAGTCGATACTTTTTCTTCCTGTTCAGTTGTTTTTAAGACAGAAAGACTCGGGCTTTGTAGTTATACTTTATGGAAACTCCTCTGATCCTGTTTGACACTTTCATATCTAATCTGTCCGACACTTTGCAGAAAAGAGTCTTTTCCTGTGAAGTTCAGTCACGTTTTATTTACCTTGCCCACGTTGTTGTTCCCAGAATTCTCAGGAGGAGACTGAAGGTGCTTGAAATCTGTATATTGTACGAATTAGTCTCGTGTTTTGTTTTTTTTTCCTCCTGCGGTGGATTTTTCTCCCTGTATAATTACTGAACTTAAGTCCAAAATGGCAACTAAAGAAAAACTCAGAGCCCGTCCTTCAGTGTGTTTTAGGTGTTTGAAACATTTCCAGATATCGATCTCGAGGGAAAAAAAAGAGAGCAATTGAAAAAAGTGAGAATTGAAGTGCATCAGCTGCGGCAGTTTGTCAAAAGGCTTGAGGGAGATTTTAGTCTTTTTTTTTTTTTTCTTTTTCTTTTCCTCACTTTCCGATGATATGGGTATAAGTTGTCACTAATGGGTTTGTTAATGTTAGTAAACCATTTATTTATGTTTTATAGATCAATTATTATGAAGAGAGTGGTCGGAAATATCCTGACTTTTAGTCCCAACTATGGCTCAAACTCCAGAAGGCGTCTTCCCCGCCTCCCATGGCCGCTTCACTCAAACTGAAGAACCCAAGTCTGTGACTCGGACTCTCTTTTGAAGATTTTTAAGCTTTGAGGCCAGTTTGAAATCACCCTGATGGTGTCACTCTGACTCTCAGTGGTTATTTATTCAGACTTTAGAAAACTCCTCTCAGAGCCTCAGAAGACATAATACAACAGAGTCGGACCAAACATGATGAGTACACAGTGTCCTTTTAATGGCTTATAACTAATTTAAAAAGCACTTAGTAAATGATTTATTAACCACTAGTAAGACCATCAGTGACAACTTATAAACTTTTTTGTGAGGGCTGTCTGTTAGGAAGTGAAACCGGCCATTCCTCGCTCCGTCTTTGACAGGAGGAAATGTTTTAAAGAGGCATCAAATGTCAAATATGTTGCTTCCTTCTTGAAGAATTTAGAATTTATGGTTCCTTTCATGACTATGGTGTCAAAAAATTTTAAAAGTGAGTAAGGGGTTTTAATGCTTTTTCCATGAAACAATGTGACATTTTAAAATAATTATAATGGAATGAAAGACACATTCGTCTCAGCGAAAAAGAATTTTACTGCTTTCAGTTATGATTTATAATAATCAGTTCCGTTTAACTTGTCCAGAGTAGAAAAACTAAAGTTTTTGTCTCTGTTTCCCTCAGAAAATCTGTAGCTGGTTAGTCTGTATTTTCTCATTATTGTAGGAGGGGGTGGATAATTTGCCATTTGATTGGTTGCTTAGATTTGTAGGATTCAGATTGAATTGGCCTTTTTTTTTTTTTTTTTTCCTTCAACACACGTTCTCTTGAATTTCATCAGCCGTTATCGTTCCAAACTTGGTCATCAGGCGTGTTATTTTCCGTCATTCGGTATTTTGTATTCATCTGTTCCTACGTGATCATTAATGCGCACACATAATCTCTGTCTCACACACACACACACACACACACACACACACATACAGAGCTTAACCCTCACACTCCTTTTGAAAAAACTAAAAAAGTTTACAAGAGCTTTATTCACAGACGTCTGGAAGAATGAATGGAAGAGCTTTTTGTAAATAGTTGGTGTATATAGATTGATTTCCGTGCATAGGAGGAGAGACTGATGGGTAATTGGGGCGGGTGGGATTGTTGGTTGGGGTGGGGGTGGTTGGGGGGGGTAAATTTAACTTTAAATTTAGACCGCTAGACTCTACTTTTCTGAATCTGACTCTATTTTTCATTTTCTAAAGCCTTTTCTCCCACTGGTGTTGTTTTGGACAGACAGAGAGCTTCTTAACAAGCCACCTGCAGGAAAACTTGATCTTTGTACCAATTTGCAGACTGATGTCTTTGGTTACCTGTACATAATTTTAAAATAATAAAAATTGCTACTTTCAGTAATTCTTGCCAAGTCTTTCTGTTTGCCTTGTTTGTTGTTGTCGATCATTTCTCAAAGAATCAGTGATTTTGAAAAAAAACTAAACTTTTATCGAAAAATATAAGTGCTGCTTAAAAAAAAGATAAACTCTGCTACAACCGGCTTGGTCATGAGGAAAAAAAATGTTTTGTGATAATATAAAATCAAAAACTCATGGTCTTTTATGTCGCTGGTAAGAAAAATATATTTTAACAAAGTTATAGACACAAGGCCTCCAACACTAAAACACATAGTACCTTGAAAACGGAGAAAGCTTGGAGCTTTGTCCTTTTTACTTCAGGACAACGGGGAACAAATAATTACAAACAATAGAGTAGGGAGAGTCTTATTATGAGACATCCATTCGGTTTTTAAATGTCACTCGGTCCCGCTCGTCCTCCCCCTCACATCCCCGTCATAACTCCTCCGTGCGCGCCGGGCCCCCGCTGCTCTTGCCGATGTGAAAGTCCTTGACTGGCCCCGATGGCTCCCTTGTCATGAGCGCGGTCCCCTGGGAAGGCGGAGAGGCCCCCGTGGCCCGTGGTGCGCGGGCGGGCACCGACTCTTCGCAGGCGCCATCCTGGAGAATCTCGCTGAGGGTGGCGATGTAAATCTGCGCCATCTGGAGAGTCTCGGACTTGGAGAGCTTCTTGTCGCTCTCCAGGTTGGGGATGACGCTCCGGAGCCGGTCGAAGGCGACGTTGAGCCCCAGCATCCTCCTCCTCTCCCGGGCGTTGGCTGCGAGGCGTCGCCGCCTCTGCGCCCGCTCCAGGGCGCACTTGTCCGGCTGGAGGTAGTGCAGAGCGCCGCCGCCGGCGGGGCCCAGCCGCAGCTCCACGATGGCGCACGGTGGGTCTCCATGGTCGCAGCTGCCTCTGGCGCGCTCTGCCCCCGGTCGCTCCTGCCCACGGTTGCGCTGCAGCAGAGCGTGGATGTCGGCGTGGAGAGCCGCCGGGGCCGCGGCTCCGACCCCTCCCTCCGGGTCCACCGAGATGAAAGGCGCAAAGACGCTTTTACGCGGCGGCATCGCTCGTTTTCCTTCAGAGCAAAACTCGTGGCGAACTCGGTCGGTTCACCGGGAACTTCAACAAAGTAACGCTCCGTCAACTTTCCCCACTTTTCAGGGGGAATTTATGGCCGCGCGGACGCGCTGTGCGTGCTCCGGGGGGCGTGGAGAGGGTCGTGTGCTGCCTAATGAACAGAGCCAAAGCCCGCTGCAGGAGGTCCATTAACCAAGTTCATCAAAAGAGGATTAGAAGCGTCTGAGTGAGCTGCTGTGGGGCCGATATACGGAGGCGGCCAAGCAGACGAGGGAAGGAGGGAAGGAAGGGAAGGTAAGAGGAAGGATGAGAGGTGGTGGAGAGAGGATTATTCTAACCTCTGTCCAGTCTCGCCGTCCTCGATATTAAAAAGCCAATTTGCGTCTTACTTGGGTTTCGGAGCCTTTAAGTTGTTTCTAACTTCATGTTGGAAAAGTTTCGGCTCCTTCAGGGATCCATTTTTACACAGTGAAGACTGAAGTTGGCACTAAAACATCCTGCAGCAGGAAACCAGAAGGTGTTAAAACTGACCTCAGCTCCACTCTGTCCAAGCCACAGAGGGTTTAGGTGAGAGTACAGTCCCTTTTAATCGTTCACGCATTGTAAAACTGCACCTGTTTAAGGGAAAGTGAAAGCTCAGAGAATGGAAAAGATTATTTTAAGTCTTGTGTGTGGTACAAAATAGTGAATTTTATGATCCCGTTGAAATGACAAGAAGCATGGAGGTACAGTTATTCCAGTGGAGGGAGCTGATAAACTACAGTTACAAACGCGGGGGCTGTTTTTATCAGCTGATTCGTTGATTTTTATACTTCTTATGTTTAAATTTAACCACTTTTAGGGGAGAAATGAATAAGATCAACAAAGAAAGGAAAGAAAAGGCTACAACACGTCTTTGTCCCTCAGAATTCCTGTTCTTGGCAGCGTGGAGAAAGCTGTTTACGGATTTGCCAAAATTGGAGATGATCGTGTTGTTTGATGGTTGCATTTTTTCTGAGGGTGTGTGGGGGGGGGGCTTGAGACTTGGTTTAAGTATTTCTAAAACCCTGGCCACAGCTCTGCTTTTCTAAAACTTTCATTGGTCTCTTCCCTCAGTCCTGCCCCGTTGGACGCCAGTTGCTTCTTCTTATAGCGCTTTTTAAGTTTTGTGCTACATTAATGAAGCTGAACAAGTGCGTCTTTAACAGTATCCTCCCTGTGTCCTCCACAGGTCGCAGTGTTGCTGTCATACCATGTCTCATGTATTAAAGCTCGTCAGCTCATCACAGCAGCTCTTGTTTTTAAGGTTGATTAAAAGCGTTGCGCCCCCCTGAGGCTAGACCCCGGCGGTGACTGACAGTATCTGGCAGCCTCGTATCATCTGGACCGACTCTAATGGGATTTAGCAGCGCGTCCTGACCGCCGTGTGCCAGCGCTCCGCCAGAGCCGGGCCTTTTGCTGACGCCCCAGCGTGGCACCGGGCCGGCACAGAGACGGCTGCGTGACACACGGGAACATAATAGACGCCTTATGGCCGAGAGGACCCTCGCTGTCTAGGGGCCGCGGGTTCCGCTTCTTTTCATTACTCCAGTCCTGGAGCACGTGGGGAGGTTTGGCTCCGCGGCTCCGATGACAGTTGTTGGCACGCTCCGCTTTATTAAACCCAATGAAATGGCTCATTGCAGCCAGCCGACGGACACGGGCCACAGATCAAACCCATCGCGCCGCCATGACAGGCCCACAGATGACACCTACACAACTGTTTGGTCGCCTGACTTCCTGTTTCTTTGGGGTTGGAAGTTTTTTGTACAAACTCCTTCTGGCTCCAGAATTTTCATTTTTATCTTTTATAAGAACAGAAAAATGGTTTTATATCCTTTTAGCCCAGTTTACATAGATCCATCATTTGTGTTTGTTCCTTTAATCTTAAATATCAAAAAGTTGCAGCAGTAGAAAACAGGCCTGTTTATATTGCTTTAATTGGCCAAGAGACCAACACATGTAGATTCGCTCTGCCTAATACAATTAAAAATAAAATGGATTTGTTAGTAATTAGAGGAGGTTTAGCTTCATGTGTTTACATGCACCACTTTATTAAACCCGATGGGACGGCAGGTTGCAGCCGGTGGACGGACACGGGCTGCAGATCAAACCACTTCCCCGCGGAGCCAGTGAGGCAACGCGACGTCGAGCTTCCCGCTGAAGTCCGATGCCACACCGGTGGTTCAGCGTCTCTCACCCGGTTCGGTACAGGTCACATTGGATTTACGTTCCCGGTGACCGATTTCCGATTTTATTTGATAGCAGATCATTTACGGTTTATTTTCCCACGGCAGTGAAGCGTCTACTAGTCAGTACCAGCAATTCAAATAGACATTCCAAGTTCGTGAGCAGATGGGCCCTTGAATGCACCATCAACCATCCCCACTCACAACTGTAGGACCTCCTGATGGTGACGTACAGTAACTGTGACCAAAAAATCATCCAAACAAAAGTTGGTTGATTTCCATAGAAATGATCTGAGAACAATGGATTCAGCTGTATTGTTGATTTCTTTTTTTTTTTCAATGTTAGTTTAGTTTCAAACCAAAATCAGCAGCTTGGGTTTGGCAAGTCTCCAACTGCGGCGGTTTCTCTCTGTAATTTTTAATGATTGTGATTCATTTCAGTGTCTTGCATCATGGACCAACCGCCTGATCAATGCTTGAATGATTTTTTTTCTGTCTTATTTAAGAGAAAATGAATGAAATCTTGAAAATCTGCTTGAAAAACCATCAACTGCAACTTAGGTCCTGAGTTGTTTCTATTAAATTTCCATTCTTATCTTCACAGGCAGTCATTTTTTTCCACTGTGTTTTTTTCATGACAGTCACTGGCAATGAAAACCTACAGATTTCTGCCAGAAAAAGAAGATGACCATTTGAAAGGAAAAAAAACAAAACAGTAAGCACTTTTTGAAAAATTACACTTGAAGTCCCTTGTTCACCAACATGAACAGCCAATGAGAGAACTCTCTCTCTCTCTCTCTCTCTCTCTCTCTCTCTCCCTCTGATTGGACGCACTGACTCAGCCACCTGGACACACCAGGAAAAAAACAAAAACCACTACAGGTGACGGTCGTCCACGCGCGGCCCAGTGACGGCCAGCGGTCGGCTCGGTGTGTCCGGACCCCAGAGCAACAAAAAACGCTTTGATGTTGTGATGCAGCAGGAACAACACACACACGCACACACACACACACACAGATAACATATACAGATCAATGGCCATACACTCAAAAAACGTGGAGGAACAGTCACACAAGAATGAACACAAAAACACGCACACACAAAGCCCCCGACACAGTCATTTGTCTCATTTCACACCAGTGATCCTTCCTTCCTCCCTCATTGTGTCTCCCTTTGGTGACACACACACACACACACACACACACGTTTCACCATACATCATAGGACCCTCCTTCTCTCTCCCTCCCCACAAGTCCAATTACTAATCATTGATTAGGACAGTGTGTGCGTGTGTGTGTGTGTGTGTCCATGAGGAGTTTAATCAGGCATGTTGCCCCACTAATGAAAGATCGGCCCCCTCTATCGGCCCCTCAGGACTCTCACTGTTTGTGTGTGTGTGTGTGTGTGTGTGTGTGTGTGTTACAGGTGGTAAATGTGTGTTTGAGCGTTTATTATTGATGGTATGTTTCTCCACTGTATCGTGAGGCGTTCACTGTCCGTCTCGTGCACATACATATGCGTACTTCTGTACATTTGAAGACCCTGATTAGATTTGTCACAGTTCTCACTGTTTCTGAATGAACAGAATTTTTATCACTTTCCTAAATGTTCTTTCTTTAAAGAAACTATCCTCGCTTTCCAAAATGATCCGTATTTAAATGAAGTGTGTCCTGTTGCTGAGACGATTTTGAGTAAACCTGCAAGGTTTTTACGTTGCTGCTATGTTGTTATTGTGTCATAGACGCAGCAGTGAATGTAATTCATGAGTCGCAGCTCTTCTGGACCGGCTCTGCCCGCTGTGCTGCTCCGCCGGATTAAAACGACACCGGGACACTCGTCTGTCATGATGCCACTGCAGCCGCCGACGCCGTTTTAGCACCAAGCGAATGACCGTGTGAACGCAGCCTAAAGGCCATTTATGCCACTTTGCCAACCCTACGCCGACGTGAGCTTTTATATTTCGGCGTTTGTGTCCTACTGCAGTTACACCACGAAACCACTAGTTGGCAGTTGCGTTTATATGTCACCGTGTTGAGTTTCTTCGCCGCTGTTTTCCACGAGTTTGTCGGCGGTGACCGAAAGTGAGCGGTATCCGATCCGTTGACTGCGACAGATGTTGAACAGCAGTTTTAGTTTTTCCTGAATTAACTGCAACGCAGATAGAGAAGAAGACGTCGGAGGAGACGGCCTGAACGACGACGGCGGCGGAGAAGGAGGAGGAGATGCAACGCGCGGTCTGGGTTGCCGTGAGCCGTAGTTACGGCAAAGGTGCAACGCAGAAGCATAAATTTGTCTCAAGTTGCTCGAGCCGGGCTACTGACTGACAAACCTGCCAGCCACCAGAAATGAGTGATGATCGTCCCCACACGACAACGGCCCACGTCGCATCGTTTCACGTATCGTATCGTCGCTCTGTATCACGTCCTCGCTGCCTGGTCTGATTTAGTCTCTTTCCTGTGTCCGCCCCCCCCACCCAACCCCCAGCTCCCTGCCGCTCTGAACTCCGTGTCTCTCCCGGTTTTCTCGGCTGTCTCCGGCTTTGACAGACGATCCGTTCGGGCACGTTTTTTTTTTCTTCATGATAACTTCACCCTCCGACCTCTACCTGTTTCTACTTGTAACCCCCCCCCTGCCCCAGCCAACTGACGATTAATTATAGATGCGTGAGGCGGGAGGGAGAGGAGATGTCAGAGACGTCAGGTCGGATTATGAAACCTGCCGGCGAGGAGGGAGGGAGACGAGCTGGAGGATAAGGAGCTACATGTAAATCATTACTGACCACACTAGCATTCATTTAATGTTTTTTAACATTTAATGTTGCAGCTTAATTTAACCCCCCCACACACACACACACACACACACACACACCAATCTAAACTCAGTTCTGCATAATCACAGAACAAAAACTGAATTTCAGGATTTTTTTGGCAAACTTATTCAAAAAGAAACACTGAAATATCCCATTGACAAAAGTAGCGAAGCGAAGCTTCTTTGACAGCGATTTACAAACCTCGGGCCTTCTTGGGTCTGACGCGACAGACTCTCCACGCCCGGATCTGGAGACTCTCTGCCGTACGTCCCTGTGGATCCTCTCCAGCTCTGTCAGGTCGGATGTTGGTGGACGGACATTTTCAGATCTCCTCAGAGAGCTCGCGCTGGGCTCGCGCTGGGCTCGCGCTGGGCTCGCACCCGGCTCGCACCCGGCTCGCACCGGGCCTCTTGTCGAGCCACTCAAGAGTCGTCCCTGAGCCTCTCCTGTGTCACCGTCCTGTCGCAACATGAACCTCCGGCCCGGTCTGAGGTCCTCAGGGCTCCAGACTCCAGGTTTTCATTCAGAGAATCTTGTTTCTCACAGGGATGGTTACCAAATATTTTTCCTTTCAAGTTAAGTCTGAGTATTTCAGAGTGAAAATGTTCAAAATTACCTTTGTGCAATATCAGAAAAATCACTCTTGAAACTGGATGAATCTACATATAAAGATCCTGTTTCTTGGACATAAGTTCAGAAAAGGTGTTAAAAATTGACCAAATGTGGGTAAATGTAGCACAATAATGCAGTGATGGATTAACTCTATATGGACAATAACCTATTGGAAGAAATATGTTGGAAAACCGAGGACAATTTTGGAGGTGAGGACATTTTTAAAAAGTGAAGATAATCTTTGAAAAGTGAGGACAGTCTTTGCAGAGCGATGGGATTTTTGAAAGGGTCGAGGACAATTTTTTACGTGGAGATATTGTGGAAAGTGGGGACAAATTTTTGAGGACATTTTTTTTTGGAACATCATTTCCTGCTTCACTTCTTTTAAATGGCAGTTCAAGGGGGTGAGGCTTTTATCAAGGTTTTTTTGGTTTCAAGTTTTTGAATAAAGTTTTGATTGGGCTTTTTTTTTGGGGGGGGGTGCATCATTTCAATGCAGTTCTCACAAGTATAGAAAGCACAGACGCGCCGGTGCCGGCTACGTCAGGGAACCGATGGAGGGAGCTGTTGTCCTGGAGACACGGTCTGAGAAGACGGGGGGGGGGGCTGTGTGAGAGACCCGGAGAACCAAGAGGATTTTGAAAAGAAAAAAGAGAAGCAGAGGATTCTGCTTTTGCCATTTCATGATGCTGGGATCAACCTTCTTCACCTCCCATGTTCAGACATTTTCTACTTTCATTCCACCAGATTTCGGGCTCCACTCTTCTATGCAACAGATTTCTATTGGTTTAGATTCACAGTTTGATTCCCTAATCATAACATCACAGCTACACTGTTTTAACACCTTTAAAGGACTAATTGGTGGGTTTTTCTCCACCTTTTGTCTCCAGGGCCACAAATCCTACAAACTGAGCATCACTGCAGATTTCCTGTCTTCCAGACTGTCAATGGGGGTTTAGTCCATTTCTATGAGCATCAACTTTCAGTGAACACTGATTCATCCCTTTTTTTATTTCTTATTTTCTGTACTATCTACATTAATAATGTTTTTGTGAGCCAGGAGCATTTTTAAAACTCTGTGTTCAAGGATGGTTTGACATCTTTCTGGCAGTGAAAAGGTCTTTTATTTATTTATCTATTTTCTAAAGACTAGTCTGAAACCGCAGGTGTCAGCGGGTCCTTGAACGCCCCAGCAGGGAGAGCACACGGAGTTGTTCGGAGGTGGTTCCACCCTCACAGGGAAAATAAAACACAGCCAACATCTGACTTTTGCAGTTTCTGTTCCTTAGTTGTAGAGTTTTCTTTTAAAATCTGCTTTTACCACATTAGAGAACATAGCTTTTTTCACCTCAGTTGTTTGAGGAGGTTGGGAGGCCTCCAGCATCGTTGGTTTTTTTGGTAACCAACTCCCATCATGTCCCTCTGCGGACTGATACCCACGGTTGCCTAGCAACAGTAGCTGTTTGCAGACAGTTGTTAAAAGTTGAACATCAAGATTAAAAAAAAACCCATTATGAAGGATTAATATCAACAAATATATACATTTAGATTTAAGGACTGAATTTTTTCCTTTAAAATAAATTTACCAATTATCTGCTCATTTTCCAAAAATATGTAGGTGTGTACATAATTATATATATAAATATATATAAATTTGTATGTTTGTATGTATGTATATATGTATGTATATGTATATATATATATATATATATATATATATATATATATATATATATATATATGTATATATATATACACACACACACATAGATATATATATATATATATATATATATTTGTACATATATTTATATATATATATATTTTTTTTTAAATATACACAAATATGTGTGTGTGTTTACATTTGTCAGTGTGTCTATATGTGTGTGTGTGTGTGTGTGTGTGTGTGTGTGTTTCTCAAACTGTCTTGCCACTGCAGTCAATGATTTGATTCACACAGACACACACACACACTCTCTCAGAGGATGCCGTTGACCCGAGCCATGTCTTCACTCCCATCATGCAGCCTCTTTAGACACTGATAATTAGTTGGCCTAATTTAAAAGCTCACACTCTCATTAGACCTGAGGATGTGTGTGTAGGACCAGGGGTGTGTATGGTTCACCACTCAGTGGTAAAAACATGACCCAGCAAACACCCCACCCCTAATAAACGATCTCTCGATTTAATCTGCAGGTCTTGCAGTTACATTTATTCTCTCTCTCTCTCTCACTCTCTCTTGCTCTCTCTCGCTCTCTCTTCCGCTCCTGAATGGCTCACATGGTCGAGCAAGGAACTATCACCCCCAGGGTTGTTGGTTCAATTTCTGCTTGAGTCATTCATGCTTAGTACATGTGGCCACTGTGCCTGTTTGCCACACTTCTTTGTGTGTGTATGTGTATGTGTATGTGTGTCTGTGTGTGTGTTTGTGCACGCATTACTGCTCACAGTTAGTCAAAGCCAGCAGGACGGCTGGTGAAGAGCCAGAAGGTGTGTGTGTGTGTGTGTGTGTGTGTGTTACCTGCTGCCAGACTCCAGCTGTGACTGAGATGCTGATTGTCTGTGTGTGTGAGTGAGTGTGTGTGAGAGTGAAGCAAGTGAAATAATGAGCTGGAGAACCGAGGCGACAGTTTGTTTGAGGAAAACCCGACGAATCTAAATTTTTATTGACTGCAGCCGCTTTGTGTGCTTAACACAGACAGAAGAGTCAGTTGAGTGTTTCCTGTACCGCTGGAACCCCCCCCCCCCCCTTTAGATTCCTCTAGAGATCCTGGCCACCTATGGATCCACCTGAACAGGTGTTTCCAGTCATGATACCTGCTTCTCAGGACTGCTGAGGCGTGTACAGACTAACAGGCCTTATTTGCAGCAGAGATTTTGTCTGAGCATGATCCAGCATCAACAACAGCAGGAGCCTGAAACTAAAGCAGCTCTCGGCTTCAGACATTGTTCTTTTAATAACTGATACCTGCTCTTTTCCTACTGTCAAAATATCATCTGTGTCATCTGTGGTTTTTAAACAGTGAAAATGTTCAATAGTTCAGTAGAAATTAGGATTAGTTTTACTTCGACAAATCAGACAAACCCGGGGTGTATATTTCTGGGTCAGCATTTGAAAGCGTCGTGGCCTAAAAGGCCCCGTGATGGAGCCTCCAGCCGTGGCCCCCCCACATTCAGGATGAGGTTTACGTGGCCTCTCTGCTGGTTTCTGGTGATCCCTGTCAGGCTGTTGCCGAGGAGCATGGTAGGACGGGACCGGCTGAGTGGACCGGTCGAGCTGAGACGCGGTCCTCGTACGAGGGACTGCAGAGGACTGATCCAGGGTCTGCAGAACCCTGTTCAGACACACTGATGGAAAACAGCAAACCTTCTCAATGATTCTACAGTGATTGTGTTGTGTTTATATTGCTGACACATCCACATGTTCTCTGCCTTGTAACACATAATTTTTACTCTGGAGATTGTTTAAAAAAAAAAAAAAGAACTTGCTGGATGACAGAAAATGTTCTTAACGAACTAAAGTGATGAAACCATGACCTCAGGTGCCTTGTAAAGTTGAAAATGTGAATTAACCTTACCTCTGCCTTTGAAGTCAATAGTTATACTGCAGGAGTACTAGTGCTTACAGCAGAAGTTATGAGTCTTCCCTGCTTTGTTTTGGGGTTTTTTCTCACGTCAGGTGCTTGCAGGCGACATGATACGATTTCCTGCCACTGATCTTCAGGTGGCAGTAGGTCACCGGGTCATGTCATGTGATGGTGGCGAGGAAGAAAAGAAAACATGGTTGACAACAATGTGGGGACAGAGTTGCGTTCAACATGACTGTCATGACCTTCAAAAACTGAACATCACGTGTTTTGGAGGGTAAGACTGAACTTTTGTTTGCTTCCTTTAAAACTACGGAGGGATCCTTTAATCATAAAATCCAACATTGTGATACTCTAAAGAAAATGCTGCTCGATAATCAGTCCTGAGGTAAAACCAGCTCTACTCTTAGTTTACCTGTGTGTGAAACTGCAGTGCAGTGATTGATACACAAACACACACACTCCGTGATATCTGCCAAATTATACAACACCATCTCATTAAAGTGTGTTCTGGCTCTGGGCTGTGTGTGTGTGTGTGTGTGTGTGTGTGTGTGGTTGAATAGCCTTGGGGGTTGTCCTGTCCATCTCTGTGTATGAGTAACTGTTGGTGTTTACATCTGTACACTTGTGATTTTGTTTCTTTTCGATGATCTATGTGTAATGGGCTCTCTGTCGACCTGTGTGTGTGTGTGTGTGTGTGTGTGTGTGTGTTGTATGTCAGCCAGCAGGTGGACAAGCAAGACAGAATTAACGAGATGTGATTGGCAACCGTTGCTTAACGGCTGCTTAGCGTCCAGTCAGGCTTTGCCGTGCAGCGGCTGCAGGTTGGTGGATGAGAGTTAAAGCTCTAACATCCTCGTGAACCGGAAGCTGAGACAGAAATGCGAGACTTGGTTTAATGACCTGGACGTCTCAAGGTTTGGTTTCATAAAAGGGGGACACACACACACACACACACACACACACACACAGACCCTGCTGCTTTAGGCTAAATAATGTTCTCCGTCTTTCCTACAAAGAGCAGCTACCAGCTACCCTCCTCCAGCCCTGAGTTGTGCCTGTAGACACCCTTCAGGGCTGCACACTACCCAGGCAACCTTCACTAATGAACCTGAAAGGCATTACCCAGGGGCAAAAAGGAAAAAAATCCACTGGACACTTGCTGTGAGAACCCGATTATAACTGAAGGCATTTTTTTTTCTTTTCTTAAATTTTTAAATCAAAATCAGAGCTCATCTCATCCAGATGTGGGCAGCCGGACGGTGCGAGGACCCTGCTGAGGTAAGATGTCCTGGAGGAAATCAAACCGAAACAGTAAAAGGAGAGTGAGCTCTTCTCCAGAACTACAGCACAGACTGTGAATCATCGTCTACCCTTGTATTTTTCATCAAATCAGCAATAAAAACATTGAAAATCAGCTCGGGTAAACTTGAGGACAGAGTTTTCTGTATTTCGATCTCACGCAATTCACTAAGCATTATGGATTTAATTTTTAAACTACACTAAACTACACTTTAAACTAAACTAATGTTAACAACTTTTTTTTTGTCACATTCTTATTCCAAACCCCAGCTCTTAATACTTTTCTTTCTCTTAAGAAAATGCAGTATATTACTTATTAGTCATTTTCTTTGGAATGTCCTGAAATAATCTGGTTTAGTTTGAATCTTTGGGCTAAAAATCATTTTTTCTGGTGCATGGAAACATCAGGGAGAACACATCAACATATTTATTCCGGCAATAGATATTTATTTCACTGATATTTGAAATGTGTCAGCACTTGAATCTGGGGGGAGCAGAAGCACAGCAGGGACTGTGTTATGTTGTCGGATCATATTTACTTACAGTATTTAAAACGTTTTTTTTTAGTAAAATAAATGTTGTCTCTTTGTAGAACAATCTTAGTTTGTCTCCCTCAGTCCGGCTTTGCTCGTTTTTGTCTGATTTTCAGAATAAAACACCAACAGCATCTGGAGTTCTGGTTGCAGTTGTGATTTAAACTACAATCCCCGGCGGCCTGTGCGGCATTGGTCAGTATTTGACCTGACCTCAGGATTCCACCCGAGATGTCTGGTCGGCGTTCGGTTTCGGCGTCATGCGACTGATGTTCTCTGATGATCCAGCTGTTTTGAGGCCGCAGCCTCTGGTCAGCCTCTGGTCAGCCTCAGCTTCGCTGGTGCCCACTGACCTTCTACTGTGCAGATGTTTTTACCGGCAGCCTCAGCTGGCTTCATGTCTGTCAGGTTGGAGATGTAGGAAACTGAGCTGGTGTTTTTTCAGCAATAGAAACTCTTGGTGACATCAATAATGACGTCCTTCCGCTGCACTTAATTGATGGACTAAAGAAATCCTGGAGTCTCTCCTTCTGCTTTACCTCTCATGTTGTCAGTTAAGTTGAAAGAGAAGGAAAATTTTAATGCTGAATAAACATTTGAAAAACATAGTGGATCATTTGATAATCAAACTCTGATAATCGATCAAATCATTTTTTGAGCAAAATTTTCTAAACATTCTCCAGTTTAAACTTCTCATATGTAAGAATTTGTTGCCTCTCTGTGTTATATGTCATTTTAAACTAAGTGTCTTTGGGTTTTACACCGTTAGACAAAAAGAGATATTTGAAAACATCTTTGGTTCTGACAAACTGGGATTTTACATTTTCTCATAATTTTTGAACAATTCAGGGGTTGACTGCTGGACAGACGACCTTTGTCTCATGTCCCATGTCTCCTGTCTCTCACTACACTCAGCGGATGAATCAACGATGAGAATAATCATCCGTGACTGCTTCGGTTACCCTGGTTCTTTTCTCCAAAACCGAAACCCCACTACTGCAGAACGGTGGGATCCACTGTTCCCAGCGCAGCCGCCTACTGGAGCTAACGGTGAACGACCTGCAGGGAGCCGAAGTAGCTGGTGAATAAAAGAGGTCCCTGTTTCCCTCTGAGCTGTTGGAGACTTATACTCGATGGAACAGTTAGCAGCTGTTTCCGGCCGAAACCTCACGAGCTAAAATCTCCCTGATGTTTTGATTTTTACTGCCTCCACCTCCTGGTGGTCGACAATAATTCAGTGCAGCTTTTCCCAATATTATCATTCTCTAAATTACAGTATTGACTTTTAGCTACAATATATATAATACACTATATATTATAATTTCATAATGTATAGTATATTATATATCATGATATATAATAGATAATATAAACAGAGCTGCCTCCATTACTGCACAATGACATGTACCAAAACCATGTCTGTCTCCTTAATTACGTCAGTGGTTCTGGTTTCGTGACCAGACAGGATGCAGCTCTTCCTCCTCTTTCGCTCAGATGTCAGATGCCCCCCCCCCCCCCCGCCTTGCTGGGCCTCGGCAGGTAGCAGCATCATCATTATCCCAAGGGGGGAAATATTCGAGGAATTCTTCAAATCCGAGTCAGTTGTTGTTGTTGTGGTGGAGGTGGAGCGAGAGAGAGAGGACAAAGTCACAGGAAGCGTGAAAAGGACACAGCAGCACTTTGAGCCGTCAGGGTCCGATAGTCCAGGAGAAAACTGTGTCCGTGTGAAAGGAGAAGAACAAGGGCCTCACCCTCTACACACACACACACACACACACACACATAGACGAATTCACAGCGGAGAGTAATAACGTAACAGTCAGGACGACTCACCAGCTGGGGCAGAGGGACACTTCCAAAAAGGATTTACACAACAGCATTAAAGGTTTATGAGTCGTCGTTAATGGCTTTATTAATGCTTAATTAATCTATAAGTGGTTCATGCTTAGTAGTTCAATAATCCAGTGCTGGAATGCATAATAAACCTTTGTCCTGAACACTTTGTTTCACCAGTCAGATGCTATTATAACTATTTTCGGCTTCAGTTCTGGGAGCTCATGACTTTATATAAAACCTATAACTTCACATACTGATACACACTCTACTTTCTGACCTCAGGTCAGTTTCTGGATTTACTGTTTGTGAGATTGTGTGTGTGAGGGTGGGTTTGTTTGTGTGTGTGTGTCTGACCTGTTTGTGCACCACCTCGCTGTGTGTCGACCAATCGGAAACATCCTCAGACTGTCCCTGTAAGCAGTCCAGCTGTTTTCCAATTTGTGTGTGTGTGTGTGTGTGTCCTCTGTATCCCCCTGTGGCTGTGGCAGTAAACACCTTAGCAGACTGTTAGTCAGGCAGCGTTGTCTAATAACAAGGCTGACAGACAGCAGCTTAAACCAGCTGCTGCTCCACTTTCAATACTCAGCAGGGAGACACACACACAAACACACACACACACACACACATGTCAAAAAGCTCATCTCATTCAAAGAAAAGGATAAATAAATCAAACAAAACTTTCTGGAAGTTAGATGAGAAAATCAGTAGTATGTCTTTGTTTTCAGTACAGTGCTAGAGCGTGTGTGTGTGTGTGTGTGTGGGGGGGGGGGTGCTGGGGGGTGTCTGACTGTACTCTGAGACCTTCGAGTAACTCTCAGCTCTTTAGACAGCAGCTCCATGGCCAAAGAGACAAACAGTTTCAGTACCATGGAAAGAGGTCCAGAAGCTTGGCTGGTGGTCTGGGTAGGGGGGCGATGGGGGGGCAGCCCAGAGGGGAACGGTCGGTTTTAAAAGTGAACCTGCATTAATTGTGTTACATGCCTTTTGGGAGCAGTGTAAACACAGCATTAGCATTTTATCACTTATGCGCAGGCGTTAAGTTGGGATTTGTGAGGGGGGGGCCCTTTGCCAACGAGGCCGGGGGGCAACGTTCCCAGGAAGTTTCTGTTGAATTTTCCATATATCTTTTTTTTCTAAATTCTGTACCACAAGCTAAATTCAGTTTGTAAATATGCAAACAAACCTTTTACCAATAAAAGACCCAGAATTATTCTTATCCTAAAATAAGAAGAGAACATCACTGAAATTGTTCGGATGATATTTGACCACGTACCAGTTAAAGGTCACTCCAGGTGGTGTCTCTTGCTTCCTCCTCTGCGGGTGACGATGAAGCAATTAGACGTGTTTTTCTTTCACCGTGAAGTGTTAACAGCTCCATATTTATGTTGCTCCCGGTGCCCTGGAGCTCGTCAGGTAGCGTCGGCAGCAGCTCACATGTTGGAAGCTGCCATGAGTTGGGCAGGAAGTCCCAACACACACACACACTGTAAATAAGTAAGACAATGTGTTAATACATAAGTCAACAAGTAACGATAAATGAAGCTGAAATACTCCAGCAGCACTGTATATTCCATATTTATATTCCCACATTTTTTATAATTAATTACATCACTGAAATATAAACTTTGAGTTCATGCCACTCATCAATAAAAGACAGTAAGGGGCTCTTGAATTTGGAATATTCTTTCTAACTACCATTTCTGTGGTCGTGAGGATGAAGCCAATGCAGACAAAAAGTAGTAAAAGTCACATGAAGGAAATCATAACCACTACTGAGCTGGACACCAGCGGCTCCATCTCCCTGACAACTCAGCAGGATATGAAGCCTGAAAGCTCTGGAAAAAGCCAGTAAAGGGACCTTCAGTTGGGATTATTATGTTAAACTACCATTTTTGAAGCCATGAACTTGAAGAAACCTTGCACAAGAAGTCCTGAAACTGCTTGGGATGAAATTGTAACTGCTGCTGAGCTGGACACCAACGGACGATCTCCTTGACAACTGAGCAGGAGATGAAGTCTGAAAGCTCTGGGAAAAAAAGCCAGAAAATGGAGCTTGATTCATGAAACGTCAGTACATTTGTTCCGTCAACACTTTTTGACTGTGGGGTGTAGTGAACTTTGAAGCCTCTAGATGCTGCTGCTGGGACGTTAGACTGTTGCTCATCAAGCCCAGAAACTGTGTCTAGTACCAATGTCTGTTTGTGTGCGTGTGTGTGTTTTGTGTTAGTATTTGTATCAAGATTTGAACTGATTCCTCAAAGATCAGTCGAACATGTATAGTCCATATTTTTGCTCTATTCTACAGCGAATACACACATCACATTCCTGTCGTAGAGGCGTGTGCGCGCACATGGGTTTTTGTGTGTGTCGTCACGTATGAGCCTGTGTCTGTCTCTGCAGTCACACTGTGGCGTGTTGAGATGCCGAAGGAGTCCATGGAGACTTCGGTTTTCTCTCAGTGTCTCTCAGCATGAAGCCTTGGGGGGGGGGGGGGTACTTCATTAATAATTTAAAAGTGCAACACTGAAATCTTTCCTCCGTGGAGGAAAAGCGGGTTCCCGCATGTCCACAGTTTAGAAGAGGAGGGAAACACAGACAGAGAGGCAGACAGACAGAGGAGACGGAACAGGAGGACGAGCAGAGTCGAGGGAATTGTTCAGTTCTGCAGAGACGAAAGTGTTGGAGGAGGAATAAGGTGGAAGAAAATATTGGGGGGGGGGGGTTGCAAAAATAAAAAACTACAGTTAAAATACTCTGGCTCAGTGATGCTGGGATGGAAAGAACAGAGAATCATATTGCAACTACGCCCGTGACCAAAAGTATGTGGACACCGTAACATTGCGGCCATGTGTGATTGTGACTACTCTGGTTCCAGTCTCTCCGCCAGATGTTGGACTTGGCTGCAGGGATCTGGTCCGTCATCAGGTCCAGAACGGATGCTGAACGATCAGGTCTGAATGAGAAGGCTGCGGTCCAGTTCGTCCCACAGGTGTCCGACGGGGCTGAGGTTTAATGGACCTGGGGACATTTTGTCATTGTTGAAACACACACAAATTGCTGCAACAAAGTCGGAACCAAAACTAAAAAAAGGCTTAAATCAGATCAGCGCTTGCAGTGACCCCCTTTTGGCTTTAAAAGTAAAAAGAGATTATATCAGAGTCTGATGTTTCTGGTTCCTCTGAGCCACAGAAAACTATTAACACACATCATTGATTCACACTGGTACATCGGAGACATGTTCCTTCATCACCACGAACACACACACACTGTAGTTCATTTACACTCAGTCACTCACATACAAACACACACGCATACACACGCTGTCCAGCTGCCACAGATACTCACTATCGCACCAGATGTGGATCAATCCGCTGCCGAAAAGAATCCCCAGCAAACAAGTTATTTATTTGAGCTGGTTTAGGACATTTCTGAGGCTCCAAACAAAAAAGAAGGACAGTATATATTCGGAGCCATTTTTAATCATCTACGTCCTCAATAGGAACCAGTGGACTCGCTGCTTAATGCTACAGATGGGACAGGAATACAGAAAGATACTGAGAGACGTTGTTGGTTTTGTTTCTTTTCATTCAGAATATATCCAGTATATATCCAGGACTATATCATCCCTACATATATATATATATATATATATATATATATATATATATATATATATATATATATATATATATATATATATATATATATATATATATATATATATATATAAAACTGCTCATACCCACGAGGACTCTGTCGTTGTATCCAGGCTCCATCGGGTATAATCATCCTGCAGGGGAGACATGGCGGAGGCAACACACTTACACTCAGACACACACACACTCACATACATAATCCTTTGGGATGGGTGTAAAGATAAATTAATCACTGAAAGCCCAACTTGCTTTAGGCATGGCCTGATGCCTCGAAATGAACTTTTCACCAGTGAGCCGGTCTTTGTCTTCATCTGTCTTTCTTTCTTTCTTCTTTCTTTCTTTATCACACTGTCCCTCTTTTCTGTCTTTAGAATGCATTATTTTTAAGCTCCTCTGCCTCCGCTCAGGTTTTCACGGGCAACAAGTTCACAACACCCACAAACGCACACAGACACATACACATACACACATGTACACATCCACATACAAATACACAAATGCACACACACATAAATATACACATACACATACACATTCACATACACATACACACTCACACAATCATACACAAATATACACATACACATTCATACACACATATAAACATACACATACATACACAAACACAAAAACACACAAACCACACACTTACACACCCACTCAGGCTGCATCATAGAGACAAGCCTCTTGTTGATTTTTTTTTTTCATCATGTGGTGTCGCTGTGACAACATACAACCGCACGACTCCACATCCTGTGGGTGCAGCGGTTGGTTGCAGCATTAGGTTCAGGGGATAAAGGCCTGAGACGCCGCTCAGAGCAGAAACGCCGCTCAGAGCATTTTGAATAGGAAAGTCCAGTCGCCTGCTTCACAACAGCCGAACCGCAAACGTATCAGACCGACCGTGTAGTTGCACGATGCAAGCGGAACCACGTGCTTGTGTAACAGAAGTAAAACCTGTGGAAAAAAAGGTGTTTTAAACCTGATTTTGGGACAAAGTCACCAAACTGTTTAAGCAGCTTTTATGAGATTTGACTGGTGGTTCAATAGATGCAGTGTGAAAGTGAAGTCAGTTCTCTCCGAGTTGCTTTATATGTGAGAACAGACAGTAGGAGAGAAGCAAACACATAAGATCTAAAAGGAGAGTGAATATTCATCAGGTGACCAGAATCATGACCCCGACGAACGGGGACGTTGCTCTGTAACTGTTGGACGTGTAAACTGGCAACAGGTTGGTCACAAGTTTGTCATGTCAACTAGACAAGGTGTTAGATTATCGGTGGAGTGTTGCGACAATTTTGTCTCTCCAGCGTCAACATCAGGCCAAAATTTCTGCTTGTACACAGAAAATTTTGAAATCTGATGGTTTGATTGACATGAAGGTCCTGGTAAGATTCCTGCTCCCCTGAGGACGAGCCCTTTTGGTTCAAGCTCACAGGACTGACTTTTCATTTTGACTCCTCTGCTTGTGAATGATTCTAAGAAACATTAAATCAATCAATGCATTGATCTGATCCAAACATTCCTATTATCTTGAACAATTTTTTTCATTTTCATTCAAACCAACAGTTCCCAATAGAAAAATAATAGTTTGACCATTTGTTTACATCTAAATTCACTTCTCCATCTGTTGTTGCTTTGATTTTTTTCTCACACACACACACACAGCGCTGTCACACAGCAGGATTCCCCTTTGAAAGACTTAATTGTGAAATCGGAGTCAAAACAAATTATTTGTCTGTGGTTTTTTTAGACTCATGAAAAACAAACTGCCGCAACAAAGACTTTCATGGAAATTATGATCAACAATATCACACAAAACTCGAATATAACCAACTGTATATATATGTATATATGTTTATATATATATATATATATATATATATATATATATACAGGTATATGTGAATGTGGACTGAAATGTAAAGTGAGTTCAAGTGATCGATGGAGTGTAGGAATTTCTGTTTCTTTCACTTTCAATGTGATAAAATTTCAATAAAATAAAAGTATAGAGGTGGAAATTATCTTGGCACTGATTTCTTAATTGCCAACCCCCCCCCCCCCCCCCCCATGAGATGCAACACATGACCTGACTGAAACAATAAAGTCACAGCTGCCGTCCATCACCACCAACATGTTATAAAAGATGTTATTAGATTGTTAGATTTATCATCACAAAATTCAGACTGACACTTCCTGTTTGCCGCTGCAGGTAAAAATTATTCTAATCATTCAGCCTTAACACTTGACCGGCCGCTCCTTCAAATACGATAAACACCAGTCAGTCGACCGGAAGACTCACTCCAGCCACACTGTAAGTTTGAGCCTGAATATATTTACAATATCAAATATCTCCTGGTGTTAAGCTGAGAGCTGGTGTTTGTTTTCATTACAGTGTGAGAGTTTTATTAATGTGTGCACTTGGGGTCTGGTGTGTGTTCTGGGTTTTGCCGAGTGTTCTTTAATGAGCTGTGGGTGTTAACGCAGTTATTAAAATCGACTGTTTAAGATGTCACGCTCCTTTTGGCTTAAACTGCAAACACAGTAGCTTTTATAGATACAGACATGAATATATTATGTGTCAAAAAGTGTCAGCTTGGTACGAAGTTATTACATTTTTTAAAGTGTCTGACACTTATATCACTGGAAGTAAAAAGAAAAATATGCAGCACAACAATGCAGAAATGCAAACGCTACAGAAAAAATCTTCATGCAAATCATGTCGTCTATTGCTGAGTCTTAAAATAAAATTTTTTTCCTCAAAGAACTACACTTGGGAAAAATGTGCTTGTTTGCTTTGTTTCCTGATTTTTCTAAGAGAAGTTAGTTAATTTTAAAACAAGATGCAAAGAAATTCACTGTACTTGATGAGAAGCTTTGTATCTGTTGCTCTGTTGTACCATCAGAGTTATGGCCAATTTATGCTTCTGCATCAAGTCTTCACCATCATGAGCATGATCTGCTTCTGCGTTGGCGTCACTCTGCAGTTACACCTCCAAACCCCTAGCTGGAGGTGCTGTTTATATGCCACCGTGTTGACTTTTTTCGCCGCCGTTTCAAAGTGTGCGGACAAATTCTTAGGAAACGGCAGAGTCGGAGCTGACGGACGTTGAACAAGTTTTAGTTTTAGTTTTTTTAGTTTTAGAAACGTAAGAAGGCGTCGTCCGAAGAAGTCGGAATGACGATGCTACCGAGCCGACCGATCACGGCTCTTGCAGTTCTTTCTCTGCCCTGATGCATATTTACATTTTTCGGGAGGTGCACATCAGGCTATGGCCAAGGTTCGACACAGAAGCATAAATTAGAATTGAGAAGAAATATATGTAGAACAATATTACAGATATGTAAACACTACAGAAACCTCCATGGAAACATGTTGTCCATTGCTGAGTCTTAAAAGCTTTTTTTTTTTTTTTTTTTTTTTGTCAAAGAAACACATTTGGTGAAATGTACTTGTTTTCTTTGTTTCAGGATTTTAATAAAAAACAAAAATAACCTGTTTGTTTCCTTGTGAAGATGCGCATCTGTACCAGCTAGCTCCAGTGTGAGCTTAGCCTAGCCTAGCACAAAGACAGAAAGCAGGAGGAAACACTGCTAGCTTGGCTATATCACAGTTACGTACATTTTCTGTCGTTATGTGACATGTAGAAATAGAAAATTATATATTGTTAATTTTTAAAAACTTGTGTCTGTATTGACATCACAGAGACAAAACTGATCTCAGTCTTCTCATCTAAGTGATTCCTAGTAAGACACCAGACAAGCATATTATTATGGCGACCGAGGGTAAAGAAAATCAGCCAATCTGCAGGATTTAGTGTCATTTTTTCTGTCTTCTTTCAGGTTAGTGTTTCTCATTTAAAAAGGACCTTTTTGTCATTACCCTTGGAAACATAGTTCTACAGTTTTATTACTGACAGGAATTATGGAGAAAACTTAAAACATAAACTCGAAGGTTTAACAAGGTGAAATTAAGATCAGCAGCAAAGTTGTTGTCTTGTGTTTGTGTGTATGAACGTGTGCGTGTGCGTGTGTGTGTTAGCATACGCATGTATGCGTATGCATGTGTGTGAGTGTGTGTGTGCGAGTGCATACGCGTGTGTGTGGGTGTGAGTTTCGGCTGATGGATAACTTGCCGTCCATGGTGCTCGGGTGAGGTCATGGGTTGGTCTTTTTGTTCGGTGCTGTCATCGTTATCTCAAGTCTTTGGGCCCTTCGGGGAATGTTTTACCGTATAATTCAGTTGTGCACGGATCAGGGGTTTTGCCTTTATGTTGCAGCGTGCTTTGTGCGTGTGTTTGTGTGTCTGTACGTCTTAGCTCTGCTGCCATACTCACCTATCGGTCCATGACGGCGGCAGCTCCTCGCCGTTTGCTCTGATCCTCCTGGATGCCGCCACCGGCTCAGGGCTCAGAGTCGACTCACGTTTATCCATTTTCTAAATCCGACAGCTTCCTCAGGAACTCCTCTGACCCTACAGTTGTGCCGTCTCTGACAACATCTCATTAAAAGTGTGTTGTTTTCTCCCATGGAGAGAGACACTCCGGGCTCCTCTTCCAGTTCCCCTCTGCTCTGCAGAACCTTTTTGCATCTTTTTGGATCATTGTCCTGGTTTGTAGGTCCGCAGCTTTACAGGTTTTCATTCACGTTCACCGTTCTCATCAAACAGACAGAACCAGTCTGAATATATTAAGGGTCTGAACGAGGCTGTTGGTTTGATACACCGGTTTTTAAGGGGAAAAAAAATCTGTTATTTAGCTCACTACTTGGTAATTGGAGGATATGATTTGTTAATTTTCCTGCTGACACTTGGCTCGGTATCAAAGTCTTGCTCCCAGTGGAAAACAACGAATTTAATCATCATGTTTTATCTTCTGAGGGGCATAATATTTAAAATAATCTGCATAAAAAGAGCAAAAGTTTCAAACTTTGATTGGAGATAACTTCTGAACTGTTTTTTTCTCTGTGTATATGTGGTTGCTGACCGGCCCAAGAGAAGCCTCCAACGCTGCTGAAGGATGTGTTTTAGATGTTCATTAATCGGTGTGAAGAAATCTGTCAGTGAAAGGGACAAGAAACAAAAAAAAAAAAACAAAAACGACAAAAGGACGACAGACAGAACGACGAGACGAGACGAAACGAGACGAGACGAGATGAAACGAGACGAGATGAAACGAGATGATATGAGATGAAACGAGACGAAACACGAAACGAGATGAAATGACACAAGACAAAACGCCACGAAACGCCACAAGACAACACGAAATGAGACGAGACGAGACAAAACAGATGAGAGGAAACAAGATGAAACGAGACAAACGCCACAAAATGCCACAACATAAGATACGAGACAACACAAAATGAAATGCCACGAGACGACATGAGACGAAAGTCCATGAGACGACATGAGACGAAATGAGACAAGACGACATGAGACAACATGAGAAGATACGAGACAACATGAGACAACACAAAACGAAACGAAACAACACGGTATCAAACGACACGAGACGAAATGACACGAGACGACATCAAATGACACGACATGACACGACACGACAACACGAAACGAGATGAAACGACACAACACGAGATGACACAAAATGAAAGTCCATGAGACGACATGAGACGAAACGAGACAACATGAGACAACATGAGAAGATATGAGACAACATGAGACAACACAAAATGAAACGAAACAACAAGACATCAAACGTCACGAGACCAAATGACGCGAGACGACATCAAACGACACGACACGACAACATGACACGAGATGAAACGACACAACACGAGATGACACAAAACGAAAGTCCATGAGACGACATGAGATGAAATGAGACGAGACAACATGAGACAACATGAGAAAACATGAGAAGATACGAGACAACACAACACGACACAAAACGAAACGAGACGACACGAAACGCCGCATCTGCTGGAGGATTAGTGAACCACGGCAGGAGCGAACACTTCTCAGAGCAGAGGCTACGAGGGCGTGATGATCAATAATTCATTTTCAGGATTTGTTCTGCTCTTCAGAGTCGACCGTCTCCTGTTTGACTGTAGCAGAGACCTGAGTGTGAGTGTGTGTTTAATCTGTTTATAAGGGTCTAACAGGCCTGATCCGCTTCAAGCGGCCGGTGGGAACCGAAACTCAGACGCACAAGAGGCGGCGTCGGTTTTATCCACCGGAGGCCGAATACAGAGATAACACAATGGAAATAAGACGCTGCAAAGAGGACACGTTTGGGATGGATGTGAGATTTTGTTTCTCTCTGAAGTGTGTTCGCGCTTTCGGTGCGAACCTTTGTTCTGTGTCGATAAAGAAAACTCGCTCATCGAGAAACGGCGCAGATGTTCCCGTAGAGGAAAATCAGCTGCCTACTCCCAGTATGTGTGTTTATGTATTTATTAGTTTTAAGATGTGTAAAATAAATGAAAGCGTTCAAGTTTCTAAACGATTTCCTCTTTACGGTTTGACTTCTCCAGTCATTGCTTTTGATTCGTAATCTTTCTCGGCTGCTTAACTGTGACTCACCTCACCTGAACTTTTCAATACTAATGTCCATTTGGTCAAAGAGTGTGTGCTTGTGTGTGTGTCTCCCGCTTGTTGCAGAAGTCCTGGGTGGATGTCCCCTCCGTCCCCACCCAAGCCACCAGGGTCCAGGTTTCCCTGCTACCTTCTCCAAACGAACAGTGAATGCTGCTGTTGTCAGGGCTGCTGAGGTGGAGCGGCAGGGAGACGGGTGAGGAGCGAGGGGTGGGGCCGGGGTATGAGGAGCGGGGCCGGGGTGGGGAGAGGTGGGGGAGATCGGTTCGGATGGTCAGGGTGAGGAAAAATGACTTTGGTTCCAATCGATCGGCCTCCGTGACTCAGAGTCTCGGCGGGGAAAAATGATCACACGCTGACACAATCAGGTAAAAACTCGACGCACCTGAAGGCAGCTGAAGACTCTGGTGACTGAGACCGAGAAGAACACGGAGCTGATTTCGATTCATGTATAAATATCAGCCTTTTCCTTTGATAAGAGGTTTTTATTCTTCAATTTAACACCTGAAGTCATGTTATTAGCACACAGGTGTTATTTCAGTTACCTGAGCCCCCCCCTTAGGTGTTGGCCCCCCCGGAAGCTAAAATTGATGTAAGGCAAAGCTTGTTTGCCCCAAAAACTCAGATCATGCTCCCACTCAAGGGTCCACTCTCTTGCACGTTAGGGCCTGTTGCTGTTGCCAGGCAACGGCTACCCCCTGACCCCGGCATTCGCTTGCGAGGCGACGTGCTACACACGAAAACCATCAGCGGCGGCGGCGGCAGCTACTCCCACCCAGGCGATCGAAGACCCAGCCGAACGTGTCGAGAACTACAAGCGGCCCACTTATTCTCCTTTCGAGCGGCTCCCTGAGATCAGACCCCGGTACTGAAGACCCGGCTTTCCTTCGTTTCTGCCGCTAGGTTCAGGTGAATTCCTGCGATGCTCTGATTGGACAATGGAGGAAAAAAAAAAATCCTGTGGTGATGGCGGAGCTATTCATCGGCCGCCGCTGGTGGCGGCGGGTTTTTTACCACATTTACTGCACCGCTGAACCAGCAAAGCAAACACACTCCGTCCAACAGCTCAGCTCGGCCGCTGGATCCGTCTTTATTCTCAGTGAGCAGACGGATGCTCAGGAAAACAAAAAGCCTGTAAATTCAATAAATAATCCTGAATGTTTGGTAAATTTATTCACAGGTTTTATGAACATGATCTTTATTTCAGTTGTGAAAATCTGCTGTTTTGATAGAAGATAGGAAGTGTCGACAGGCCTGCTTTCGTGCCATTACTACAATATTATCACCATAATATTGTAGTAATGGATGGATGTGCTCAGTGAGGCTATGAGACTACAACTAGGTGTAAACAGGAAGAAGTTGAACAAAGTCAGAGCTTTTTAGCCACAGGCTCTAAAATGATCATTTGTAACTTTAGGCACCTGAAGATAAATTTGAAAAAAAAAAAAAATCCCCTTTAACACTAATAACACCTTCATCACAATATGATGATGATGGAGGATGTTTGTTAAATTTTCCCAAGGAAATCAGCGTTAAACTGTGGGTTTAAGCCTTTAACCTGAGTAAGTCGCATAAAGAAGGACCCAGAACTTCACGGCCGTAGAGTTTGATTTTCTCGAGACTCGACTCCCTGAAGATCTGACACGAAACATCAGACTCTGAGTTGATAAAATCTGAGAATAATTTTTTAAAAAACCCTCCGAGCAACTGGCTGGCTCATGTTCAGTAGCCTTCGATATTCAAATACTGTTTTGAGCCTAAGAATTGAAAAGTTTTAGTCTCATCTCAGAAAAAGACACAATTCAGCTTTGAAAGAGCAACGTTCAAATACATTTAGTTAGTATTATAGTTACTTAACGTTGTAGGAAAACTTTTATCTTTAGTTTTAATTCATATTTCTTTAGGTCTTCAGTATTATACTTTTTCAAAGAGTCTATTTTGTGACTGTAATGTTATGTAAGATTTCAATCACGTGCTTTTATTTTGAAATGCCTGCATTTGTGGGAGCAGCATCCTTTAGAGGCGGGACCTTCATGTGTCCAGCTCTGATTGGATGATTGATGGAGGCAGCCATCTTGGAGAGTATATACAGGTGTAGTTTGGCCCTGGCGTGTAAAGCTGCCCGGTTGAAGCCCTGACATCTGACGACGCCTCCGGTGAGTGAGTCCTTATTTTTCCCGCCCGAACCGACGCTTCCTTCAATGTGGAAACCGAATGTCGCGCTTCCCCTTCGATCCGTCTGTCTCGGGTCCACCTGGTTTCACTGAGCCTCATTTTCAGAGATCCTGATACCTGGTCCCACGAAACCTGGTCTTCATCCGGCCCTATGAGAAACGGGCTCAGGAGACGGGAGGAGACATTGGGAAATTCCCCCCATGTCTGTATGGTAAATATGCTAGTTAGCTTAGCATTAGCTAGGTTTCATCCAAAGTTAACTGAATCTTTATATCAGCACCTCTGAAGCTCACTGATTAACACCTTGTTTTTAAGGTTCATCCTTAGAAAATAAAAATAAAAACTGAATATATAAAAACATGAAAAAAAGATTGAATAAATAAAAATATAAGAAATACAAGTGAAATATAAAAACCACAGTTTGGCATATTATGGGGGCTTCTCTGACAGACTATTTCCTCCTGGAGTCTCTGCTGGTTTCCTGTCGAGCTGAAAGATTTTGTGTATTTCCTGTTGTGTTCCTGCAGGGAGCAAAATAAAGGCTGGATGGGACTTTATGCTCCTGCTGCAGCTGAAGGTGAGATTCAGGATGAAGGCACTGGTGGATGTTGATGTAGAAACGCGTTTTATTCTGTGTGAGTGTTGAGTTTTATAGAGCGAGAGCAGTGACCCAACTTGGGACTGATGAAAGGTAGAAATAAAAATTAAACTTCCTGGACGAAGAGAGAGGATGTCGACATGTGGAGTTTTGCTCTTCTTCAAAACTAAAATAGCTCAGCACCTTGTGAACATTTTTATCTCATACATTAAACGCACACTGATGCATACGCACACACTCTGAACACACACATTTATACACACATACTTATGGGCACATGTCTTCATTCACTAAGAATGAGACACATAAAGATCTTGGGTCTGATCCTTTGTCACCGGGGCAACCGGACAGCACAAAGCAAAATAACTGGCCGAGCACATAAACAAATCTGACCAATAGGAGAAGACCTCGACGTGGGGGGGGCTTCAACTGTGCCCTTCCTTCCTCAGTTTTTTCCTCCTCCTCCTCCTCGTCCCCTTCATCTCTGTCCGTCTGTGTTTGTCCCACTTCGGGGACGGCTCCGTCACCCCGGCTCTAGAAAGCGACTGCTGCTTAAAAGACGGGGGCACCACGGCGTCAAAGGGGGTGGGGTCGCTTTCAAGCAGGGTTGAAGAGCAGACTTTTTATTTAAAATGTCGGGGTTTGTGTTTGATTGGGGGATTTTGGATGAGGGAGGACAGGATGTGGAGATAACCCAAAGGGGGGGGGCAGAGGAGGGTGGGAAAGGACGAGGGAGGACGGAGTTGTGAAAGATGACAGGAATCTTCGGGCCTTGAGATCTGAGGTTCCCAGCGGAGAAATCTGATTATTCCTCAACTTCTCAGGCGTAATATTTTCAAAAGGAGTGAGACGTCTTTGACTCTGGTGTCCCAGCACGTAGAAGCATCAGTAAGAAGGAGGGAAGGGGAGTGAGAGAGGGAGAGAGAGGGAGAGAGAGGGAGAGAGAGGAGAGAGAGGGAGAGAGAGGAGAGAGAGAGAGAGAGAGAGAGAGAGAGAGGGAGAGAGAGAGAGAGAGAGAGAGAGAGAGAGAGAGAGAGAGAGAGAGAGAGAGAGAGGGGGGGAGAGAGAGAGAGAGAGAGAGAGAGAGAGAGAGAGAGAGGGACAGAGAGAGAGAGAGAGAGAGAGAGGGACAGAGAGAGGAGAGAGAGAGAGAGGGAGAGAGAGAGAGAGAGGGACAGAGAGAGAGAGAGAGGGACAGAGAGAGAGAGAGAGGGACAGAGAGAGAGAGAGAGGGAGAGAGGGAGAGAGAGAGGGAGGGGGAGAGAGAGAGGGAGAGGGAGAGAGAGAGAGAGAGAGAGAGAGGGGAGAGAGAGGGGGAGGGGGAGAGAGAGAAGGAGAGAGAGAGAGGAGAGAGAGAGAGAGAGAGAGAGAGGGAGAGAGAGAGGGCGAGAGAGAGGAGAGAGGAGAGAGAGGGAGAGAGAGGGAGAGAGAGGGAGGGAGGGAGAGAGGGAGTGAGGGAGGGAGGGAGAGAGAGGGAGAGAGAGAGAGAGAGGGAGAGGGACAGAGAGGGAGAGGGACAGAGAGAGAGAGAGGGAGAGAGAGAGAGGGAGAGGGAGGGGAGGGAGAGGGAGGGAGAGAGAGGAGAGAGAGAGGGAGTGAGAGAGAGGGAGAGAGAGGGAGAGAGACAGAGAGAGAGAGAGAGAGAGAGAGAGAGGGACAGAGAGAGAGGGAGAGAGATGGGGGAGGGAGAGGGAGAGAGAGGGAGAGGGAGAGAGAGGGGGAGAGAGAGGGAGAGGGATAGAGAGAGAGAGCAAGCGAGGGGGGGCGAGAGAGAGAGAGAGAGAGGAGGAGAGAGAGAGGGAGGGAGGGAGGGAGAGAGAGGGAGAGAGAGAGAGAGGGAGAGGGACAGAGAGAGAGAGAGGGAGAGAGAGAGCGAGCGAGCGAGAGAGGAGGAGAGGGAGGGAGTGAGCAAGCGAGGGAGAGAGAGAGGATGAGAGGGAGGGAGAGAGCGAGAGAGGAGGAGAGAGAGAGGATGGAGGGAGGGAGGGAGCGGGAGCCGGAGCCAAGTGTCTCAGCTTTTTAAACCCGGCCTGACTCGGGAACTCTGAGTCCTCTCAGTGGAAGTAAATAAATGTCACGGCGGCTGAGAGACAGGCCTGTTTAATGCAGTGCTGACTTTGTTTTGTCATTATTTACGGTCGGCTGGGGGGGGGGGTTATATCAGGCGGTCAGGGCTCCGAGTCGACCCCTCGCGTCCGCTGGATCGGCTCCGTCACGTCTCTCCGTCTCGGTGCATTTGTCCACTGGAAGCGTTTCAAGCCGTCCGGTCATTAGCATTTTCTGAGCTTTTATAGCCGCGTTCAAGATGGTTTCTTCTGCCAACGGTCGCTGTATTTCATAAACATATTGAAATGCCTCCATAGCTTATTTGTGATCGTCGCGGTAACGCGCTCCGTGGCTTTACTTTCTCCGTCGGACTCGTCCTCCCTCCCTGCCGCCCGGCCTTTCTCGCTCCTGACTGTTGTAACAACAGTCGCCTGAGGCCGGGTACCGACCATGGTGTTTTTGGATTAGCCTGAGGCCAGGTGGGGGGGGGGCAGCAGGTGGTGCCGTAGACCACCTCCTCTATTGAGGGAGGGTTTCTCTACATTAATTTGGATCGCCTCCTTCCCTCCCCTTTCAAACCACCTGTCCTCCCTTTCTATCTCACTACGTCTCTGCTTGCGCTAATCAAGACATCTGACGGCGGCGCTAATGAGAAAAGTCTGACAGTGGAGGAAACATCTGAACTTGCTTGGAGATCTAGGTCCTCTAGACAGTTACTGATGTGTGGCTGTTTCACTGGGGTGTGTGTGTGTGTGTGTGTGTGTCTGGGACTATAAGATCCATCATTTATCCATCTTCAGAAACCATTTAACCCCTTGACTTTTTTTTTCTTCCATTTCAAAGTTTAAATCTATTTAGTTATGATGTTGAGATATATCCGATATTTCTGTCAGCGGACCATCATCGCTTTCCCTGGAGCTGTGACACTGACTCAGCTGAAAATGGAAAGTTTATAGCTTTGGGTTTATTTCTCGATATTTTCTCATCTGATCTCTGCCTTTGACACTTCTGTCTCCGAATTTAATTTAATTCAAATTTAATTTCTGAGGCTCATAGCATTTAAAGTATATGTTATGATCAACATATATATTGGTATGTTTTAGAAAACACCAGAAAAGGGTCAGCGTCATTATTATGAGCAACCAGAAACCCTCATTATCTGCAGTTTTTTTTGGAACTACTTTCCCCTGAAGAAAACGTCCTTATGAAAATTGTTGACAGAAAATGAGCTCTCTCATCAGTTGATAGGTTATTTTCTGTTTGTCTTCTTTGATAATCCACTCGGCTTGGTCACAGAGTCGGAGGGTGTTCACAGAACGAACCAGCATCTCAGACCCTCGTCCTCCGGCTGTTCGATCAGAGGTCTGGATTTTAATAACACACCAGTGGATTTGGACGGCTTTTTTTTGCCCCCATTACTGGTGAGGACTAAGAATCTGGTTTGGGGCGAGGCAGCTCACTGTGTGTCGCCGCTGGCCGTCGCTGGCCGGTTTAACGGCAGAGCGTCTCCGGCTCCTCGATCGATATTTCGCAGGTCGATGCCGCCGTCTGTTTGGGCCCCTTCGAGCTCCGCCGTGTGACCTGGTGAAAAACCGATGACGTGGTTGCAGTTTTTGGTGGGAAAATAATTAAAAAATTATTATGTATTATATAATGGAAGCAAACATTTTACTAACGGCTAAAGCAGAAGATGCTCGATCGTTGTTTGGATCTTATGCCCAGTGTGATTGGAGCCGATGTGGAAGAGGAGAACTCTGAGGCCGAACGGACGCTTCTCCCGCGAATGAACGATTCACCGGCCAAATGGCTATTTTCATCGGGTTCAAATATACCTTTTGTGTAGACACCTGAACACTTTATTAGCGATGATACCTTTCAAAAACGCGTCCCCGCGTCCCCCTGTCTTTCTCTCCACCTCCCAGACGATTTTTCCGGAGTTTCTTTATCCTCGTCCCCTCCGTGCGCTTCTTTTTTCCTCCTGATGTTCGCCGCGGTGCTGTGGCGCTGCAGCGCTGCGATGAACACGATGTCCTGCAGTGCAGAGACAGAAGACTCTAGCAACGTGGAGCAGGATGCGTCGCTCTCTGGTCCTGCTCCTATGTGGCTATATGTGTGCGTGCAGCTTCTTAGGAGCCTAAAAAACCCTCTGTGAGACTTTCGCGTGGTTTCCCCTGCACAAGTGTGTAATTAAGGAGGGCTGCAGTCAGTGCTCACACACACACACACACACACTAACACACACTATTGTTCCCACCCTCACACTGTCTTTTTCCTTTTTTTTTTTTAACACAAAGAGAAATCAATGCAGTCCAACTCTGGGGAGGCAGTCTGGAGCTGCCGAGGAGGAAACAAGTCCCCCGTTCGAAACCGCTCTTTGAGACTGAGCAGAAACTGAATCTTCAATCCTGCGGCTCTGTGGGCAGGCAGCGGCGTTGAAGTGATTTTTTTGGACACGACTTCAGTTGTGAGTTGAAAACAGGCCAGACCCGTCAAGACCAGCTCCTGGATGTTCGGGCGGGGGTGGGGGGCGGGGCTGGAAGCTGGCGACAGACCTGGGCGAGAGATCGCATCGACCAACCTTTACCCCAGACCTCGTTCTATGGAATCTGCTCGTCTATGTCACTGAGCTCACGTCGCCCGGGGAGGCTGCAGCGGTGGGTTCATGGGCACGTCCACATCAGGGCTACTTACGGAGACGGGAGTGTGAGGGAAGGCCCCCTCAGCAGGCAGTCAAGGACGGGGGGCAGTGGCTGTGGATGGGGAGAAAAGTGTTAAGCTTGTGTCTTTATATCTTTCCCGTCCGACATTGCATCAGAACTGTGGAGCTCGATCAGCTGCCGTTTATTCTCCTTTTGCAGAGACACAGATGCTTTTAAAGCAAAGTCTCATCATCTCTCTCCTCTTTCAGCCCTCTATGATTAATGCTGGGGTCGGGGGGGCGCCTTTGTTACAGTGCAGGTTTCTGTACATGCCAATACCATCCGTGTCTGTCGGGATGGGGGCCACGGAGCAGAAAAGGGACGGAGTATAGAAAAGGGAGCGGACGACTAAACGGGTCAATGGGAGTCGAATGGGGACGAGACGGAGGAAGACAAAGGGAGCAGCGAACCGTTGGGAAGCAGAAAGAGGAGAGAGGAGCTGGAGCGACGGAGCCGGGGAGAACTTGGGGCTGTATCCTGCAGACTCCCCCAGGGTCAAACTCCTGACGGGGGGTCTACGCACACAGAAAAGGAGCCTAGCGCTTGATTTTCGCTCTGAATCAACTACTAATTTCTACTTTCCTCTCATTTTCGTTTTCAGTTCAAAATGAAGACAAATGACGCGGTGAACGCGAGGGATCTAAAAGTCAGGCAGCTATGATGGACAAAACTAAACCAGGGGAAGCCAGTGAGGCATAATTCACCAGAACTGGTTTTATGCCCCCCCCCCCCCCGAAACAGTAGCTCTTGTAGATAACATGTTTGCACAGTTTCACAACAGTGTTTTCTCTGTTTAGACATATAGAAGCTGCTGGAAAAAACCTGTTTAGAGGGTTTTTTTAAGCAGCACCTACCATCACATTGCAGACCCCCCCCCGGCAGTGACCGACTAACACAAAGCAGCCCACACACCTGATTGGCCAACTGGAGCCGACGTAACCTAAAGCACTGAAAGCCCTGAGCCGTCGCTCCAGGTCACCCGTCCCTGCAGGGGCCGCTGCGTTTTCCAACTCTGGACACGACCCAGCGCTTTGACATCTGCATCTCAACACATGGTTGCTCACGTCCTGGATGAGACCAGGCTGAGGAAAGAGAAACGGGGAAAAAAGAAGAGTAACGGGAGAAGAGGATCATCGGCAAAAGAGGAACGAGGCCAAAAGCCGCTGCAGTGTCATTGATACCCGACGGCCGGCTGACTCCGCCGCCACTGGGCGGCCGTGACTTCTGAGTCACGCTTTCAGGTTTATGTGTGAAGAGGCTTGGTGTCTGCACAGCGAGTCTGTGTGTGTGTTGGATCTTTACAGCGTAGGAAGGTTGGCAGGAAAAACGGCGTTGCCGGTACATTAAATGTGTCCAGTCCGTGGCTCGCTGGGTTCCTGTGCTTGACAATAGAAAGTTATCGCTCACCTAATGAAACATTTTGAGTTTTTTTGGCAAAACATTAAAAACCCGACAAGAATTTTAACAGTCGCACAAATTTTCCGGGTTTTTTTGTTTTGTTATTGTTTGTTTTATTTTATAAAGGAATCAGAATTAAGAGGATGATGGATCTGTTTTTCTATGTAAGCAAATAAGGCCCATAAGCATTTGAGTCTTACGAGCAACTGAATACTTGATTGTGAAATTTAATCTCTCCTAAATACTTAATGTTGAATGTAAGATATTTGACTCTGAAAATCATCAGTCTGAACCTTCCCCAGGGTGGGTGTAAAATATTCTGCCAACCCTTAAAGCCCTAGTTCTCCTCAGTGCACCTGTCTGGGGGCATCTGCTGCTGCTCTCCCTGTTCTTTATGACTCCAGCTGTGGGTTTGGACTCGTTGTCCTGCAGCAGAACGAATCTTGGACCAGTCAGACGCCTCCTGATGGTGAAGAATCTTAACATAAAAAGTAACCAAACCTTTTTCACATCACTTTAATACTTGATCCTGGATAGAATCGATCGGACCTGAGCGCCGATCAGTTTTCATCCTGTCATGTGACCCCAGTTTTAAAAATAAAATATTTCATTAGGTATTCAGCAGTGATCACATTTCACAAGTAGGTCTTTAGTTGCTTGTAAGATTCAAATCTTTCAGTCAAGCAGAGACCCAGGTCTTGGTCTGGATCTGGTCCCGGTTCCAGGTTTGGATCCGGACCGACCACTTCATCCACAACCGGCTCCATCGTTAAAACCACCACTCTGCTCCCAAGATAAGGAAATAACTAAGTTTTCTTTCTTAACGAACAGAACTTTTTTTCTCTTGGTTCTCACGCTGTTCTTTGTTGTTTAATTTCCAAATAAGCTGATCCTCTCACTGAAGCCGGAGAAAAACAAAATCTAAGCTGGAGCAGTGAATGAAGTCGGGTTTATTGTTAAACCAACCAGGACAAAGGAACTGGTTTGTTCTTTCAAGAAAAAAAACATAAGCCAGTGCGGCTCCATTTTTCATTTACTTAAATGTCACAAATAACCAAACTTGAAATAATTAATGATGTTTTTGCTGTTTTCTGCGACACTTGACCGAACAGTACAGAGGCAGTCATTTATTGATGGTTGAACGTTGCACCGTATATTTCCCCACACGGTGCAGGTCTATTAGCATCAGTGTGCACGAGGCAGGTGGACGGTTGAGTCTCTAAAGTCTGAGCAGGTGCCTTTGAACCTTTTTTCTCTGTGTTCTCCATCCACTGTTTGGTTTATTTTGCTGAGAGAAACTTCCAGAAGCCTCTATTTTTCCCCGAGGAACCGTATGTGCTCCACCTTGAGGCTGAATGTTGAGTCCATCGGTGGTTCCCATCGTCCTCCTGTTTCTCCCGCTCTCCTGAGAGGTGGACCCTGACGTTTCTTACCTTACGCCGTGCACCTGCGGCCTCGTTTAGGGGGACGTCTGTCGAGCTTCTGCGTTTTTTGATTTCCGTCAGAAGAAAGAGTGTAAAATGTAAAAAAGAACTTGTCTTTTCTTCAGATGCAAAAATACAAATGAACAAACTTCATTTTAATTTTATGTTAATTTATAGTGAACTATTAGTCTGAAATTTAATGGAGACAAGACCCCAATGTTCTGAAACTACGTGTGTGTCCATTCCTTTGCTGGATTACATCCCCCCCAACCCCCCAGCTTAATCAAGCCTGTAAGAGCAGGCTTCACGTTGTGCTCTAATACCAGGGCAGCAGTCATTGCTACTCCCTCTTCCCTTATCTAACTAAAACAGCACGCGTGATGAAATTAATTGACTTCTACGTTCATGACAGTCTGTTAGATGGTTGTAAGGAGGCGGGGACGGCAGCGTGTCTGCGCAATTACCCTTATCAAGTTTTTTTTTCGCAGTTCAACAGGGTATCACGCACACACACACACACACAAGGAAGAACGACGCTTTCCTGGCGAACAAGATCCAGATTCTTCCTCCGTCGAAGCAAATTAAAAAAAAAAAAATGAGACGGGAAACTTTAATAAATTGACGTCTGGCACAAAAGAGGGCACAACTTATTTTCAACATTAAAAGTGAGCTTTATTACCTTTTTTTTGTATTATACAAGCAAAACGCTGCAATGTATCCTGTTCCTGGGATTGATGGTTATGGGTGTAATGTTTGCCAAGTGATTAGCTGGAAGAGGAAGAACAACCTGAAACGCTGCTTCGGATGTCACTGAGTAATGTCACTGAACTACATCACAGGGGAAAAAAACAAAAAAGAAAATACAGGAGCGTCGTAAGTTAAGCGGAAAGTGGTTATAAACTGTTCGCCATCCTTCATAATGACAAATGTATTAGTTGTTTTTTTTACCTTGAGGGCAAAAGAAAAATAAAAAATGAAGAACCTTGTTGAACTTTCAGTGTCTTGAAGAGGAAAAGCGTCCTGCGCCAACATAACCAGCCACAACTCGGCTTCCACCAGACTCCATCTCCAGCAGCTGGTTGGAAATCAAGTGCTGTCTTAAACCCAGTTCTCCTGGTGGTTCCAGGTTCTGGGTCCACGAAAAAATCAAGGATATCAGAAGTTACGGCACGTTTCTCCAACCGAAAAACCACAAGGTCCCATTTCCTTCAGATACCCGAGGATATGAGCCGTAGGAGCTTAGCGGCGGCAGGTGTACTTCTAGTTGTCATGGTAACAATGATGAAACCCGTGGATCGGTTTCGTGTTGAAGACCCATCGTGGGCTCCTGTCATAATAGATGCTAAACAGACGACCAATAGGGTTTGATTTTTACATCAAATGGAGGAAATCTCTGGAAATTATTACGAAATATTGTAACAATTAAGAATTGAGAATCAGTGGATAATTTCAGTTTAATTGTTAAAAAAAAAGTCACAAACTAACCCTGTAAAGCCTGTTTTCAACCAAAAAAAGCCAATTTGATCTCAGTCCTCGATAGCTGGGAATCTGCAGGAATCACACAGGAGGCTTTTCTCCCACAGAAAAAAACTAGTAGCGTGCCAGCGTATGGCTACTGTGCTTATATTTCTGATTTACTGCTCAGACCTTGAACAGGCATCTGAGTGCACGAGTGAAAAGGCGGTGGGGGCAAACAATAGAACGACGATCGGGGGGGGGGGACTCTCAGCAGCGAGGAAAAGGCCCCCGGATTGAACAGCCCACAACAGATTGCTCATCCGTGCCGGGGGGAGCCGTGGTCAGCCGCCTCGCCCGGCTTCCCCTCTCATTGTCCGGGCTCCGTTTTTCATGGCTCCAGACGGCCTTTTCTTATTGTCTCCCCGCCGCTGCTCTGCCAGGCTCTCCGGAGGAGTGATGGATGGCGTTCCCCCGCCGGCGCTTAATCACTGCTCTCTTCCACGGCTTCGAGACATTTAAAGTTTATTGTAGCCCCCCCCCCCCCGAAAAAAAAATCACATTCAGAGACTAGCGATTTCAGCCGTTTGGTTGTTTTATCCTTTTGTTTACTGTCTTTGTTCACTTTGGGGGTTTTTTCACCTTTTCTCCTCCTTTCTTGTCAAGAAGTTTGTTTTTCTCCCCTTTTTTATTTGATGCTCCGAGGAGGCCTGTAGGTGAAGATAGAGTCCTTTTTACTTTGGCACAAATTAGGGTATGACTTATTCCATTGCACTTATCCGCTGGCTGGGTCAAGATTCATACGTAAAAGTTTCAAACAAACAATGATTTATTAACTGCAGCTTCCTCGGGGGAGTCGTTTCCTTTCGCTTCCGAGGGCTCGGGGGGAGGAAAAGCATCAGCATACTCATCCTCAGCCTGTTTCTTCAGAGAGTCACCTAAACCCCACAATGACGATTGGCCCACGACATAATTTAGACGTAGAACGACTCAAGTAATAGTTTCATCAAATACTTTTCTCCGCAACTCATTACGCTCCACAATCTGCTGTTCAAACAGAGAGCGATACTCATCTCTTTTAATGTGTATTTGCCGCTGCAAACATGGTTCCGTCAAATGAGCCCGAATGAAGTCGTGAGCCCGGGAGGTATAAAAGGGAAATGTCATTCGTTTCCAGCTCAGTCACTTTAATGTAAAATCCTGGAGTCAGGTTGTGGAGGAGGCGGGGGGGGGGGGGGGTCACTCAACAAGGAAGAAGTGACCATGTACCATCACAGAGCTTTAGACTGGGGGTTTCCCAGGTGAGGACGAGCTCCAGGGAAAGACACTCACACGGCTCTGGACACTTTGATTAAACGATGTTTTTCGCTTTTCCCCAGGTTGAAGACGTGGCAGAGGCGACCGACCCAACGCCACCTGACCTGACCTGAACTGACGAGACCCGTCACCGTGGAGAAGCTCGCTGAAGATGAACCGAACCCAGGTTAAAACCCGGTTAATGCTCGGCTACAGTAGAAGGTGTAAATCACCCATCACAGTATGAATTTGCAGTTTATGTTGTAGAAAGCGGAACATCATTGCATGATGATCACGGAGTTTTATTATCTATTTTTCGACTAAAAATACAGGTTTGACTTCATTAATCCAGAATTCAGATGCTAGAAATAAAACATCAACTCAATATTTTATAGATGTTTTTTTCTTTTCCTGAAATATAGGAAAAAAAATGATTGAAAATTAGAGTAAATAAGAGTAAATTCAGAACAGGAAATGACAGGAGAGGTGAGGAAACAAATGAAAAGCAACTAAACAGGTGGAACTTGACGCCTGTGAAGGTTTATTTCAATTATTCAGGTCAGGCGACATATAAAAATAAAAAATAAAAAATAATAAAGTTAATATACAGCCTGTCTATATGACAGGTTTCCAGCAGGATATGTAACTGCTAATTAGTACAGCTTTTAACTCAGATCTCAGCTTATCAGAGAGAAAATGTGTCCAACAGTTAGAGTGGCAGAGATCTTAAGCTTCATCTAATAAACTGATGATAACACTGACTTTCTTTAGAAAATTATTACTATTTGTTTTGGTTTTTCACTCTAACAGATGAATTCATAGTTATCAAGTGACTGATGCGGGTTGGAATTGATAGATACGATGCACATGCAGTGAAATCTATTGATTTCTTTAAAAAGTCTTTCGACTGCACAAGTTTACGAGCTTGTAAATGATTTGTTTGAACTTGGGTGGTCGTGTATTTATGAGATTTGAGGAATTAGCATAATGTAATTTTAATTGACATAAATGTCATCCAAAAGCAGAATGTCACCCTTGGGAGCTGCTGCTGCACATCAGCATCAAAAGCACAACAGATTTTGTAGCATCGGTAGTTGTGATATGGGATAAATAATAATTGCACAGCTGCCAATGATCCATCATCAGAGCAGTTTAACCGACACCTTTGTTTGCCTTGAGAGGAAAGAAGAAGAGGAAGATTAAACCCAAAAAATGATTATTCAGCTGTTTTGGTGAATTATTATATTGTCTCTGTTTGGCTTGGTTGCAAATAAGTGTACACTGCAAAATGATCAACTTATGTCTCCACTTTATTAAAAGGAAAGAGCATAATTATCCAACGTTTGTCATAGCAGATGCTGAGCCAGAGCTAGAGTCGTCATTATATCATACAACACACTGATTAGATCATTTTGACTTCCCCCGTCTCCTTCTAGAAAAAAAATAGGGACAAGCAGATGTTTCCTGAGTGGAACATGATACTTGTTCAAAAAGAAAGAAAGAGAAAGAAAGAAGAGAAAAGGGGGAAAAAACATTCCCCTGATGAATGGGAAACTATGATAGTTCCAAAATACAAAGATGAACCACTGCTTAATTAAACAAGGGACAAAAATGTCACATCACTTATCATGCTTTATTAACTGTAATCAACTTTACAAAAATTCATGAAATGCTGAAACGGGGTCCACAGCAGACTGAGCTGTAGATTCACATGTGGCAATAAAATAGACGTTACATCGGTTCAGTACAAACCTGTTTATTGTAAATCGTTCTGCATGCTGATCTAAAATGAATATAGAAAGACCTCTATAATAACCTGGTGGCACTTTAAAAAGATGAAAAGAGGCTGATCTGCATGTATAAATGCGTATAATTGCAGTAATTTAAGCATAAATGTTGAAATATATCGAAACAAACGCTGAATATCAGTCTCCTGTGTTAGAGTGAGGGAATTATATATATGAAAATACTCTTATGCTATGGGCCACTTTTAACACAGTGTGTTTATGCATGCACCTGGCTGAGAAACAAGCTGTGCATGAAATCAACATCAAAATAAATAATAAGTAAAATTACCATGGAACAATAATGTGGTCAGGTCACGTAATGGGATCATAAAGTAGGACTGTTGTTAGTGGCATAATCACACTGTTGTGGTGAGAAAAAAATGTTAAAGCAATTTTTGTTGACATTATGAAAACAGCCTGTAATATGCAGCATGTTGTTAGAGGCCTAATTTCTATATGAATGAATGAATCACTGGACTATTTACAACGTCAAACGGAAAGTAATGAAAAATGAAAAAACCTCTTAATGAAAAAACAGTTAAGGTCAGAACCCAGTATGTGGCTGGACCTTTTCCTTTTTGCTTCTCTCCTACATAACATACACAGTAGTTTAATTCAGCTGAATTCCCGGTAAAGCTGTTTCCATTTACATGTTTTTCTGTTTCTGTTGTCAGACAACGGAACAAGTATGAAACAGTGACTGAAACGTGGCCCATTCAGATGACATGTTGACCAGCAGCCACTTCCGAGCTGCTGCTCTGCTGCTAGAATCCTGGTTTTATAACCACAGCGCCATCCTACAGAATCACCGGACAAATAAGTTAAGACAAAAGCTGTGCTGTGATTTCAGCTTTATTTACCTGTGAAATGATCCATTGGGGAAAGAAGAAAAGTCGCTAAAAGGGTCTGAAAAGTCGGTAAATCTAGCAGGAAAGGCACTAAGTTCGCAGTACTGTCTGTAGGTGACCCCTGGAGGTTGCAATAGAAACTGCTTGCACCAATTCCTTTAGAAAGAGCAATGACCAATGGGGAATCTCCGACACTCGACCTGCCAACCGATGGCGTAACTTTATCGCTCAGTCAGTCAGTGACAGACATTTGTGTTTATGTGGTGGAATCGCCCTTTGGTTGACATTTGGATCAATAATGATCATAATTTTGCATTTAAAAATATACAAACTGAAAAATAAAAAAGAATTTTAAGTACTATCTGGACTTGCTGTATGAGACATGCTTATGAAAATTCGTGATTTAAGAATTTATAAGTACTTTTAAATCCCCAGTTCTCAAAATGTCCTGGAGATGATCAGAATCACACCATTCCAACAACTATGTTAATTGCCTCCCCCAAACACACACTAACAAACACACACACACACACACACACACACACACACACACACACACACACACACACACACACACACACACACACACACACACACTTGTCATATTTGAAGAACACTACTTTGCATTTTTCTCACATTTTTCATGCTTTAGTAAAATCATTTTGTTCCTCACCAAATTCAGACGACATTTTAAAAGTTTGCGTAAAAAGCATTTCATCTGATATGACCTGAAATTATTTTTACTGTTTATGTTCATTTTACCGACGAATGATCTCTCAGATAAGTTAACAAAATCTTTACACCTTGACTGTTTTGTTTTGTACTGTACTTTATGACTGACTTTAGTATAACTGAACTGCTTTTAAGGACTTTTATTTTATGTCCTCAAAAGGAGCAAAAAAATGTAAAATTTGGTCCTTTAAGACAAGTTTGACCTCATTTTGACAACTGGAAATTTTAATTCATCATTGTTATTATTAGGAATTGAACTGAGATCAGACAGATGCATGTTTGTGATTATTTTTTTCCAGAACAGACGGAAAGATTGTGGATTTGACATCGTTTGTGACTTTCATCCAACCACAGTGCCGCCGGCTGTTCCTTCACGTTTCTGACTTCTTTCCTCGCCACATAACAACTTCTGGCCTCTCCTGCCACAAAAATTACAAATAGGTTGCAGACAACATTAAATCTCCTCTTCACTTCACTCGAATGAGCAGAAGCAGACTCCCCTGATACATGGCCACTCTTATTGTGGTTTCAACAACAATAAGGCAGCGAACTGATATAATTCATCATAAGTTAAATATAAAAAACCCTCCAGGGCAGAAAGAATCCTTTGAATATCTTTGAGGCAAATTCAATAAATGCCTGTGGGCTTGAATAACACAGGGGTATGAATATTATTTGGCTCTTTAGTGGCCCCAACATTTTGGCAAAAAATTTTACAGAAAAATCTCAGTCTGTCGCATCACACGACGAACAGGAGATGCAAAATTACCAGTAAGCGTTGTTTCCCACAACAAAACACAAGACTTCACCTTCATGACCCGAGTTATGAAGGATGTGTGGTTTTATTCTAGCCCCTGTTGTTGGATGTCTCCCATCAGGTTGGAGTCAGGTCCTCATCCCGGCGGAATGGGCTTTGGGTTGACCTTTGACCTTCGGGGTGCCGCATGACGCTCGACAGGACAGACCGACCCCAAGTGAAAACAGATTTGTTGACTTCTCAATTTATCTTTTATCTACTGTGTCTTGGCTGTCTTGAATTAAACAGCCAGAACATAGATTGAATTGTTTTTAGGTGCAGCCAGCCACTGTATATTCGGTTTGCTCGCATTAGCAGCTAATCAGCTTTACACCTTCACTAGCGACGTATGCCTTCATTACTCCTCAAGACCTGGACAACAGGTCCAGGTTATTAAGAGAGTAATGAAACACTACAGTAGAAATGTGACTCTGGAACTTTTATTTTACTGCACAATAATAAGGGAAGAGTGTTGATAGATTTTAGTGTTTTAAACCAAAGCGGCGACAGCAATGTCTCCTAGATTTTTTTCAAAATGAAACTTGAAGCAGCACAAGATGAAAACCCAGATCACCACAGTTCATGAAGACTTTTAACCACCTGATGATTTCCACATTCAGTTTACTTTTGGGAAGCTGGAGAGGGGAAGCACTTCCACCAGGCTCCAGGAAGAGGCCAGCTTTCGTCTTGTTTCTTGTGATAAGTATCATGTATGACGGAGGAAAACCTCTGCTGGGCCCAGATGTGTTAAACAGAGCCCATGAGCCGAAGTCGTCCTGGTTTGAGGATGAAGGGGCATCAGCATCGGATTTCTTTGATTCCTACATTAATGTGGTGATGACAATCCATTGATAAATCTGGTTTAATGTTTGTTCTCTTCTTGAGTAAAAACCAAAGACTGGATTTTAGTATCTGTGCTGCTCGCTTCTTTCCCTCCTGGCTCCCCAGTTCATGAATGAGTCGAATCACATGGTGCATGAGACCACGGAGCTTGTTATGATAAGACGGCTCATGATGGGTCAAGGAGAGCTGGTTTTACGCTGCAGCAGCAGAGAAAAGGTTTCGAGGAAACGACAGAATCGGACGGAGAAGTGACCGGAAGCAGACGATCCGACGAAAAGCACAAGGTTGCTTGTCTGTTACTGACGGATCTCTCCTCTGCATTAGGACACATTTATTATCTTAGATAACAGTCAAAGACCCAGAGATCCCTACTGACGCCCCACATCTTAGAAAAAAACCCAGAAGAGTTGAATAAAGAGGCAGAGTCAGTTCCTAAAAACTTTGTCGCTTTACTTTTTAGCAGACGTTACCCAAGCAGGAGTAAATAGTGCTTTGTTTTATAGAGGCCATTTCTTTCTTTCTTTGGATTCACATCCAATTCTTGCTTAGTATGATGCATTTGTCGTTGGTGTGTTCATGGGATATATTAAGAAAAATAGAAAACATCACTAAGACCCGTGTTTATATACACTTTTCCCCCCTTTGGCTGTTGGAGCTCCTGAACGCTTCGAGCTCCTAGTTCTCTCAATAAGTGGCTGGGCTTGTTTTTTTTTTCTTTTTTCCCTATTTGTATTCTGCCCAGGTTCGTGCTGCTCATTACAACCACACAGATCTCAGCTGCCTGAAAAGTTGAACAGAGAGACCTCGGAGAGAGGGTTCAACGTATCGACAGCTGAGCCCTACCTGTTGCCTTCAGTCGAAGGACGATCAATTTTTATTTTTTTTTATTTATCTTTTTTTTTTTTGTATTTGATGAATGAAAGATGAGGCGCTGACCTCACCAGCATGTCCTTGCATTTCTCCATTTTCCAAGACGACTTGATCTCCTCGTTAAAGTCCAATTATTTCAGTGTTGCATCAACTTGGAAAAGGTCTCAGAGGCAGAAGCCCAAGGTTTTTCTGCTTTGGCCGTCAAGGAATAAGGCGACGGCGACAGAATCGCAGAGACAACATTGGACTGATCAGCGTTAATGAACAGATGCAAAAAAGTCAAATTCACCTTATTATTCTGCCCTTTTTTTCTTTTCCTCCTATTCTTATCCTCTAAATTGATATCCTCGACTATGCCGCTCTTTCTTTATCCTCCAGTGCTTTTTAAATGAGAGACATGACAAGAGCAGGACAAATGCAGACTTCTCAGATTGTTCTCAGTCTTCTGTCTAATGAACATCTCGTCTATTAGAGAGGAAGAAAGAGGGTTTTTTTCTTTTTGCTGAGCCTCCTGGCTAATGGCTGATGCTCTGCTTTGTGTCAGAAATGGTAAATAAGCAAACACAGAGACAGAAGAGTGAAGAAGACTCGAGTGATAGAAACTACAGATTTTTTATTACAGTACAGGATTCAGGATTAGTCCATATATACATCAGCAGTGAATACGCTTAAAAATTGTTTTGATTTTTGAGTGTGACCCTGATTTACCTTATTACACTGCAACCCCCCCCCCAAAAAAAAAACAAATCAAGTCATTTGTTGATGATTAAGACCTAAGGTGTTTTTTGAAATGATGATCATGAAAATGAAGCGGGAATATATCAGTGCGTCAGCCTGTTTCCGATAGACAACACTTTGTTTCAATAATTTTGTAAAAAAGCGATTGACAAGAGTAAGAAGAAGGTTGTAGGATAGAGCCTCACCGGCTCCTCCGGTGGCTGTATAATGCTCATTACACACCAGAAAACGGTTCCTAAACGAGCGCCCCCTCCCCCGGTGTTTCGGCCGCGAGTGGCCATGTCTTTCACACCTGCTGTGTGGTGGTAACATGAAGCGGGGGGCGGGGAGGGGGGGAGCTGACGGCGTTAGAAGCAGTGCTGATGTTCTTTGACCTTTGCCCTTTAATAAGGCTGCTGTTGGCCCGGAAGCGAATGATTTCATACACTAGTTAATTCTTTTCACTTTGCCCTACCGTGCTGACAGTGATCCTTCCCTTTATTATAATCTTGTTACATCTCCAAATGTTTACCTGTGCATTTCCTTCAACTTTCTACTCCAACTGTTGCTTCCTAACCACCAACTCCAGCTGGAAATCACTGCCCCATAGTTTTCATTTGTTTTGCTACCAATGTTTTGTAAGAACGTAGTCGCAGCCTTTTCAATGTGCTACCCGGATATATCGCACAGGAGTTGTAGGGATGAGGTGCTGCTGGAAGACACTTTGGTTGACAAAGGGCAAGATTGTGGTTTCGGCCAGACGTTAGTGAACTAAACATGTCCTGTCTCCTGCTTTGTCAACTTTTTTTCCCACCATCTTTCCCTGACTTACTGTAAAGAAAACAAAAAAAATACATTAAACATTCTCTCAGTATCCATATTTTGCGTTTGCTGTATTTTCTCCCTGTTGTGATGTGAAGTCACATATGCTTGACCTGTCACGACTAACAGGTCAAGCACAACCAACTAACCGACCTAAATTTATCCGGTACTTTGCGTCAATTTTCCACTGGACATTTCCAGTGGAAAATGGCTTTGAGCAGAAAAGGTCTCTGCCCCTGAACTGGGACTTTTCCAGCAGGTCAGGGGCTACAGCTCTGAACCAGTTCAAATAAAAACCAAAACCGTGTGTACAGCATCGTTCAGTCCACAAGCACCAGCACCAGCCAGTCTCAGAATTAGGTTGAGTGAATTTCATTAAATGTCATTTTCTACTTCCATCTAGTTCAAGAAGGGCTGAAGTTTGGTCTTAAAAAAGATCATCATCTTTTCTTTTTTGCGGATCGGCCCCTGAGGGAAAAGAGCCTCTTCAAAGCGAAAACCCAAATGAAAAATGTTCCTGAAAAAGATGCAAGAGCAGAACAATACGCATCTCCTCTCCAAGAATAGATGAGTACAGCTCATCATCAAAAAGCTCCTGACGTGAAAGGAAAAAAAAACATTTATTTTAGATTTTACAAGAAAAAAAAACACGAAAAAGGCCTCTCAGGTACAGTGACAAGAGTATTTATAGTGACTTTCCAGCCCAGCACACACACTCTCTCTCTCTCACACACACACACACGCCTGCCCTGTGATGTGGTTTCTAGCTCTGCAGTCTTATCGCAGTCAGCCTCCGACGGTCGTCTCACTGCCAAGGGACTCGATCTGATCTGTCCCCGCTGCTCCCTGCTGTTCAGCCTGATCTGCAGAACCTTATTGCTTTGCCTGGGGAGGTTGATTGCTGCTCCTCCCCCGTCGGCTGAGGAAGCAACGTGGTGCCATCGGCGGCCAAACGATCCTCTGGTCTATCTACGCCTGTGATTTTCATTCAGTACATTCATTTTTTTTCCAGGCGCCTTCACGTCTACTTAATTAATTACAAGATGAACTGTTGCTTTTATTTAATGTCAAACAGCAATACAAAACAAATAAAAAAATTAAAATGCAAGAAAAGAAGTTAAGAAAAGCGACAGCGTGTAAATCTAGAAAAGTTTCTTTTAAAGGGAATCTCTTCCAAAGTTTGGAGTTCAGGGCAAAGACAGTAAATGCACAATCTCCCTTCATTTTAAGCCTGGGAGCATCTATAAGGCAATGGTTAGCCAACTAGACAAAAAGGTACAGAGATGTGTTCAGGGGCTTCACCATCTAGAACCTGATTTGTAATTATCGATAAATTTTATACTGGTTTCTAAACTCCAATGGCAGCCAATGGAGGGAGGTCAACACTGGAGTAAAGTGCTCCCTGCTGCAGTGTTTTGAACCCGCTGCAGACGAGCTACGATCCTCGACCGAGGCAAGAGTGTGAAGAATCACAGTTGGTTTTTCAGCCCAGGTTTTGCTGCAGGGCCTGTGTGCAGAGCTCAAGTGGAGCTGAGTATCATCCTAAAAAAACAAAAACAATTCATATTAGAATGATGAATTAAAAAGCAAAAAATAAAATGGGTCCAAGAACAGAGCCTTGAGGCACTCCAGCATCCAAAGCAGCAATGTCAGACATCCCCAATTGCTACGGAAAATAATCTGTTAGACAGAAAGGATCTGAACAAACCAAGAGCCAACCCACCATCTGTTTTACATTATATGATAAAGAATGGGCTAACAAAACTGTAGTTTTTGGTAGATATCCACTTGCTTTAGCTAATGAAGGCTGCTGATGGGTCATTTTAGCCTCAGGTAGACTTTGAAAGACATTTTCTTTTTCTGATAATGAGGACTGAGGATTTTGTCTACCATCATTTAAAACAGAAGAACAATACGAATGACCGTTGTGAACAGAGGGAATAATTTTAGCAAACAAAAACAACATTCACACGGTAACTTGTTTGTGTTGTTTTCAAAATTACTCGAAAAATTGTCAGTCTTTCTTTTAAGATACATTACTTAACATTCCATAAAAAAACTCAAATTCTAAGGGCCCCCTCCCAGAACAGGAATAAACACTTTAGCCCTTAGATATAGTTAGAAGATACTTCATACAAAGACTGCTTCGTGCTTTTAATCTGGAAAAACATAAGAACATTTACTCGTATGTACACACCAGTCTGCTGTCGTAACTGATGTCAACTGCATGTAGCCACACAAGCTTCAAACAATTTGCACCTTCCCTCCGTCACGCAGACACACGCTATATTGTCAGCTACTGTCAATACGTGAGCTGTGCGGGGGGAAGCAATGACAGTGTGTGATAATGCTACCTGACAGCCCATTAAACCAGAGAGAAATGAGGATGCAATTAGATTGTCACCCGGCCCGGAGTTACTGCCGACGAAACAGACGGAGGCAGCCGAAGGAGAGGAGGCTCATTTTAGTGAGGGAGGCGAGTCTTCTTCGGGGTGAGCGGCTGATTTCTGTGCAGGCGTTTGACATGAGATCTAATGACTGAGAAGGCGACGATTATCTTGTGCGTGATCGGCCGCGTCGCCGTCAGGGGTTGGCTCAGCTGCCGAGATTAGGTTTCCATCTGGGGAGAGATAAAGTCCCTCCTCCTCCTCCTCCTTGTCCTCCTCCTCCTCCGTCGCTTCATCTTATTAAGAAATCAAGGCCTCCATAACAAAAGTGGGACTTGACTTTTAACCGAGCTCCAGATTTACTTCAGGCACTCGCTGCTCGGTCTCAGATGGAAATTCACCCCAGTCCAACAAGCACCGGGGCACTTCAGATTTTAAAACTGGATGTGTACGAGAGACTCTTTTGCAAACTGAATAGATTGGATGAGTTGACTTTCATGAATCATGCAGACAAATTATGACCAAAACAGGCAATTGCAATGGCTGTTAACAAGGCCTGAAAGACAACCTGGCAAGACATTAATCCCATAATACAAAACAATATAAAATGTAATGTATAATAATTTTCATGGCTGTAAATAATGATAAAAAAAGCTAAAATGTTTTGCATAGATATATTTATAGACTTTTGCATTCACACAGTAACATTTTTCCACAAATTTGGGGCTGAATTCACAATTAAACATACTAGCGAATAGCATCTTACTGTGTAATTGGTTATTGTGCTAAGAATAATAATTATTTCAATTTCAAAAAAATAATAGATTTCATTTGTAATTGCTGCATTACTGTCAAGAATGAGCCTTGATGCTCAAGGTCTCTTCATTAGTGTGAAACTCTTATAAAAAAATTGATAGATTCTTTATACATACACTGTTTCTGCAGCCATAAATGCTTCACATACTAGATAACACACTAACACATATAGCATTGAATATGATTATATCTACGTTATGCTGTTCATCTGTCATTCATTAACTGATATGCTGCAGAAGAAGTTATAGATGATGACAAATACATTAATAAATGTCCATATATCTGCTCATAGGCTAAATTAAAGTGTGTTGTTCACCTTATAAGTAGGTTTTTATAAACTGCTCATAAACTCTTCATGGGGGGTTAAAGTACCCCCCCCCCATCGTCCCACCTACTGCTGATGATGCGTCATTATAATGACGAGGCAAAAAACCCGAGTGTCAGTCTGACTGATGCTTAAGTTTAATCTTTATTTTTTTCTTCCTTTTTTCAACCACAGTGGACATGTTTTCCGCTCACGTCCCCTTTCCTGTGTCTCTTTCAGTGTAAAAGCCTTGCAGTAGCGGCCTGCTGCCAATAGGAGGTGTGACGTTCCACCGATGGACAACGGTGACCCTGCTATCTCAGCTCCGAGCTCTGTGTATGTACCGTAAAAGTCAGTTAATGATCAAGTACAAAATGAATCGATATTACCATAATATGATCTATGAATGAATATCATACTCTAATGTAGTTTATAGTCTGTGCTCATGTCTCTTCTCTGCCTCTGTCTGTTTTTCTTTTTGTGAGATGCTTAACAAAAGAGTTCTATACAAATTAAGTTATAAAGGAAAGGAACATTTATCACTCAGTTTATCTTAAAAATTCAAAATCATCAAATTCAGAAAGGTGGTTTTCTCTGGAGAGCAGTAAAATATAATATGTACATCTTACAGAATATATATTAGCTGCATTATATGATATTACCATAATATAATTTCACTAATATGTTTATAAATGTATGCAATGTATAAATATTGACAAAGACATTAAGTGATGTAATTGTGTCCATAGTTTTATTATCATTCATATTTCATGGTTGTAAACTCTGAATTATGTAAAATATTTTATGTAATTGATTAGACGGTGATGGCAAATACTGAGGAGAGGATGATGATGAGGGGATTGTCAATGAGGAAGAGGAGGATGATGCTTGTGACAGTAATCGTAACACTGATAACGATGAGTTCTGACTACTGACATATTGGTGACTATGAGGATCATGACAATATGAATGAGCATTTATATTGATATTGATTGAGTCTGTTCTGACTATATGAATTTGATGTATTGATCCCCATCGATGATGACGAGGTTGAAACTGATGACGCGTATCGGTCGTCATGGGGAGGATGTAAACACTGTGTTTTCCAGATGAGCCTGGAAGGTCAATAACCCTGATTCAGGCGAACAGGGCGTGATTGACAGCAAAGTGCAGGTGTTCACATGCATCAGGGTCCGCTCAGCATGTCAGTGTAACGCTGAACACACACGCGCACACACACACACACACACACACACACACACACACACACACATCAGCATTTTTAACCGGGTCATTGACCTCATCAGCTCCAACACATTCGTCCAGATTCAGAGTTAGAAAGACGTCACACACGGTTGTGACAATTCAGGCTCAGACAGTCGAACAAAAACAGATTTATTTAAGCAAAGCTCAGGTTTTTCAGTGGATGAACTGATGAACTGATGAAACCTCTTAAGCTAAATTATTGACTGTGCTCTAGTAAACCAGTTCTGTGTTTTAGAGTTTTTGGTTAGGTTTGATTCTAACCTCCCAATAAGTCTTTGTTAATTAAAGAGGTCTCTGATGTCACCAACAAGCTCTCTGATGAATTTTTAAACAAAAACAAGAGATTACTGAAAAAAAACTAGATAAATAATAGTCTCAGTTAAGTAAATTTACATGTGACCTGAAAAAGGTTCAAAACTTTATCTGATGAGTTGAAAAGTTGAAAACATAAATATATTAGTGTGTAATAGTCTGTCTTTGCACATGTGGATTTGTCCTTTTCCTTAGTGACTAAATATTCTAAACCCAGGTTTTAACTTTTTCAGTCTTTTTCTACCACCTTCCTCATTGATTTACTCTGTTTTTGAAATTCATCATTTCCCCCAAGGGCTGTTCAATTCAGTTCAGTGAAAAGTTTGAGAAAGTGAAGGAAAAGTGAGTTGAGAATTTGGAAAGTTGAATAAATTTTAATTTTTCGGTTCTTTTATTATCAAAACCTTTTTATTACTTATCCTTTTGTAACATCTCAAGTCATTAACAGCATCTGATCTCGCACTTTTAAAATGGTTCCATTCTTATTCTCCTGTTCATTGGATGCCTATGCAGGTACTCGTGTCCCCTCCAGGCCTCCGTACGCAGAGAACTCGAGTCTGTCAATGACCGATGGATCCGGGAGGAGCTGTCCAGGTCCGGCGTGGTGCTGAAAGCGGCCAGGATCCATCAGGGGCCAGCGCCGGCGGGAGTTTCCGTGAAGGTCCATCTCTTAGCAGAACTAGACTTAGCCGAACAATTAAAAGACATTTCTGAGTCTCATTCATCCGCAAGAAATATCCTTTAATTGTAAGGTCAAGCGTAGTAACCTTCAGTCCGCCTTCAGTCCTCCGGCTCCCGCGGCCCGCCGGCCCCGGCCCCTGGAATGACATCACGGGAGAGGTCAGTGACGTCACATGCGCACACGCCGAGGGCCGGCGTGACCTCACCGGCTTCGGTCCATAGACCCCAACGCATCCCGGACCCCCTCAGACCTGCGGCAGCCCGGCGGAGAGGCTGGAGGCGGCGGCGTCCGTGTGCGAGAATCTCCGCCGCTCCCCGGGGCCACATCCCCCGCCCTGAGCCCGTGTCCTCTCCTAGACTCCCGTGTCCGAGACGCCCCCCGCCCGACTCTCGGAGTCCGCCTCCCTTTTACTCGCGTCTCTTCCACCCCCGGACCGCGGCGACCGCGACCCGCCGCTCCTCCTCAGATTTTCGTGCCTCCGTGTCTCGAAAATCCCCCACGCGGCGCCGGGGAGCTTTTTACGCACGGGGCGACGTCGGAGCCTCCGCTCGCCTCGTGTCCGGACGCATGAGCGCAGCATCAGAACCGGACTCGTCTTACATGTCGGAAGTTAGTTGGTTTCCGAGCTGAGAGGTATCAGCGTTCACGCGCAACCGGCGCGGAGAACCGGGTCTCCTACCCCCGATCAGTGCGCCGCGCGTGATCCACGACCTCTCCAAGCAGCTGGGGGGGGGGGGGGGCACCGCTCAACGCCGATGTCAGACCACATCCGACACTCACTCAGGATTCTGCAGGTCTAAACTCCTTCACAGGAATCAGCCTCGGTCGGAATCGAACTGCTCTGGTTCTCTGTCCTGATCCCGCTCCTGCTCCGTCCTCCCCCAGGACGAGAAACGGTTCGGAACCAGCGCCGTGGCTGAATTTACGCACGGGCATCGAGGTCGCAAGCGCGAGCAGAGCAGCGCGACGTCCCCGCCGCGAGCCGGGCGAATCCAGCGCGTGCAACAGTTTCACCGCAGCGCGGCGACGCGGCGCAGACGGATCCTCCGCTCGGGCGCTGAATGAGCGAACTTCGGGCGGAGGGAAGAGCGCGTTCGAGGCGTGGAACGTGGACTCGGGGATGTGGCGGGTCCATCACCGGCACCGACGCCCCCCCCACCACCATCACTACCCCCCCCCCCCACACACACACACACACGCACACGAACACACCACAGCCTCTGAGCCATCCCGCAAAAAAACAAAAAACAAAAAAACCCTACCGAGCGAGTGAGTCCGGGGCGCGACAGCCTCTGCGTCCCGCTCCCCTCGCCCGGTCTCCTCCGCGTTGCGCAAAGGCTCCCCATCCATCCATCCTTCCACCCATCCCTCCATCCCTCCATCTCTCTCCTTCTCCATCCCTCGCATCTCTTTTTCTCCGGTCGGGCTCCCAGCGCCGTAGATAGAGGCTCTGCAGTCACGTGGGTCGGGAGGGGGGGTATAGAGAGAGAGAGAGAGAGCGTCCCTCCTCCTCCTCCTCCTCCACCACCTCCTCCTCCTCCTCCTCCGCAGTTTGCAGTGTGTTATGTCTCAGACTCGGAGGTAGAGAGTCAGAGCTGCTCGTCCGGCGGATCTCACCCTCTGAAACAAACCCCCGGCGTCTCCTCTCGTTCCTCTCCGCTTCCCTCCTCAGTTACCCGGCTGTTTTTCTCTCCGGAGCCCTGGAAGCTTCTGTTTCTTTCTCTTCTTTTTTCTTCTAGCCTTCTCCTTCAGTCGACTCCGGCCAACAGTTTGGTCTCTGGGATTTTGGCTTATTCCTTACTACCGCCGGTGGTTTCACTCTACACTGCTCCCCCGCTGTTGCCGCCGCCGCCGCCGCTGCTCCGGCTTTTACGCACCGACGCTCATTTTGGATTTTTGCTGGTCGCTGGAGAAAAACGCAGAAATCAGCGAGGTGGATCCGTGGATGCGCCTCTTTGGCTCAAACTGGAGATGGAAATGCTGATATTGTTATTTCATTCCCTGTGGATATTGCAATGCAACACAGTGAGCGCCGACTCCATCATTCACATTGGTAAGGCACCAGCCGAGGCTTCTCTCTCTCTTTTTTTGGTTTTCTGTGCGGGGCTTTGGCTGTGTGTGTGTGTGTGTGTGTGTGTGTGTGTGTTCGGGGCTGGTGGCTGCATGCGGGGACGACAGGGAAACAAAAAACGAGGAGAAGAAGCATTTTCACTGATGGGGCTTGTGAAATACGGGCAGAGCAACGGTGTTTGAGTTGAGTTCTTGAGGCAGGTATTGAATATTCGAGTTTCCGTGCATGTACGGCTTGTCAGACATCCTCTCTGGCACAAAAAGAGAAAAAGGACCCGACCTCACAATATCCGTGGCAGGATGAAGTGTAGGAAGGAGGAAGGCTGATGCATCCGGGCTCAGACGCACTCAGCGCAGCCTGGTACAAAGTGCCCGCAAAGTGTTGCGCCGCGCCATCCCTCCATCCATCCCTCCATCCATCCCTCCATCCATCCCTCCATCCTTCCCTCCCTCCATCCCTCCTTCCATCCATCCGTTCCCGCTTCCGAGGCAGGGGGCAGCTCGTGTCGATGCATATTCCCATTCAAATGCAGAAAACCCTGAGGCTGGCAGGAGAAAACTGGCCCGACGTGGGTGTTTGGAGGGTTTTGCTTTATCCATCCACCCCCCCCTCCTCCTTCTGTTACTCCTCCCCCTCCACCCCCATCCCTCTCCCTCGTCTCCCTCTCTCATCTATAAGCCTGAACTTTGAATTGGACGTGAGTGAAATGTTAATCAACTCTGCCAGGGGGAGAGATGACAGAGGGGACAAATGCCGACTGTTTGGGCGCTGAAATAAACATCGCAACCGAAAGCCAGTTGGCGAGCAGAGAGGGGGGCATCAGCGCTGTGCGCTCCCCACCCACTGTCTCCATCATCTCATTTTACTGTGATATTAGTCAAGTCACTTTTTTTGTCAAAGCAGGGGTCCAGGGGAACAAATGGCAGGTCGGGGAGTATTTTGGGGGTTGGGGTGGTTCCTGAGTCCAGCAGACTCAATGAGACACCATTGACTGATCATTGACACTCACCCCCCCCCCATGCACTTTTCATATAAGGTCCCCAATATCTACTAATCCCACTCAGAGGCCACACTTTGGAGGTCATCAGTGTGATAAGGGAGGAAGAGAAGAGAAAAAAAAGCAGAATCCAAGGGCCGACATTTCTGATATCTGCTGCAGCTCGGTCCATCAAACCGGGCCGGTGGCAGCACTGCGGTGGCCTGTGTGGTTGAGCCAGGAGAGGGGAAGAGAGAGCAGGAGGAGGAGGAGGAAGCGGATAGGGTGGGGGTGAGGGGGGGCAAAGGAAGGAGGGAGGAGGGGGGAGATATCAGAGCCATTCAGCTAAAAAGAATACACTTCCTCCTTCAGATGATTCTCAAAAGACACCGTGACAGATCGACTCTGAAAACCCGAATCTCCATTAATGGAGGGATGTCGGGTCGATATTTGATATAACACAACACAACTTATCATGATTTATACACTACAACTCTTCATTGTGACAAACTAGATTTGCAGGAGATTAGTCCGAGTTTCACTACCAACCACAAACGTGCTGAATATTCATGCAAGTAGTTAATCTGGATGAGTGGGAGTCTGTTTTCTTCTCTCTCTTCCTTTGTGGCGGCTTGTCTCATTACAGGATTATCTCTATCTGTAGATGTACAGCTGACAGTCACTGGAAATAAAACCCGCTCCACACCAAGACAAGGGTCTGTTTTGCGAGTGTATTTTTTCGCCACCTGAGGATGTATTTCTGGTGAATGAGAGAGTGCAAATGGGCGGACAGATGGATGGATGCTTTACTGTCCCTCAGGGGGAAAAAAATCTACGCTCAGGCTGCACATGGAGACGACGTAGGACAGCGATACGGGGATTATGGAGAACACGGAACAGTAAATGCAACAAAATGCAGGAGGCGATGCCCGGCAGCGAGGCCGGATTCGGACATGCGCCCGAACTGGCTCGGCTGATGTCCTGGAACTGATTCCGGGGGTTTCGGTGTCTCAGCTATACAGGAACCAGCTGTGTTTGTAGCTTCAGATCAACACCATCATGAGAGGATGGATAATTTTTACCAACCTGGAGGCTCTGGTTGTTCAGCTGAAGCACAAACATGAAATTAGCTTTATAACATGTGAGTAGGGACCTGGCTGGCAACAGGAACCCAAAGGTTCTTGCAGCAGTAATGAAAGCTTGTGGCTCGGAGAACTGCCGGACTCACACTGCCCCCCCAGTGATGCAACGGCGAGGAAAAACCTCAGACCATCAGCCACAGGATGCCGAAGCATCTGCAGGTCCAACATGGATTCCCGCTCTTCAAATAGGACTTCTCAGCTGGATGCATTGGCTTTCTTCAAGCTGGACCCCCGCCCCCCCACCCCCGCATCTGTAAAAGCAGATTATCTCATATTTGTATATTAGCATATGCTTAGTGGTCCGTGCACAACCACTTGCTCTGCTTTACAAACAGATCATCTGTGGTTTTATACTCTAACAATATTGAGTATAACTTCTCGGAGGTTTATAATCCACCTTGTTAAAAAGGTTCCCTGTGACACAGCGCTCTTAATGGTTTTGTAGAGAAGCTTCATTGGACCACAAAGAACTGTTGGGTCAACAGGAAAAGCTTCACATCATCTTTTGAACTGTTTAAGAACTAGATCAGATTCATTGTTCTGTTCCACTTACACCAGACCACTGGATAATTGGTGGAAGGGAAACAGATACAGTACCCCTTTAAAAAAGAAGCAGCCTGCTGGGAATTGAGTCAACATGGTGCCATCAGGAGTTTTTTGGTTGAACTAACCAGAGGTTCCCGACTTCTGTGACACCGGGTCAAAGGTCACGGCCTTAGTGTGGACATGAATTGTCAGCAGTTAAAACCAAAGAGTCATTTTCCCCTCTCACACTGTTTCGCTTTAGAGGGAAGCTCTACCAGTTTTTACACATCAGACACCCAGAGGTTTAGAACCAGTGGAGTTTTTATTCATTTATTTATTAATTTTACCAAATAATGAATTGAGGAACTTGATCCATTGACTTCATTGGATCAAAATGTGCTTGATAACTCAATGGTTTAATATTAATAATGAAAATATTATTTTTCAAAATAAAATAAAAAGGCTTACCGACCCTAACATATGCACATACATGAATACATGTATCAAAAAAAGAGGTTGTGATTTAACCCCCCCCGCCCCATGCGTTGTAGCTGAGCCTCCATTGGCTGGCCGCGTTCAGAGCCCCCCCCCCGAACCAGCTGACATCCCTGACTCTGACTGAGTCGGCAGCACGACATGACGCCAAGATCAGATGTGACAGTGTTCCAGCCTCAGCCCCCAAAACCCCTGCCTGAGCATCTGTCTCGTCCAGCGGCGTGGCCTTATCAGCTGTGACATATCCCGGTTTGTTTGTCCCTTCCGCTCCTCCGTTCCCTGCGCAGGATCAGTGGCAGGCAGTGGGTGTCGCAGGGTGGTGATGGTTGGGTGGGGGGGGTCCTGGACCGCTGGTCGACCTGCCTCGTCCTCTGACCCATTTCCTGAGCTCTTGTGCTTCAGTGGCGTAAAATCTCTGCACTGTTGTGATCAAATGAGAAAAAAACCTGCAGACTCTTGAACCTCAACAGCAGCTGGTTTCTCTAATTAGTCCTGTCCCCCCCATCCTCGTTCTTTGGTTGTATGTGTGTAAATCAGTGGAAACAGCTGCTGTGGTGTCTGGTTGTGAGTGGAGAGGTAGAATGTCAGTTTGTCCGTCTGAAGGTCAGGACCGGGAGCAGCAAACAGGAGGACACCGAGCTTCAATCCATTCTGGCCTTTAATTAAATATCAGATATCAAGCTGTCAGGGGGTCCACTCCTGATACGATGCTCTCGGGGGGGCATCTCTTTCTGGGAATGACGGAGGTATAATGGTCATGAAAAGCAGACAAATACCAGGCTGTCAAACCTCGGCAGAAGCTCCCGCTGCCTGACGGATCGGTTCACGGACCTGCCGAGATGATACCAAACCGCTGTTTGTAGGAAACAAGAGAGGAAATTTGTCTCCGACGGCCCCAAACAAACAGACAAATGCTTGTCACACGTCACGAGACAGGAACAGAGAAAAAAAAGACAGAAGGATAATCTTAATGCTACAGCAAACGAACGGCAGTCGCCTTCCAGCTCTGAGGTTCCAGGGAAGGTCCTCTCCTCCTTTAGCACGACAGTGATGAATGGCCCTGACCTCGACCACGTCCAGCACCTCCGGGACGAGCTGGAACATTATGTGGCGTATGAATAAAAAACGAAAAGAGACGCATTTGTCTCCGTCCAGGGTCTTTTTGTTTTTTCTTCTGTTTGGTTTTAGTTCGGACAGTAGACACTTTAGTTGTGTTAATTATTTTACCTAAATTTTTATATGATCCAAGACTGTTTTGATTCAGTTTTGACAGAGAAGCTGTAACAAGATTCCAGCTGAAGAAAACTGAGGAGTCCGTTCTTACCGTTTTTCACCTTAAAGCAACAGTTTTCAATTTTTTCAGCCACCGGAGGGCAGAGTAACACAAAAACCACCTGACGGCCTTCAGATATTTATCATTCAGACATTCTAACATGTTAGCTAATGATTGCTGAGTTATTCAACAACACAGAGCAACATTAGCATCCATTTGTATGTGTCCCTGATGAATTTAAGTCCAGGTTCTGTTCTGCTTTTAGCCATTCAGGCGTTCCACAGTCTGTGTTCTGTCGAGCGGCGGTTCTGAGTTTGTCAGAGCTCTTCTGCTGAAAGCAGCTGCTGCTGGTAACAAGCTTAATGAGATCATTGGTGGTGGGGAAGCAGCTTCAAACAGCCTCTATCTAACAAGGGAGGAAGTTCAGTCTGTTTTCAGCGGAGGCTTTTACTACCCCCCCACTGCCCCGAAGGTCCATATGATGTTTCAGAGCCGTTTATGACAAAAGGAAACAATATAAATTCTGTTAATAAACTCTGGAGGCTTATGCACAAACTTTTCATTGAGAAGATCACGTGTATAATACTGGATGTAGCTATGAAGTTATCATCCAGACTGTAGGGTTATAGCTCTTCCTGTCCCCCTGTGGACTGTTTTCCAGGTCTAAAGGTCCTCTAAACGCTCCCTCCCCGCCCCCCCCAGGCCAAAGTCACTTTTCATAAGGAGCCCGAGGAGGAGAGATTACCCCGTCCCACGAGCCAGGCAGCTGACGAGGGATGATTTACGGCGGCGGCGCGGCGGCTGGCAGAGGCAGAGCTCGGCTCATTCGTCGGCCGGGTTTGGAAAAGGGCGAGCGCGGACCGCAGGAATCCAATCTGTCGACGCTGGCAGAGCGAATGAACAGCTGCGGCCTTTTCTCGCCCCGCCACTAAACAAGATAAACTAACCCAGTTAGGGAACAACGCGAGAGGCTTCCCGCACTGTCTCAGCAAACACTTAGCCAGACCATTTACCTCCAACACCTGCACACACACACACACACACACATCTACAGATGCAGGAAATGGAAATACAGCAGCAAAGTCGTTTCTTTAAAATATTGCAGCAGCCTCATTTGGTGGATAGGATAAAAAAAAAAAAATTCGGGCAGCAGAGTGTTTGACTCTGCGAAGGCATTGAAACACTCCGCAAAAGAAATGTTAGCGCTCCCTCAAATCCAGCGAGGAGACGCGTGGGCGGACGGAGAGGAACAGGCTCGGAAAAGGAAACCGGCTCGGCCAGAGCCGGTCTTCTGGAAGACGCTGTTGTCGCTGATATTTTTACACCCAAGGTGCCGAGGCTGAGCGCTTTTGTGCTGACGTTGAATATATTTAATGTGATTTATTCACAGCAAAAAAAAAAGACAAGTGTGACTGATGCTCTCGTCTCTCGTCTGAGTAGAGCCTCTAAAATCTTGAGAAGCGTCACGAGATATAAAAGTCTGTTCCCCAGACCAGGACTAAGCCAAGAACTGGATTTAGGGCATTCGTCAGACATTAGGTCCACTGAGCTCAACCCCCCCAACATCAGCCCACAGTGGCCGTTCACTGATGAAATGCAGCTTTCCAGTGAACCAGTTGCTGTCCCTTGCATTTAAAGTGTCAGTCGTGCTGTTCGATACCTCAATGGTGCCGTTCCTTGTGGCAAAACAGGCCATTACAACATCTTCTCATGAGGTTTGGTTGTGTTTTACTCCAGAAAAAAAGAAGCCGCAAAGGGTCATTAGACGGCAACTTACCGCTCGTGATGCCTTTAATACATTTTATTTATGTTGCACTTGACTAGAATTCAAAGACACTTTACATGAATCATTAGTTAGGTTAAAGAAAAAAAATGGTGATTTTTAACCAAATTCCTGAACAAAAACTGATTAGAGCATCACAGATGTGTTGGGGGGTGAGGCCACATCAGTCTTGGGATAAGGGGGATAAGTTTGTTCATACTGTATATTTTTAGAATAAATTACTTGTTTCTGTGTTTGAAAACCCATTTGCCCCAAATTACAAAATGAGGAACAAACTGAAAATAAACTGAATAATTGCTGACAGTTTCCCGTAAAATCTCCCAGAATCCACTGATTATTTACAGGGTACGATGATACAACTTTCTGGCCTAGTGAGATGATTTTACTCTTTTCTTCTGGAGGCTGCAGAGCTGTGAACTCTACGCGTTTTGATCATCTGTGGTTTCCTTGGTCACGGCTCACATTTCACTTCATCCTCCTCCAACCAAATACACTGATGTGACCTGTTGTCACGTGTCCACGAGCACAGACTCTCATTGGACGACTGTCTGCGGAAACTAAACTTAGGTCCAGACTTGCCAGCTGATTATAATCACGTCCTAAGTACAGCTCCGTTTCATACAAGGTACTGAAGCTCTTCGGAGGGTTTAACACATTATTTACAAAGCCAGATTTTATTTGTGTCTTTTGACACTCTGCTCCTGGCCTCACTTGAACTATTCAGCTTCTCTCAAGCTAGGTTCTGTTTATCAGCTGCTGCCGTGTGCTGAAGTTCAATAGTCTGAGAGCTGCTGTGCTGTAGCAGATTTAAATATCCACCACATTTATCTCCAGGGACGAAATTGTTGGCTCTATGTGCCAGTGCGGCAGGCGGTGGAGGTAATCTCTGCAGATGCACATTCCGTTTGCAGGGGGCCGACGATGGCCGGGGGTCTGACGGAGGACAGGCACGGGATCTCTCATCCCGGGTGAAAGCTCACGGGTTTGTCAGTTGAAAACCTTGAGAGTCGAGTCCAGCTCCTGGTGGATTCTGGTTTATCTCAGCAACCTTCGGCTCGTCCATAAACAACACATACTCAGCTAATGAGTCCGTTCTGGTGTTTCGGGGTTTTATTTGACTTATTTTGCTGTTAAATCGTGATCATACTTTAACTCTGCTCACTACTGGCCCTGATGTTTCATTTGGACACAGGAGAGACTTTGTCCAAAATCCCACGTCTCATAAATCTTGTTTCTGTGCACGTTATCCCTAAACATTTTAAGATCCCATGTTTTTCAGGTTACTTTTTAAATCTCCTCTGGCTCAGGATCAGAATAATTCAGCCTGGTTAAACGGGGAAATGCGAAGCGGCTACATCACGTCCCCTGACCCTGATTAGCCGACAGCGGCAGCTTCTCTATTTCACCGTTTACTGAACAAACCTGTTGTCCTGTGAATTTGTATTTTTGGCCAAAACACAGACTGACAACCTGTGTCTGGAAGAGGAGAAAGTCATTATTCCAGCATTGTGTCTTGTTTTGCGAACCATTGCACCGTCAGACTACAAACCACAAAATCCAGTATCACGCTCATAAATTTTTAACGATCGGCGGAAGGTTAGTGTGACAAGCCACGGTTTGTTTCTTGTTTCTTACCAACAGTTGAAATACCTTTTTTTTTTTTTTTTTTTAAACCAAACCCAAATTTTTTTTTTCTCACTCTCAATGAATCTGAGCAGAGCTTTGGCTTCTGCTGCTCATTCATGAAACCAGTGTTAACCTCAGAGCAACAGCGAGGAAGAGCCGGGTTATGACATTGGGACTGTACACCTGGATGAATGGGATCAGCTGTTACCAGCTCTGCCTGCTTCCCCTGTGTCCCTCTGGGAATCTGTCACGAACACCACGTGTAACAGATTCATTTTTTTCAGGTCTTGTTGGGATCATTAACACCATGGTCATTCTTTCGCCTGGTCTGGATTTGGTGCTCAGATGTCAGATCGACGTCTAAGTTCAACGATCACTCTCCTATTGACGTCCCCTGGATTTTTGCCGGAAATCTCTACAGTGTGACTTTATCGTTTAGCTTAGCTTCACTGTGATTTAAGACCAACATCAGCACAGTTCACCTGCTCTGGCCAGGGAAGGTATGGCTGGAATAATTGTTCATCTGAGACATGATGTTTGAAGTTGTAAATCTGGTTAGAATCATGAGGAGTGAGTTTGTACTGTAGTCGGATGACTGGGCGTCTTTATACATATAATGCTTGGCAGGAAGTCTTGGTGGTCTGGTGGTCGTAGAGATGTAACGTCTGTGGTTCAGTTACATCCACAATTTATCTCAAAAATTAGTAACAAAAGATAAAACGTCTGGAGGCAAAAATGTTTACAAGAAATCACACATAGACGCAACTACACAGTCACTAAATTTAGGCAATACAAAGCAATGATTATTAAAAATTTTTTCATCACTTTCAAGAATCATCTCATTGTTCGCTCAAACATGCAGAAAATCGGAGTTCTTAAAGCATAAAGGTGGTTTTGGTATTAAGGATTATTTCTTGTCCTTTTTTGGTCGTTGGTATTCCCGTCTAGGCGGCGAGTAATCCAGGTCATCACCTCTCACTGGCAGGGAGACTCCTTTGTCGGCACAAAGGCAATTGGAAAAAGAATGATTTGTATTCTGGCTTCTTCTTCATCTTCTACTACTAAGGCTGTTTTAATTCAGGGATGCTTGTAGGCTACCACTGATTTACCACATGGGAAGCCTAAAAGGTAAATCACAGCTCTTGTTTTACTAATGATTAAGTCCCATGATGGGAGTGGATTTGCTGGATGATGAGGGGGAAGAAATCCAGCAGGTGTAACTGTAACTCGACCGTTTGCGTGTGTGTGTGTGTGTGGGTGTGTGTGTGTGTGTGTGTGCAGAAATTGGTGTTGGGTTTCGTGCAGAGTCAGATTTTCCCTTTAAATTTCCTCAAGGAAATATCACAAGAGCAAAAGCCCCTCTGTGTCGGCAATCGTGAATGGCAGTCTTGATTTTTTTTCTCCCCCGAACATGTTGTGTATTGTGTAGTAAAGATGACTGACGGCCTCTTTGTGTGATTCTTCTTTTTCACAGCAGCCCAAGTGAGGCTGATTGACCATCCTCCCGGTGGCACAGAAAATTTGTCTATCATTGTATCCAAAAAAAAAAAAAGGCAAATTGCATGTAATTATGTTTGGTTCTTCTTTGAAAACCTGCGACTGGAACATGGCGGAGAACCGACGGACCCGTCGTTGTCCTCGGTGCTGAAAAGGAGACGGCTTTGTCGAGAGGCAGAAAAAACAACACTGGTTGGTACATTATAAAAAAAAGAAAGAAAACAAGATACATATGTGATGTTTTTTTTTTACTCTACTAAACTTTTCCACATGGTCGGGATTAAGATTTAACACTGACTGATCTGACTTTACTTAGGTAAATGATTAAAAATAGAACTGTCACAACACAGCTTTAAAAAACCTAGGAATAATCTACACACTGCAGACAGGATACAGGAAGTCAGTTATGTATAAACACACATACACAGACAGAGATATACAACGTATTATGGTGGCCAATACAATCCTGAGGTATTTCACCAGAGTATTTCCATTCTCTGCTTCTTTTTTACTCAGCTCTACTGTATTTCACAGGGAAATAATCTACTTTCAACTCTACCACATTTATTTCACAGCTGTTGTTACCGTTTTACATCTGAAGTATTCGGTTAGTTCCCACATAAAATATTCTGTGATGCCTTTGTGTGGATGAAACTATCCAAAAGTAAGTAGTTAGAATTAGCTCCACTTCAACCAGAAGTGGCATTAAAATGCTCCTCACCCTTTACATTATGTATCTTATTACATGTAAAGGCTCTGAAAGGGTCCATTCTGTATTATCAGTGCTTTTACTTTTGATACTTTAAGTGAATTTTGCAGAAGACCCTTCTGTATTTTTACATAAATAACATTTAGAATGCAGGATTTTTACTTGAAATGGATTATTAACTCTTTTACCCAACTAAAGGAAATTTCCAGCTTCTCCTACCACTGATACATATGCTCATCCGAGCAACATATTTCCTCACTCACATCTTGTTTTACCTGAGTAAATGAATAGTTTTAGTGGCGCTTGTTTACATTTTTGAGACTGAGAGGAAGCGAGTGAAATTTCCCGTGCTTCTGCAGGTAAATTCGTAAAACAATAATCAAAGCAAAACATATTTGAACTATTTCCTGGGGAAATAGTTCAAATTAAAGTTCACGAGGTTTCAGCTGTGGGTTTAAACAGAAACAAAGAAAAAAAATTTCAAGGATTTTGCAAAAATACACAGAACACAGAGGGAAAGTGTATTTTTCAAATAAGCACTATGAAATGCCCTGTCGTTTAGGAGAAAATACTGTTTGTTTATAGAGAAATAAAAAGTTGGGATATTTGTCACACTTTCAATTGGCAGCAGGTGCTTATAATAACATCTGAGAATATTGTTGCCCGATGAGAGTCGCAGCCTCCATAAAGCTTTTCTGAGATTAACGGGTCCAGTGAGGAGCCGGAGCGTACGGCCCCGGATCACAGCTGCCGCTAAATCCCTGAGTAAACCCGCCGCTCGTCCTCTGATTTTTCCATCCAGCCGGAGTTTTGGGACACAGAGGCCCTCGGACCGCTGGTTGATTACCTGCCAGGTAGGAGGAGGCCTGATAGACTTATCAGTCACAGCACATCGTTTTTGCATCATAGAGTGCTGTCACTTAGCCGGGAAGCCAGGATGGCATTGTTGTCCTCTGGCTTCTGGTCAACATCCGGCTACAAGTCCCTATGAAACCGGATTTGCAGAACTCAGCGTCTCCATTGTATCATATCGGCCCTGGTTCATTAAAGGGAGCAGATGCTGAATTGTTTGTTTTCACACGCTGGGATACTGAGGCATTTTCTTCCCAGCAGAGAAGAAAGGTTGAGTTGTCACACAAATCAAAATAAAATTTTGCATGTTCTTGACATGTATTTATAAATGCATATTCTATAGATTGGTGGTCTTTACTTTCCCAGGAATGAAATTTGTTTTCACAATCTGCACAAATCCTTACATTTTCACGTCTCCTGCCGAATTGGTTTCCCTCCTGCACCTCTGGCCAGACTGAAGTACTCTATACTCTGTTTGGCAGCTCTGTCGTTGAGGTCTTAGAGGTCATGAAGAGTGAGGAAGATGACGATGATGATGTAGGTCTGGCTCGTCAGGAGGTTTCCTGTGTTGAAGGAGTTTAAGTATCAACGTGGAAATGTCAGGGTCTGACTGGAGATTCTGTCACTGATGAGAGTAAACTGGTGTTTATTTTTTTTACGGATAAATTTATCTTAATTTATAATTATATATTTCATACACTTTACACAGATAAAATAAGGTAGACACGCACCTGAGGATGAGTGGAAAAAAGAAAAATGAAATCATGAAGCTCATCAGTGAGAGCAAAGTTTAATGTAATAAGTAAATTAAAACGAGTAAAAAAATCATGCTCATTACCACAAACATGAATCTCCCATTCACCTCTTGTGGTTTCTATCACGGCGTCCATCTTGTACCGGTTTTCAGATTTCTGTCTCTTAGAACCGAGTGAACAACGTTATTACGTTTTTGTCAATCTGGATAATCCACGGCGTCTGTTATCGTACCTTTACACTGGAACTAATGCTCATGCGTGTGATCTGAATTTCCTTCACTTGCACTGTGTCTAGGTGCAGGTGGGACTCCCAGAGACAGAAAAACTGAAAAAAAACAAAAAAGAATGGAGAAATTAAACCAAATCTATCTGCACTGAGACGCACTGTGAGAAAATGTGTATTTTTTATTTTTTTTTTGTAATTTGGGCTGACTGGCCCTTTAATTTCCCAAGGCAGGCAGCAGGAAAGAGATTCTGAAGGGGTATAAAATTCTTGGGAGTTCGATCCTGCGCTTACAGAGTCACCCCCGGTCCAGAGTCAGCCTCCCCCATCACTCAGCTCTCATCAGTAATCAAACCGGTTGCAGTTTGAGGCCCCCCAGGGAGGAATACGAACATCAGATCAGATCAGAGCGTGATTGTTCCTAAATGAAAACGTGACTGACAGGTTTATCAAGCTTGAAAGCTAGACCCCCCCCGGCTGGGAAGTTTTTACCGCCCCTCTCTGTGCCTGCCCCCCCCAAAAAAACGTCCATTCAGCTGCCTCTGTCTATCAGTCCACGTCTGTTCATCCATCCATCAGTGCACAAATTTAAGATTTCCCAGTTGTACTTGAATCTGGCAGAAAACTGCTAAAAATGCTCCAAAAAAATAATCAGGGACATTTTTAATGTGAGTTTAATGTCTGCTTGGCGTCTCAGCGCCGATTCCCCCTTAAGCCAGTCCAGGAAAAATTAAACACATGCATCATTTCAACCGTGGGACTCCTGAGCCTCGTTCACCGAAGACCGGAAACATTTCTACTCTGTCCAGATCCTGAAATGTGGGAAAACAATCTCACCACAAGGTCCGTTTAGCGTCTGTTCTGCAGCTCTCAGTCATGTCAGGTGACCTTCATCGGCAGGTGTGATGTGGGAGGAGCAGCGGCAGACAAGCGACGTGTTCATCATCGCTGGTTTATGTGGAATAAACACAGGAATAACTGGGCGTTTTAGCACAAGCCGTTCCTCGGACACTGCCTCCCCCCTTAGGCTGAGATCATTTAATAATTTCACATATAAATTCATTGGGGAATATGCACCATATAAACAACCTGCTAAATAAAATACTAGACTGGATTTTTGTGCTACTTCAGTTGACAAGGCCCCGATAATAAGAAGACTTGGGACTCTTATCGTGTCAGGTGATAATGTCGTGATAATGTCATGTGCTCTTTTAATTTATTCTATATATAATTTTATTATATTTATGTTGGGTAATTTTATCACTGTTTTATTTTGGCTGTTTTTTAAACACAGTTTCCAAGTAAAGAATAAAAAGTCTCATGGAAATATTGTTGATATGTATGATATTTTATCATTATCATTATTATTATGTTAATCAAGTTGATTTGATTGTAGGTTGGTCAGAGATAAAGAGCCGTTTTCAAAGAAAAGAGAAACAAACATTTGCTCCTGTATCTTCTGCGGTCGCGGTGAGTTAGTGAGTTAGTGAGTGAGTTAGTTAGTTAGTTAGTGAGTTAGTTAGTTAGTGAGTTAGTTAGTTAGTGAGTTAGTGAGTTAGTTAGTTAGTGAGTTAGTGAGTTAGTTGAGTTAGTTAGTTAGTGAGTGAGTTAGTTAGTTAGTGAGTTAGTTAGTTAGCGGTTAGCCCCGGTTAGCCCCCGGTTAGCCCCGGTTAGCCCCCGGTTAGCCCGGTTAGCCCCCGGTTAGCCCCCGGTTGGCCCCCGGTTGGCCCCCGGTTAGCCCCCGGTTAGCCCCGGTTAGCCCCGGTTAGCCCCCGGTTAGCCCCCGTTAGCCCCCGGTTAGCGGACAAACGTCCCCAAACAGCAGCAGCACGTCGGAGTCGGTGTATTTACCGAACGGCTGTTGGACAGACGGAGACTTTCCGCTGTGTCCCTTCACTCGCGGCCGTGTTTGACAACGCCTGTCTCTTACTCGGTCGGCGGCGGATGGAAACTTCTAGAGCACGTTACCAGGCGGAACAGGTGCAGTTCGTTGTTTTATTCCTCTTTTAATTGACAGTATTCTGACGTTAAACTGACCTAAAACTAAGTTAAAATGACCTGATGTTATTCACTCTACCTCAAAGGAAGCCACATGCGGGAGGCTTGATATTTAATGTCCGACATCGTTGCCCCATGATGTGAACTGGGTGGATCGGTCGGCTTGTGAACCACATCCACACCACATCCACACCACATCCACACCACATCCACATCCACATCCACACCACATCCACATCCACACCACATCCACATCCACATCCACACCACATCCACATCCACACCACATCCACATCCACACCACATCCACATCCACATCCACACCACATCCACATCCACACCACATCCACATCCACACCACATCCACAGCCACGCCACATCCACGCCACATCCACACCACACCACAGCCACGCCACATCCACACCACATCCACACCACATCCACGCCACATCCACGCCACATCCACGCCATATCCACGCCACAGCCACAGCCACAGCCACATCCACATCCACACCACATCCACAGCCACACCACATCCACAGCCACACCACATCCACAGCCACGCCAAATCCACGCCACATCCACACCACATCCACACCACATCCACATCCACATCCACAGCCACACCACATCCACATCCACACCACATCCACGCCACATCCACACCACATCCTCGCCAAATCCACGCCACATCCACATCCACGCCACACCGCAGCCACGCCACATCCACGCCACAGCCACATCCACACCACATCCACATCCACACCACATCCACATCCACACCACATCCACATCCACATCCACACCACATCCACATCCACACCACATCCACATCCACGCCACATCCACGCCACAGCCACATCCACATCCACATCCACGCCACAGCCGTGTTGGTCTAAATGTGTTTTTGTTCCACCTGCCTCCAGACGAACCTTTACTCAAATACATAACCGTCAGAGACACCAACAGTGATGCAGTAAAATCACCAGAGGAAACGAGAACAAACACTTACTCAAGCTCTTAGATACTGTTTTAACTGGAGCTGAAATTCACTTCAGTTTTGAGGACTGTTGTTGACAGTTTCCTATTTTAATTCGTGTGAACAGACAAAGGTGTCTGTCCGAAGAATGTTTTTCAATATAAAAGTCCAGCCATAAAACTCCAGGAATGGATGGACTACCTGGTGGCCTCCAGGGCTCGGGCCCCAGGGGGCCCGTGGATCAGCGGGCCCTGGTCCAAAGCCTCTGTTTGAAGTGACATTTAATGTTTGAGATACAAAACAGCTACTAAGAGTTACTCGCTGCCCGGGGGCCCTTTGACTCACCATCCGTCCATGACCTCCAACCCCCCACTAAATCTTAAGAAATTATGAAATTTCTTTTTTTAAGAGCATATCAGTAGTGGGACCTTATTGTTGCCATGCAGAATTTAAATTTCTTGATTGCTGCAGGTGACCAGGAGACTGCACTAAAACCTGGATATGAAAAGTTTACTGAAGGCACCTGTGAGTCTAGATGTGGGCAAATTCATGTTTTATATGTAGCCTTGCTCGTCATTTCTAACGTTTTACAGTTGCATCTACATATTGCGGCCTGTGATACCGAGTGTAAGGAGAGAGCCAAAGCAAACACGTAATCCGGGCCGGTAACGACTCGCCGCGCGCTGATTAGGGTAGCATTTCGTTCTAGGAATAACCCGCGGCCCCCGTGTGGTGGTGGGAACGTGTCATCCCGTCGCCTGTGTAATTTCAAACTGGATAATTTTCATCTCAGTGCTCTGCATGGCTACATGGGCCCGTGTGTCAAACTGAATATTAGCTGGTGAAAGATGAGGAAGGGGCTTTAACATGATGGCGACGTTGCTATGGAGATCCCAGATATCTATAGATACGTTCGGCTGAGTGAAGCAACCAAAACTGACAGGATTTTATTTTTTGGATACGCTGAATATATATTATAGTCTTAGCCGTCTTTCTTGTCTGAACATATGCTGGAAATATTCATTTTGTCAGTCCGGTGAATGTAATTGTTACCATGGTTGCTGCTTATTGATTTCTTCCACTTCTCTGGGATTAAAACACTTAATTGGCAGCTTTACTGAAACAAAAACGAAGCTAATATAGTGTGTGTGTGTGTGTGTGTGGTAGTGGTGGTGGTGTGTTATTTATTTATTTTTAATTTTTTAAATTTTTTTATTTTACGTTATGTAACTGAGCTTCTGTGGGAAGATTATTTTGCTTTTGAAAAACATAATTCCTTTTTACTAATTTAGCCATTTGGAGACTAATTTTTATGTCTTTTTTTTTTTTTTTTTGATTTATACACTTGTAACCAGATTGTGGCGTTGTTCGTTTTGCATATTTTAAAAATCTTGTATGTATATGCAAAAATTATAACGTAAAGGCCGATAACTCAGAAAGAATTTATTTTAGTTACACCCTCTATTAGTCACAGTTTGACACTGTTACAGTAAAAATGTCAACTTAATTTAAAATGGAAGCCATGTTGCATTAATAAGACAATGAATTGTGTGTCATAGTAATTTTTGGATGCAGCAGTTTATGTCTCTGTCCTGGTTGTCTGCCTCGACTTTAAGTCTTATGAGACACCTTATAGTCAAACACCTGAGTTGCAGGTTCTGATCCGTAAAGAAAGAAACAACAGATTAAATCCTCGTGTAGCTCAGTCTGGCCCTTGTCTGCTTCTGCAAGGTCAGTTGTTACATTCCCTTGGCTGCCGGGGGTCCTGCTGCTGCTGTGCAGAACCGGGCTCGGGAAGGAGTGTCTCTCTGATCCATCTCCCCTCCCTGTCTCCACCTGTCCAGGTGCGATATTCGAGGAGAACGCGGTGCGGGACGACGAGGTGTTCCAGCTCGCCGTGTCCGACCTCAGCCTGAGCGACGACATCCTGCAGAGCGAAAAGATCACGCACTCGATTAAGCTCATCGAGCCCAACAACCCCTTCCAGGCGGTGCAGGAAGGTAAGGATGCTGTGTTGAAGCATTTTTTTGTTTGTGTGTGTGTGCGCGCGTGTGTGAGATGCCCTTGGTTTTCGACTGCGGCGCTTTTTTTTGTGGATTGAGGGTTGTTTTTGTTGCTGCACTCTGTGTTTGTGTGTGTGTGTGTGTGTGTGTCAGTCAGTCAGTCAGTCAGTCAGTCAGTCAGTCAGTCAGTCAGTCAGTCTGTCTGTCTGTCTGTCTGTCTGTCTGTCTGTCTGTCTGTCTGTCTGTCTTACTGGACTGCCTCAGATTGTTAATTTTTAGATGTTGCTGGTTCTGTTTCTTGGTGGAGTATCCTCAAAGCTAATGACCAAGGTATCAACCTCCTAAACGCTGTTTTTTGAATCTCAGCGGCTGCCTGCTCGTTTCCCGCTCTCGGAGGACGCCGCCGGCCTTTGATGCCGCGGAGCCTCTCCTCTGCCTCTTTACTTTTTTTTTTTTTTTATTGTTTCCTCTGAGACTGACTCCCTCTGTCTCAGTCTCTCCCTCTCTCCATACTTGCTGGTTTCCTCTATGTACAGGAATATAAAAGGGGGGGGGGCTGAGTCGAGCTGCATTGAATCCAGTTGTAATTTCCTATATAATTGCTAACAAAGAGGCTTCCAAGCTTCTTGGCTTCAAAAAGAGCCAATTTGATGCAGAATGGCTTTGCTGAGAACGTTTGCATTCAGACCTGAGGCTCCTGAAGAAGTAGCAATGATGCTGATGATGAAGACAATACTGGATGATGACGATGATGAGAGTGATATTGTTTTGCTGCATGTAATGAAGATCGATGACGGGATTGGGATGATTGTGGGGACGATAATAACTGATAATGATGCTGGTGATGATGAGAGAGTTGAGGGTGAGGAACTCAGTGCTGATTGTTAAGATGATGAAGATAGTAACCTTTATAATGGGGGTAATAATAAGATGATAACTATGATGATGTTTGTTTATGTGTATTGTGGCAATAATTTTAATAATTATGTTGATGGAGATGATGGTTTTGTATGACAACTGTCCCCTTGATAAAGATGATGATGATGCAGTCATTACTGCTAATAATGTCAAAAAGTAACCTGGTAAAAATGACGAGATACTAATGAGTGATCATTAGCTCAAATCCATTCTCCAGCCAATGCAACTTTAAACTTTAAACTTCTGACACACAAACAAGCCGAATGTCACAATAATAGAGGGTAGATGTATATAACACGGGTTTTTGCAGAACTGCTCCAGCTTTCCTCTCAATAGCAGCCAAAGCTGTAAATGGTAACGTTTACCTGACGAGTTGTTACTTCCACATCTCTGACTGGTCTGTCAGCAATTCGAGACCAGAACAGTTCTTTTCTGCATCTGGAAAATGAAGCACAAGAGTGAAAGCTCAGAGTCGTTTCGCGTTACAAAAACATCAACTTAGCAAGTGCAACGCACTTGGGTTCCCCCCCCCCCCCCTTAAGCCCAAAGGGTAGCTTCTCAGGCTGTGGCACTTTGTTTCAGTCAGCTCTCTTAACAATGCAGGAGACTTGAGGGCGTCATGGCTGCTGACATCATGTGCTTCCTTCCTTCACTTCTTCTCTCATGCTGGTACCCAAACATCAGCCGGCCTCCGGCAAGGTTGCAAACATTACAAAGTAGACTGGGGGTCAGAGGTCACGGAGTCCTGACAGTAGCCGAGACACAAATATTTGTGTTACCAAAGACTGGGGTTTAATCTTGTGTGACAGAGGCGGAGGTAGATGGAGATGCCGCTGTGTGTGGGAGGCCTAAATGACTAATTTAATTTGAAGACCTTTAAAAGTCAATGCAATTATGACAATCACTGACCATCATGCAGTGAGATGAGTCATTGAGGCGATGTGATTATATTGTTTATGAAAAAAAACTTTCATGATCTCCAGTATAATATCGCAACCTCCCTTGACAGTGTTTTACAACATGTTGAGCAGAAGCACTTTAGAGGCTGTTGATTTCTGGACTCTTTCCTTTTATCAGCAGCACATTTATGTTGTTCACTGAATAGCGTGAAATACACAGGCCACCACTCACTTAAATCCTCAGCACCTTTTGAAAAAATTTAGAGGCTTCTTTGTTTTTATTTTATTTTATGCCCTAATATTATTCCTATTTCCCAATTTTCAAAGAAAAACATTGCTGGGCTCTTAATCTCTGTTTTCTTTTTTCTTTTTTAAGTCAAGACAAATGGGACGAAAAGAAAAAGATCGGATTTATCCGACGGTCGGTTGTCTCGTGACAACATGTGTAACAGAGTTCACCCACATCCAGTGTGGGCACAGCTGAGCTAAGCTGATGCCACTGTGAGGCTGCTTCCGGGTGAATAAGTCAACAGGGCACAGCAGATGTTTTTAAATGGGGCCCAAGCTTTATCAATGCACCTCATTATAGTCTGGATTGTTACAACTTTTGTAAAGACTGACCTTCGCTTTCACGATACAAATTGTCTGAAAAAGGTTCACACAAGGTTCACAGTGTCTCTGATTTTAACAATCAGGTGAGTAGAGGTTAATTTGAGTTCTTTCATATGAAGACTTGCTGTAAAACTTGCAGAAAATGAACACAACATGAAACACAACAACTCATTGTTTGACATCATCATTGAGTGATTAAGAATTAACACACGCACACACAAACACAGGCAGCCGCCGCCGCACAGTGGAGGTCATTAACATTAATGGGGGTATTTGTGTTTCTTGCATTTTAATTACAACAGCGTGCAGATGCATATGCATGTGTGTGTGTGTGTGTGTGTGTGTGTGTGTGTGTGTGTGCGTGTTCGGTTTGTGTGTTTGTGTGTGTGTGTTTGCGTCAGTCCAGCTCTTTAAAAGGTCATGGAGTTTGGTGTTGGTTTATACGTGGAGAACCCACCCACCCAATCTCACACACACACACACACACACACACACTAACACCTGTTCATTGTCTGGGTCTGATCCATGTCAGCCAGGTGTAAATCTTGCTGGTCTCTCTCGCAGATGACACAAACGTCATCCAGTTTCATTTCCTGTCCCTACCTTTCTGTTCCTTGACTCTGTCACGGAAAATACATGAAGCCTCACTCTTCGCCGCCGTTAAGAAGGTTGTGAGACGCTTAGTTAAAAGAACGTCTCTCCTGAACGTACAACTGCGCTTCCTATTTGTGGCGAGGAATCGAAGTGCAGCTAAATACATTAATTGCTGTCAGTCACTTGCTCCCTGGACGAGGAGCAACACCGCAGACGTTCTGTTCTAATTCTCATTTTTTTACAATTATATTGCTGTGATTTCTGCTGTAACAGGATGTTGTTCAGCCGAGGTGACTAGCTTCTCTCATCCAGGCACATCTTGTTTTCTGATCAATCTAGTTTCTAGATGATGAGGCCTAAGCATTAGTCACTCCCATTAAATGTATGGCATTTGCTGAGTGAAACAACACCTGCGGTTCTTCTGCCTGAAGGTTAATGTGGGTTTTTTGTTTTTGTTTTTTTTTCATTTCATAAAAATAGATTAATGTTTCAGGATGTCAACAGAGGGGTCCTTTGTTTCAGGCACAAAACTTTTTCCATAACTTTTAAAATTATGCTTTTCAAATGAGGAGAAATACAGGGTGAATGGAGAGAAATAAAGGAAATAGACAAATACAGGCAGAGAGAGAGAGATATTAAGGACAGAAAAATGAAAGATGAGAGGTGATGGCAAAGAGAAGAGGGGGGAGAAGAGGGCCAGAGTAAAGGGAGAAGGTGAGAGAGAGAGAGAGCAAGGAAGAAAGATGGAGAGGAGGGAAAGAGACAGGGAGTCCAAGGGGGGAGTTGGGAGAGGTAGGAGAGTAATGGGGGAAGTTGGGATGGAAGGATGATGAGAAAGGGGGGAGGGACGAAGAGAGAAGGGGAGAGAAGAGAGAGAAAAGGGGAGAGTGGGGATGGAAGAAGTGGGTGAGAGAAGGGGAAAGAAGGTGGGAGGGGGAGACTTAGAAAACAAGGGGGGAGAGAGGGAGATTGGAAAAAGAAGGGAGGGGGTGAATGAGTGTGTGTGATCAATACGTCTTGGTGGAAGGTTGGTTAGATGACTCTCTCTCTCTGTCTCTCTCTCTCTCTCTCTGTCTCTCTCTCTGTCTCTCTTTTTCTGTGTGTGTCTCTCTCTGTGTCTCTCTCTCTCTTTCTCTGTGTGTGTCTCTCTCTCTCTTTCTGTGTGTGTGTGTCTCTCTCTCTCTGTCTCTCTCTCTCTCTTTCTCTGTGTGTGTCTCTCTCTTTCTCTGGGTGTGTGTGTCTCTCTTTCTCTCAGTCTCTCTCTCTTTCTCTGTGTGTGTCTCTCTCTCTCTTTCTCTGTGTGTGTGTCTCTCTCTCTCTTTCTCTTTGTCTTTCTCTCTCTCTCTGTCTCTCTGTCTCTCTGTCAATTATGGCCCAGCCGGTTTTCTTGCTTGCCCTGACCTTTCTCAGAGCTCCCATGATCCTCGGTCCTCAGAGACTCTGCTGACAGCCCAGGCAGTACTGGGATTCACACCTTGTGTGTGGCTCGGGCTGGCTGGCATGACTCAGCCTCCCAGTTCGGATCAGAGTGTGTGTTTCCACTTGTCAGGTAACTTCTCTTAGCTCTGTTGTCTTATCTGACAAAAGCACATCGCACTGAGGTTTTTCTTTTATTTTCTCTTCTTTTTCTTCCTATGTCTGTGTTTCCAATATGTGTGTGTGTTGTATCTTCCTGTGTGTTATTTTGGTGTCTCTTTTTCCAGTAAAATGAAATTAGATGTTCTCCCATGTTATTTTTTAGAAAATATTCGAAAGATGTTTTGTGGTCAAATTAGCAAAATGTGAAGAACCTGAAACCTTAAGGATGGATGTATGTGTAGAAGGTCACACGACACAAAGTGTGATGGAAGGTGACCACACAGAGAAAGGTGGAGACATTAACCGCCATCTCTAATGTCCCATTTTTAATTCCCAAGTCATTAGAGTGACTAGGATTACGCCACAGTCAACAATCAAACATGAGTAGGTGTTGGCAGTGAGTCTTAATGTTGGCACAGGTGCTTGTTCTTCATACGCATCTCTTGACATTCTTTTGTTTCTTTGCTCAGTGGATTCACTTTATAGAAGTCAGATATTTGTTTCTATTCAAAAAAATAAATTAAATATAGCTGGCATTTTGATAAACCCAAAAGTGCTCCATGGGCAAAAATGAAAATATTTATTTTTGACCCGATTGGAAGGAGGAACAGACCAATTTCTAGAAAAACAAACTCCCACTTTAAGTTAGATTTGTATCTAGTGTGAAGCTTCTTATTCGATGCTCAAGACCACACTGATTAATGTAATGATCGGTCTAGAAATAGGTGACAATAGATGAATTGTTAATTCATCTTACAAAAAGACAACTTTTCTCTTGTTCCAGCTCAAATCTGAGCGGTGTGTTGGACGTCGCACAATAGTGACAAATCATCACAACGAATTAGCTTATCAGTATCGTGGTTGTTGTTTCAACACTAATAAAGACCGATGTTGATTTCTTTGGCGAAAACTAACAATTACTTCTTGATATTTTTTTTTTTCACAGTCAAAACTAAGGCTATAACAAAAATGAATACTACAATGAATACTACTACTACTACGGTGTTTTTCATTAACCTCACGATAGATTAGAAACCAGTAAACATAAAAAAATGGCGATAGCATGAGAGAGAGATCTATATATTGATATATCTATCTATCTATCTATCTATCTATCTATCTATATATATATATATAGATATATATATATATCTATATATATATATATATATATATATATATATATATATATATATATATATATATATATATATATATATATATATATATATATATATATATATACAGATATATATATAGATATGTATACAGATACACATATATGTATATATATGTATATATATATATATATACATATATGTGTATCTGTATATGAGTAAATATCACATGACAAAAATTAGACTACAATTTTATCTCTTGGACTAAAACTATTATAATTTTGTTGAAGCACCGAAACAAAAAAAGACAAGACAAACAAAATCAAAACCAAGTCTCAAAATTAACACTGCTCTAGACAAATGGTCGAGCTCAACTTTCCAGCCCTGCACATGTACAGTGGCCTCAGATTTCCGAATTATAATTATCTTTATTGGCCAAATATGTTTGTACATAGGACTGTGACTCCATTTTCCAGTGGCTCTCAGTGTACTTATGCACAGTACGAACACCAACAACAATAACAATGTCAGGGGAAATACACTTGGACCAACAGAATAAACAGGGACGACAAGGCTGTGCAAAGATGAATAAACATAATCGTGTTGGGGCTGCAGAAAGTGGAACAAGTAAACAACAACAACAGCAACAGCTGTCCGCTGTGCTTTGGTTGGCACAACAAGCAGAAGCCGTAATAACAGAGTGAAAAAAATGTTTTTGGAAATTTGTGCACATTTATTAAAAATCAAAATTCAAATGTCTAATATATGAAAGCCATCGGAGCCTTAATCCAGCAGTTTTCAGAAGCTCCTTCAGCAGCAGTTACAGCCTCCGGTCTTGTTGAGTTGAGTCTCCGCCAGCTGCATGCACCTGGATTTGAGCAGTTTATCTGCGTTCTTCCTGGGAGATCCTCTCAATCCCTGTGACCCGCTGTCTTCGCAATTCTCCACGGAGGTTCTGTGGGCGCCAAGTTTTGGGTTTTGGCTGGGGCAGTTGGGGACTTGCACTTGGGGACTTGCCCTGACACTTAATATAATTAATACAGTATTCTGAGTTTTGCTTAAGGAGTTAAACTTCTGTCTCATCAGAGAGTCTTTTTTCCTCATGCTCTGAGTCCTTAAAATGCTGTTTGGCCAACTCCCAGTGGGCTGTCACATGCACTTTACTCAAAGTGGCTTCATCTGGCCACCATGAGACGGTCGTCCTTCCAGCGGTTTCTCCCATTGTTAGAGTACCATTTGGCTCTTGGACACCTCCCTGACTGGGACTCTTCTTGCTCGGACATCCAACTCTAGGAAGGGTCCTGGTGGTTAAGACTCCTTCCATTTTACCTCCTTAGAACCCTCAAATTTTCAGGAATAGCTTTCCCCAAATAATACCCTGCTACAATTTGTGAATTGTGAGAACTTATATTTACAGATATGTGTCTATTTCTAATAAGTTGAATTTACCACAGGTGGACTCGCAGTCCAGTTCTAGGAACACTTCAAGGATAGTTAATGCAAACAGGAAGCACTTGACCAAAGTTGGGAGCCATGGCAAAGTTAAGTGTCTGGATACTTTTGTAAGTGAGAAATTTCAGTTTTTGATGTGTAATAACCTTGCAGAAATTTCTTAAAACATGCTTTCACCTTGACATTATGGGTTATTGAGTGTAGAAGGACTGGAAAAAAATGTATCCACTCAAAATTAAACCTACAAGCATTCAAGTGTGTGAAGAGTGAAGTGGTCTGAATAGTTCCTGGAGCTGCTGTATCTATCAGCGCCGTTAAAAAATAAAGGAGTTCATCTCAGCGACACAGCCAGTCTGACTGGTTACTGTTAAGCGGCATTTTCTTCGAGTTCAGAGATTCTTTTGTCACAACAGAGGCTGTTTATTCAGATAGGAGATGCTCCTCATGCACACAGACAGATATGCAACACTTTAATACCGTCGCCAAACTCTCTGTCAAAAGCCTCGGAAGGAAAATCTTGCCGAAACCATCTGTCAGACCAATCCGCTCGGATTACACGCCTCGAGTCTTCGACAAAGGGGCTAAGACAGAGAGCTGTTGCTCTACCGGCTCTAATCCTTTTAACACGTATCAGCCGAAATTTCCAGCGAAGGCGCCCCGTGGTCCTGGGTTTGTTTTCCTGTCGCCAGCAGTACAGTTGGGTTCAGCTGCCTCGACTCCCTGACCTGTAGGTTTGTAATACGGATATAATGTGGTGAACTTTTCAGCACCGCTCACTAATTCTTTAATTGGCTTTTCAATTCAAAAAATTAGGCTAATTGTCTTATTATGATCCTGTCCGGCTTGGCTCAATTACTGTATAATTAGGGGAGAAATGACACAGCCCGTCAAGTCAGAGATGGAATTTGATGTTCCTAATTTACCTCTTGTCACTTTTTCTTATTCCAGTCTTGTCTTTCTGTCATTTGCCTCCATTGTATCTCCTCATTTCAGTCCTCCCTTTTCTTTAAGTCTCTCCATTTTTAATGTTTTCTTTCAAAACTTTTTCTTCCTCCTTCTTCATTGCTTTCATTCTTCTTTTGTTTTTGACTCTCCGCATCTATATATTTATAATTTTAATGATCGTTTGCATTTGATGTCATGTAGCAGAGCCCGTTTCCTCTTTTAATTTATTTTATTTCATACAAGTTGTTTGCGTTCCCTCTGTTTTTCCTTATTGTGTGTCTTGTTGCTTCAGCATCTTGGTTATTAGTTATTTTTTATGGCCAGGAGATATGTTTAGAATAATTTTACAGTATTTTGACATGTATGCAAAGTATTATTGAATCAAACTGGCTTTTTATGGAGACTTATGCTTCAGAAAATGTTTCAAGACGCAGCATGTGTTGGTCATCAGACCGTTCTACCAGGTCCTTGTCGATCCGGTCTGAGTTTTGCACCGATGCAGAAACGAACCAGGACCAGGCAGATCTTGTTTAGGTTTGTCTAGGACCCTGAGAGACGACCTTTTTAATACATAAACACAGACGCACACACACTCATGCTCATTTTAATCATAAGCAAATAATAAAAAAATGATGAAGGACCTCACACAGAGATGATTCTATTTGCTTACATTTTCAACTCTTATCTTAGCTTTTGCCTCAGAGGATGACAGTTGAGTTTAAATGACTGCGAAATGCTGAACAACTAGATATAATCTGTGTGTGTGTGTGTGTGTCTCTGTCTCTGTTGCCCGCCTGTGTGTATTCACTTGAGTGACAGCTCCTGCTGTTGGTTCCCACCAGTGAAATTGGCCTCATCTGTCCCACAGCAGAGGAAGGTGAAGGACTGATCATGATCAGACGTGTGTGTTTGGCTCAGAAGTGTGTGTTTAGTGTGTGTGCGTGTGTGTCAGCTGTGAATGGGAATAAATTATCAGTGACACCAGATGAAAATGTAAATTGTTTTTAATTTTTAATTCTTCCATTGAATTTGGAAAGTTTCCTGGACATTTTTTTTCTCACCTGTTCATTTCTTTCTGAAAACTATGTGCATCTAATACTTATTTTTGTCGTTATAAATCACATGAATTTCATTTATCTGAATATTTGATTTTTGTTCTAAATCGTGGAGAAAAAAAAAATCGGAAATCATGGAAAATAGATTATTAAAACATTCAAAATAAAGGTTATTTTGTAATGAAAAATGCCACATGGCCTTGGCTGCATTGTAGTGGATAAAAGCTGTATTTACAAGAGGAATGATTTGCTCTACAGCACAAACTATGTGGACAAATACTTTGTTCAGTTTTGGTCTTGTTTATGTTTTGGCTTGGTTCCGAGTTCCACTGAAGGAAATATGTAAGATATATAATGCAATGATAGTCTGGATAATAGTTTGTTCTCGACATTGTGGCAGCGGTTGGTGACAGTCTCCCTGTGCAAAGCCAGCTCCTCAAAGAAATGCTTTTCCCAGTTTGGTGTGGAGGAATGTGACTGGCCTGCACAGAGGGAGCCTGGGGAAAACCGGAGCCGCTGACTGGGAGCCAGACCTTTTCACCCAGCATCAGTGCCGGACCTCACTAATGCTCTCATGGCTGAATGGGAGCAAATCTCTGCAGCCTTGGAGGCGAGCCTGAAACCACGGGAGTAGAGGATGTTATAGGAGCATGTTTGACGCCCATGGTGTTGGAACGGCGGATTCTCATCCTTTTCGTTCAAAAGTCAAACCACACAAATGTGGGGGGAAAAAATGAAAGATATAATCTGAAATGAATTGTTCAAATTCAGGGTTTACAGCCTTTCAGCGCATGAGAGCAGCTGAAATAGTCGGCCCTCCCGTTCAGCAGAGGGCACTCTTAAAATTCATTACCAGCTAGACCCACAGCCGCCCTTGTGACCTATCAGTAAACTAAGGCGAACAAATGTGTGTTAGTATTCTGGGTTCTTTACCACAGACGCTAAAATCACAGAGGTGAGACTGTTTTGTATATATACACTGTTCAGCTACAACATTTAAACCTCTAACTGGCTTTAAAGCTGTGTGTGATTGTTGTATGGATTGATTAAACCAACCAGTCTTAGTCTGAGCCTCTAATAGTGACAGCTACAGCTGTAAAACAAACATAAGAATCATTTAAAAATCCTCCCCAGGCTTGGTATACGTCGCCCACCTCTAGCTTTTACCACCTTAGACAGGTTGTCTGTCGCATTAAAACCATCTGAAAGCAAAGCAACAGCGTCAGACGCTTTAGCAGCCGCTGTAGCTTTATGTGTCGATTGCATCTTTTCCCTGATAAATAAGGATTCAAAAAAAAAAAATACAAAGACTTTGTAGACTTTGTTCTTGCCTTAATGCTGCTAATCTAAACTGTCAAGTTGTTCTCTGATCCTTGTTCTTCCAGAGTGAGAGCTCGGATGTTTGCTGTTGTCTGCTCCAGACAGCAGACAGTAATCACTCCACTCTCTGATCTCCTGCTTTTGTTAGACGTCACTGATCCAGCGATGTGGAAATTTGAAGGCCGATAGTAGAGTCGCTTCTTTAAAGGAAAAATAAAAAAACACAAAAAACCCGTTACTGAGGGTAGATTTGCTCACTTGCTTTAAATGTACAGAACAATTAAAAAAAAAAAAAAAGAGAGGAAAAAAAGGTAACAACTAGGAGTTTGTCCACTTCCGGCACAGTCTGTTTTTTTTGGGGGGGGGGTGGGGGGTGGGGGGGTTAATTGTCTTGCCCCTTTGCTTCTCCACTAGATTCATCCTGCTGACCCGGGGTCAAAGCAGCAACTTTTGGTCCCTGTTCACTAACCTATAGGTCACTGCAGCTTAAGGTTAAAGCTTAGAAAAGATGTGACATTTTTTGGGGGGGGGGGGGGCAAGAAAAACCTGAACTGATGCTCTTTACTCCAGAAAAATGCTCTCACTTGGAAGGAAATGTAGGATTCATCTGGGCAGTGGACACCTAATGTTTCTTTATTTTTCTTGTAATACAGAGCCGTGTCTGCTTAGGACTCGCTTTGATTGTTTGAGGCCTGAAGAGTTCAATTTATATGCTACTAGATGTGAAAACAGGTAAAGATTAGAGAGCCTGTTTAAAAAAAAAAAAAAAGTTATTTTGTGTAGCAGCATGACTCTTAGATTCACCTCAACACCTGGGAAGGGAACCACTGGTTCAGTACATTTCCCTGAATAAATCTATTTGGAAGGTTGATTAAAACATATAAGCCTCCACTGTTGAGTAAAATGAACATGTCCAGACTGTAGGAAAATGTTCAGAAGGAGGCGCCTTTGCTCGTCTTATCCTCCTGTATTTTTTTTGGGGGGGGTGTAAGGTGTTTTGGGGATATGAAGGATGGACAGGAGGGAGAGCAAGATAAGGAAGGGTGAAAGATATCCACAAGGACACAGAGACCAAGTCCTGGGCTCAGCTCCAGCTCCTGCTTCACTGCTTCCCACGCATCACACACACACACACAGACATACACACATACAGACAAACACACACACACACACAGCTCTAGTTCATTGTGTTCAGTGGTTGTGGTTGGTGATCTGAGTTTTGCTGACTGTGTCTGAACTGTAGGCTCCACTTGAACTTATTTTTTCCACAGTTTTTAAAGCCTGTCTACGTGACTTCACTGCTCTCGTCGCTCTCTCTTTTCTGGCTGTTTTACCTCCAGTGCCCTTAATGATTTCAGATGGCATCACTTTTTTGGTGATGACAGATTGACACAGATTAATTCAGCAGATTGAGTGTTGTCCTCGACCTGACTGATTCGCATTTATGTGTATATATATATATATATATATATATATATATATATATATATATACATTAAAAAAATCTTTTTTTTTTTTTTTGGGACAATTAGTGTTTCTGCCAATGATCAGTCACAGGGGGCGGCTGGCTCAGGTTTTAGCACCACAGCAAAGCCCCCTTGCTAAATGTTACCATACTTAAAACCTATCCTTTTGACTTCCAAAAAGTTTGCACACATTTTAAAATTAGGGGGTGCTGGTTTGGTGCATTGTATCAGCAGATACCCTGAGCTGAGGAGTCAGAGTCTGTATAGGTAGAGAAAGGGTTCGATTGGTGTTATCGGTTTACTTCATCACATGCAATTGCAAAAATCCAAAAACAGGCATTAAACAGGCATCATACTTATTGATTGGCAGCATTGCTCACAGTGGCTGTATAAAAGATGAGATGTTAAAGGGAAATTGACACTGGTAAAAGAAAAAAATTAAAAAAAAATGGCCTGACAAAACCGCTGACAGTTGACAAATTTACAGGATATAGCTATGACACCCAGCCCTATTACAGCCAGTGTAACTATTAAGCAGCTGGCGTCTCCGTACTGCCAGCCCCTTCCACTGTTTCCCCGCAGCTGACAATATATCACCAGCCCGTAATAATCTGTACAGAGTGCACATGTGCAGAATGACAATTCGATGATGTGTGGTCCTCACTCGGTTTTTTATCTGATTGTCAGATCAGGTCTGTCTTCTTGGGCGTCTGGTTGTGTGGAACTGGATTTTAAAATTTTCATACATACTAATTAACTGTGTTGGATAACATGACTTTTAAAACAAACATTTGTCCCGTCATACTTTATTCCATTTAAGGCATCTAAGGGAAGATAACCCAATATAAGATGATGATGTCACCTTAAGTTCCCCCTTTTGACTTTTTCAATACCTTTGTAGTAGTAGTGTTCTCCACAGTGTTCAATAGTTCTATCACACAAAAAAACCCTTTAAAACTGTTCCTATTGCCATGTGAGAGTCGTTCATAGGACAGCCGCTTATTTGTTCTCGATGGAAATTTTATCATCATTTCAATAAGGCTTTACATGCGTCATGTTCTTAGTGGGCGTCCAGTTTAAAACGGAACATAGACGATCCACTCGATGAATCTGTGACGATTTTGTAAGCAAAAGGTCTCAAAAAGGCCCATAAATCCTGCTGCAACCTGTGACGGGCTCTGCTTTGATTTCCAGCACTCATTTTGTAACAGAGGATAACGATAACTTTATACGAACCAAGATCTCATTTACGGAACGAAAGGCTTATAGAGTGAGACGAGCATATTTCAGCAGTTAATTCTGTCTACGGAAACACTCAGGGAGCGGCCGAGGTCCTCTGGAGAAACACGGAAAAATTGCCTCATTACAGTTCTTTGCTCTTCTTTTGTGGGGCAATTATTTGCCATTAGCTGCCTTTTTTTCTTTTTTTTTTCTATCGATGGCACAATATAATCACGGCTAAATTATCTCCCGTTCAAGGTGCAGCCTGTTATTCTGTGATGGAGGATTTACCCTTTCAGCTTGCTGGATCCGGTGGGAGGTTCTTGGCTCAATTCTTATTTTGGGTCTCCAACTCCACCCAACTTCTTTCCATCTACCTCTCACTTCAATCTGCCTGCTTCTCTCTACAAGCCTCAAAACCATTTCTCTCTCTTCTCCAAATTCTATGTTTTCCATATTCTTCAGTTGTTCCCACAGAATGGTGAGTGTTAACTATAACAATATTGAAAGTCTCAAATGTTATCTAAAAAAATCCAGACACTGGTGAGCAAACTGATTTTAATACCAAAATCAGATGCCACTCTTTTACAAATATTATAGTAAGTGAAAAACATTTCAGCCTCTTGTTTTAAATAATGCATCTTTTTTTCTCTACAGTTCAATGTCAGACATTTTCCATGGGGAAACTAAATTAAATACTTCATGCCATTATTTAAATTTGTACTTAAAATGTTACCTCAGTGTCCAGTAAAATTTTAGACCAAAAATTGGTTCGTGTGGAACAACTCACTTGTAGAAAAAACAAATTTTCTAAAGTAAAGTTTAACTGACTGTGAGTCAGTTTTATGTATTTTTATGGTTGGATTCTAATTTTCATTCATGAAAAACACTTGATTTAGTAAAACAGCAGGTAGCAACATGGAAATACAATGTAGTGGATGAGGTTGAAGGACTGATTTCTCGTGATGTCAGAATACAGCGTCATCTCACATCACATCACATCACATTTTAAAAACCATAATCCAAGTCTAAAAAAATCTCACAGGCTTTAAATGCACATCTTTGTTAGGTTGGCTGATGTTGCGCTGAGAGAATCCGACAGAGCCGATCTTATTGTAAATCAACTGTTTAGAAAGGATGACTGTGATTGAATTCAAAACTAGAAAAAGTAGGAAGATTCCAGCCTTTTGCTTCAACAACTTTTACCTTTTTTCAACAATATACTTTAATTACAGGTGTAGAGTATTAGAAATATTCTCCCTAAATTTAATCTCATGTGATAAACCTCCTTTTTCTCTTCCTGATATTCACTGGGTTTTTCAATGAATCCATGTTTTTATGTCTCCAGTTTTTTTTTTAACATGGCTTTATGTGGATGCCCTTATTTTACATATAGCTTGATTGTGTATGTCATTGTGTGGATGCTGTGCCAGTGGATGTAGTGGTCCTCATCCATTGATGTTTACGCTGCTCCTTGTTCCTCTTTTCTCCCCCAGCCTTTGACCAAGGTTTGGTCCAACACCCATGCCTCATAACTCCTGCCCTGTCAATACCAACGGCCATAACGGCCTTTGACCAAACTACCCGAGTCACTCATACGTGGGGGGATTTACAGCAAGCCGCTGTGAGACTGCAGGGGTCTGCGATGGGCCCATATTTCTTTTTCACCAGAGCTAACTAGGGATGAGCTGACATCCATGAGAGCTTCATCGTTACAATAGATCAACAGTGGACCATCTGCTTGTCATTCCTGATTGGGGACATAAATGTAGCTCCCTGTCCTTTATGGTCACTGGTTAGTGAGAACGTTCAGATAGGGAGGTCTGTCCAGAGGTGCAGAAAAGGGGGAAACTGCCAGACAAGGACTCTTAAACTCTGAGTTTTTTTGTTTTGTTTTGTTTTTAATTGAGTCGATATATATCTGGCCTGGCTCTCTGAAACGCAGCAGATTGTCCTCATTTCTCTCTCTCACACACACACAAACACACACAGGGACTAAACACTTGATATAATTAAAAGGGTTTGATTTTGCCAAATTTCCGCAGCAGGGACAATTAGGTTTATTACTGCGATAGCCCGGGGCAGCTCAAAATGTTAACAACCCGGGATCAAAACCACAATTACCTTATTTGAAACGGCAGTCATCCAGCTGGCAAATGGTATCCGCAGACGAGGAAGGGAGTGAGAGGCCGTAGCGGAGGACGGCCTCTAGACCAAGTGTGGTGGTAGTGTCGGAGCTGGAGGTAAGGAACTGTAAAGGTGACGCTGTTTAATATCATATTTAGCAGCTTTGGTTGTCTCAGTATCGGCTGTATGAGCCGCCGGCGTCATGAACCCCCTTCACAGCTTACTGGGTGGGTAAAGATACGGTCAGGTCCCAGTTCGCTTATGGTTAAGTGCACTCATATTTTTATAGTGTTGACCCATGCAAGCCACAATCCTTTTGGGGTGGGGATTTGGTTAAATTGAAACAAACTGAGTAGCTTTGATCGTTAGACTCTTGTGATTAATTTTGGCAATTTTTAGACTGGCAGATTACTATTAGTGTAGGGAGACACCAGCTCTTTGAGGTAACGTGAATTATACCTGGATTACTTTACTTTTTGAAAATAATCAGTGACCACAAGAAGTCTAATCTATCACTGCACATGAGACTTGTTTATATTAGGTCAGTATCCATTCTACTATTTTACTTTTTTTTTTCACAATATTAGATTTGACTGATACCCTTTTAATTAAATCATCTTAATTCACCCTCTTTTTCTGCTGTAGTGATGCCTGAATGGAAAAAAATAGGGCCGCCAACTGTTTACATCAACAAACCAACTTCTAATAGTCTCATGGCGGCGGTGGATAGAAACGTGTGTTAATTCCACTTTTATTTTCACTGACTTTTCTCAGAATTTGGTTAAATTTGTTTTACATCTTGATTGAAGCCCAGGCATTGACGTAGCTGTCCTAGTAGTAGCTTTCTATGAACCTTGTACATGTTGTGATTGCATGATGGCGGGCAGTGAAAGGTTAAACGGACATTTGAACATTTTTTAAATCATTATTCTTTTGACATTAAATGTCCCAAAATGGTTTTCAGTTTAAATATAACTTTTTTAATGAACTCAGCTTTAACACTGCGATGCCCCTCTAGTGAGCCTCCCTTCACGCACATTGATGGTGGCGTGTCTTGGTTTTTCTATCAGCCTAAACAGGGAACTTGTCACTTCCACCCGTATCAGAGCCTGTTCACTAGTGCACGCCCACAGAGTGGCTTCTGGGTCTGCACCCATCCACTTGAACTCGATCAGGCGGGCCTCTGCTCCTTCCTCGGCCGCCGGGTTTTGCGTGGGAACATCGTCTGGAATTGCACTCGCTGCGCACAAGACGAAGACGGTTCAGACTGTTCTTGCCTGTGAGTCCCTGATGGATGGATGGAGGAACCAAAACATTATCAGAGCAGGGGTGTCCCTCTCTAGTCTTTAGGAAACACTGGAGACTCAGCTCTCCTGAGAAAACCTCCGCTCCCGACACCCGAACACGCCTAACAACCACTTTTCCATTTCAGTGAACTTCTTTACCCGATCTCCTTCCACTTTGTCTCATCAAGCAGATTCAGTACTTGGGTCTTACTTCAAGGTCTCCTACTGTACTGAAGCTTTAGTGTTGTCCCTCACTTGTGGATGGGTTTGGATTAAAGTGTTTGACAAATGAGTAATTGTCACGTAGATGTAAAAAAAACTTGTGTAGTTGCTTAAATATTTAAGAATAGAATAAGATGGGCACAACTGCCAGTTTTACAATGTGGACGTCGTGGGTTCTGCCATTCAGTTAAAATTTTACGAAGTAAAGGTTTTATTTTGACTCAGAAGACAAATTTCTGTGAATATGATGACTGTCTTGGATAGAAGATCTGATTAGATCTCAGCGTGCCCTGCTGCATAGATTTGCATATTGATGAGGTAAAACTGATTCTTTTAAAAAACCAAAAACCAAAAATTTCAGTCAGAAGTTGAGGACCACGCAGTGGTACTGTGAGATGGCGTTATTTCTGCTTTTTGGAATCCTATTAAACAGGTGATTATCTGCCAGTGCCAGTAAAGTCATATAACTCAGTCCACGTGAGATCATATAACTCGGCCCGGGGACTGATTTATAGGTGGGATGAAAGCGGTGAACTACTCGGCAGGACAGACGTTTTTAAAGCCACATTGCATTGGGAGCTGCTGCACTGCCTTCTCAGACAAAGTCTCGTTTTACATACCGCTGGTGGTTATTTCTCTTAACTCCAGCAGGACGGAACTTGATTCAGACAGAAATACCTTGTTAATATATTTGTAAAGCAGACTGTCTTTATTTACGACGATAACATGCTCCGCTGCTTCCCAGCAGGGGGCCCGATGGCTTCGTGGGGAAGGAGGAATCGGAGGCCCACGATGCCTCTGACAGATTTGCTCTGGCACTAACATGACGGATGAGATTTACAGAGTGGTTCCCTGCCATTCCTCAGGCATCTGGATCCAAAAAAAAAACCAAAACAAAAAAACGCTGGAAGGGTTCGAGTCGACGAGGGCAACGGGGGACTTGGCAAATCAATTCAGCTTCAACTTTCACTTTCACTTCGCCATCTGTCTTGTAGAGATTGCAGATAAGGATTATGTTTGATCGTTTGTTGGGTTTTTTTAAAAAAAAACAAAACACTTGGCTAAAATTAGCAAAAAGCAGATCTCTGTTGCTGTTTTCTAACTTGCACCACATCTGGCAGGTGGAGATAAAAATGTCCCAGTTGGATTGATAGATAGATGAGGTCAGAGGTCATTTCCTTTCTCCTTTGAGCTGAAAAAAAAACAAAAGGCGAGTAACTGGCACTGGAAGCTGATAAGAGCTCAGCAGACCTGTCATCACACAATCTAGATCAGAGCTGACGTGAAGATGTGAGGACTGAAAATTCACAACAACAGACCTTGGGTGGTGGCATCCCTGTAATCTTCTTAAAAAAAAAAAACCAAAAACCAAAACCTCATCTCAGCTCAGCCTCACTGGGCCAAGAAAACAGGAACTGTAGTAATTAATTGATGAACTGTCATAATAGTTGCCAATTTTCTATCGACCTTCTAATTTAATTGATTAATTTGGTTCTGCACTGTAATTGAGGTTATACAGATGGTGGAAAATAACATTAGGAACCTGTGAAAGTTGGCAAATTTCAGCTGAAGGTACATGACACAAATTGATTTAATTAGTCTTGGCCAGCTGAAAGTAATGCCGTGAATAACTGCCTCTGGGCCAGATGTGGACACCATGACATCACATTTCCGGTGTTTTTTTTTCTGAAGCCAGCATTAAACGTTCCGTTGATGTGAGGCATCTATGTGAGCATCAGGCTTTTGGTGTCAGTCCAGCAGAATCAAGGAGCGGGAGCTCCCAGGCCATTGAAGAAGTGGAAACACATGGACCAGTTTCTAAATTCACAAGATCAGGAGGTAGACCAGAATCAAATGCAGCTGGAATAGGTTGGGTTTTTTAATATGAGATATCTCGCTCTGTTGACTGGAAAAATTCTTTACTCTTATTATGGCGATGGCGCTGCTTTCTTCACCCACACAGACTCATCGGAACAGGTTTGGCGTCCTCTGGGAGTTCTCACAAAGATCTCTGCATGTGTGAAGTTGGTAACAGGGGCAAAGGAGGCAGGTTGAGCGGAGATAGGTTCAACAACCATCACACTCCTGTCGCAGCTAATCAAACGCCACAGACTGATGGGGAGGATGTTTTGTCACATTTAATGAAGGTGGCAGGTAGTAGATGGAAAGTTTGAATCCAAGACTGCAGGGGGATGTGATAAAGTAAAGTTATTCCCTCGTCTAAGGTCCCAAAACCCCAAATGCCAAGTGACCCGCAGTGCAAACAGTCCTCATGAACTTAATTTTTTTGTGTCAACAATATTTCTCTGCGAAGAGGAGAATAACTAGCTCTTCCCCTTTTATTTGTTAAATAAAACTCAACAAAGAAGACACAACTGGTTGAGACACACATTCATGTGTACGGCTAAGAAGTCTCATGCCCGGATGACCTGAATTTACTTCTTGGTGTGTGTTACATAAACACTGCACACACTCCTCGAGTGTTCTCAGATAAACAAGTGTGAATTCTGAGATTTTAGGTTTTAATGATTTGGTGGAATCGAAGCTAGAGCCAGCAGATGAGATAGTCGTGCCAGGACTCGGATCTGGAGAAGATAAACCACCGTGTCATCTCTGCATTTTTTTTTTTTGTTGTTGTGTTTTTTGTTTTTTGCCAAAGGCACATTCATTTGTGTTTACACAGTCCTCGGTGAGAACAACAAGCGCATTCGCTCACCTCAGAAAATGAGATGAAAGTGATTACATCTTGAAGAATATGTTGCAAAAAATTACCCCTCTGCTTAGCGGCCACCGCAGGAAAAAGTGCCTCCAATTATCCGGAACATGCTCCGCCAGTTAAACTGTGCAATTATCGGCTAGATGGAGTCATCACCTCGGCAAGGCTCGGAATGGCGCCTTTCCATGCCTCTCCTGATTTATTAACCTCTCGGAGTCCGTCGGAGCGAACAGTCCGAGGTGGCGTTCATGAATCATCGTTACCAGAACACTCGAGGAAGAGCGGGAGGTTCGCTTCCATACGACGCGATGCAGTTGAAAAGTATATTCAGAAAGGGGTCTTTTTACTGAGGTGACTCAACAATATCTGCGCTTGTTGTTGCTTATACGCAGAGATATAAATGCAGGGAACCAGCCAAGAGAGCAGAGTGTTAACAATCACCATGCCAGCGTAACGTACACGCAACATTTTAACACAAGAAAACAAACTAAAAGTCTCAGCGAGTTGAGATCTTTTTCCACCAAATATGAACTTAAACAAATGATCACTTTACTGGTAGAATATTTTATTTATAATTTTAACAAAGGCTGCGTATGAGGTTATGACTCATTCAGAACATGTTCAACATTGTGTATGGCGTTAAACCCATAATCCAGGCTTTCCCCCGGGCTCACCTTTGTATATATGAATGAAAGTAACTCGTGACTTTGTGTTCAGTCTAACAATCACCGCAGATAAGAAAGGTGAAGATGTCATGGCAGTTACATAGCTTCTGCCTTAACCATGATGCCTCTGGAGCAGTGTGAGGTCAACAGCTCACCCACACAGCTGCCTTTGTGGGCGTGCTCGGGGAAAAGCCGGCGTCAAAACCTTTAACCTCAGAGGCTGTGACAGCAGCTGAATCATTTATTATTCTGTTTGTCTCACCTGTTATATACCATGTCCACACAATGCCAGGTATTTCTGAGACACATTTGTTTCTCTCCATTTTAGCCCTCGGCCTGCTCCGAGCCAGAAACTCTTTGCCAAGTCTTTGTCAGACGTTTTTTTTTTTTTTTTTTGCAGCAGGAAACACTGATTTGATCAAAGCCTCAGGAATTAAAGGTGGCTTTTTATGACACCTTTTTTTCACAGCAGACATTTTGACTTGCCAAAGCAATTACTTTAACAATGGCTCTGTTCCATCTCGGGGGTCCCAGCAGGCTGCACCAGCGGGCTAGCGTGTGCGATGCGAAGTCCTCGGAACTGGCAAAAACCGAACGTTGTGCGTCCGCCATCGTGTCGTGGACGCCGCCTCTGCTTTTGACGCTATGACATGCCAAGATGTCTGCTGTGAAAAAGTCTGGACAACGGAGACCGCAGAGAGAAGGGAGGGACTGAATAGAGGTTTAGCGAATTGAGACTAGAGGAGGAGGAGGAGGAGGAGGAGGAGGAGGAGGAGGAGGAGGAGGAGGAGGAGGAGGAGGAAGAAGAGGAGGAAGAGGAGGAAGAGATGAAGACCGTTCCTTTCTCACACAGAAATGGCCTTAATAGATTCAGACGGCTGAGTGTGGTCTCCATCTCCTCCTTTCTTTCACCCTATGACTCTGTCTTATTAGTCCTCTTGATTCCTCTTTTTTTTCACGGCTCTCTCTCATCAGTTTCCTTTCCTTTTTCTTTTTTTGTTCTCCCTTTTCTCTCCCACCGGATTTCTCTCTTGTCTCACTCGCTCCGGGAACTCTCTTTTCTTCAATTTAAATGAGCTGCTCATTAGCAAAGCAAAGAGAGAAGACCAGCCAGCCAACCTCCTGCCTCCTGCAGCCAGTTTCATACTTAGGTCCCTCTCCCGCTCCCCTTCTCTCCTCTTTTCTCATACGCTCTTTTCCCACACTCCCTTTTTTAATGTGATTTTTTTTTTTTTTTTTTAATTTGCATGATGAACGCACGCGGGCTACCAAGAGACATACACATGGATATTACCAAAAATGAATATGAAACATCTCGGCAGAGTCGTCGGGCTGGGATGGGTTTATGAGCGGAGGCTGGAAAGGCTCATTTCACCCGAGCAGAAAATTTTTTTTTACAATCACCTCTAGTGATATGGATTCAGAAATATAAAAGCACACTATTGATTTCTATATTGATTCCCATTGATGAATGCTACTAATTCCACAAACTAGATGACTGACGGTCCATATATATATATATATATATATATATATATATATATATATATATATATATATGTAAAAATAAACGTTTAATTTTTTTTTTTTTTTAACTAATTCAACTCATGAAACACCAGTTATTTGCTTGGTTATTTGGAGAAAAAGAGCTCATACCGTTTTTTTAAAATTAATTTTTCTTAATTTTATTAATTTTGCACTCTTTATAAGATATCTGTGTGTAAATTGACGTAAATGATTATTATAGTAATTTGAAACGGAACTTTCAGGTTGCTTGTTTGACCAGTATTTCACGTCACTGATATGCGTAAATTACAATGATTAAAAAACGGAGTAACAGCAGCAAATCCTTACATTTAAGACTTAAACCATGAAGTGATTATCAGATTCGAGGTCCAAAGTTCTTTCTTCACCCTGGAAAAATCAGCAGCTGCCGAAGCAGCATCACCTTCTCATTAAGGAAAAAAAAAGAATATTATTGTATTTTCACCCAAGTGCAAATTTTTTCTTCTATTCAACAAACTGTGACCTTAAAGTTCTTTGGCGTATAAATCCGTCAGACTTTTCACAGGTCCAGTGTACACCACGGGCTCAGAGACGCGCTTTCCATATAGTCCCAGCCTTTAGTAGACCCAGTGTGGGTGGATGGATCAGCCCCATTCAGCACATATGCACTCGCAGTACTGTCTCAGTGAAGTAAAGCGGGAAATAAGCTGTTGCACTTGCAATCTGATTATATTATATATAATGAGTATTATTCCAGCTCCTAGAACGTGAAGTCGTAGAGAAGGGCAGCGTCCTGCCAATGCCTGACGTGGTTTGAGGTCATTCTGTAGAAGTTTGTGTGAAAGCAAATGTACTAATTTGACCTGAGAGTGTGTGTGTGTGTGTGTGTGTGTGTGTATGTGTGTTTTTATATATATATATATATATATATATATATATATATATATATATGCGCTTTCCTTCAGAAAATAATTGAGGGGTACAGAGAGGCCATTGACACACACACACACTCACTCACAGATGGTTTCTGTAGCTATTGAAACAGCAAGAAGCAGCTGGAGCTATGCCTTTGTTATTTCTCTGAGTTCATGATTTGTTTTTCTGCCAAGTTTTTAAAAATTATATCCATCAGTTCTGGAAGTGCAGTTTCGGCTAACTGTAGGAGATGGCTACACAAGTCAAGTCCTCCCCCTTTTGTTACCATCACATGTCAAAGACCTACAGAGGCAGTGGCACACATCTGTCCTCAGATCCAGATGCGTAATATTCAACGCATTGCAGTTTTCTGTTCAGAGTTGAAAGAGTTGTTGCCCTCAACAAGCCCAGCTCACCTCTTTTTAACGGAGCGGATTTCTCAGATTGCCTTTTCACAGTCTTCATAAAAGCAGAATTTCATATTGGCAGCAACAGTTCTATTTTAGTGATTAAAAAAAAAAAAAAAACAAAAGCTGTTAAGGTGAGTGCTGGATTCCACATGCTTCCAAAAACAACAGCCAGTGGCCCCCTCAGACTGCTCCTGCTCCCAGGGCTGGAAAAAACCCAACCCCCCAAGTTTCCTTCTTCTTTGATTGACTTCTCCTTTTTTATCGGAGTTGACTCTTTGACACTGACTCTTTGAATCTTTGACACTTTGAGTCTTTGACACTTTGAGACACTGTCGAGGTCTGCGATATTAGAACCCGTTCCTTATTGGTCACAACCAAAATACTGATTCGTCTTCTGGTTTGTTGGTGCTGCTGGTATTCGAAGGACGTTCATTCACTAGTTTAACGATCAGTATTTACACTTTGCCCTATGGTAAATAAGCTGTTTTCCTAGGTGACTTAATGGTCCAGTAACGATGACTCATTTACTTGACTATGCTCTGGTTCTTTTTGTGTCCAGTTAACTTTGGTTACTGTGAAAAATTAAATTATAGGTAATACATAACTGTCCATAAATGTTGTGTGTAATTAATCTGTCTGTTTGCAAACATTTTGAGACATTCATGCAGGAAAAATAATTTTGCTTTCAGTTGACTGGTCAGAAATGAAGACCGTAGCAGTTCGGATTTTTTTATTTATTTATTTATTTTTTTTTTTAAGAAAATCCTGATATTGACCAAATAATTGAGTAAACCTTTTTTCACTTTAACCTCACATCACTTTGACCTCACTTAGCAACCAGTTTGTAATGATGGCAGCGACTTGTGTGATTTAAAAACGTAGACAAAGGAAGGAAAAAGAGAATTATGGCCGTCAGCTGCGTATTTTGCTTTGAAAATTAAAATTCAGGGACTGTGGTTTTAAGCAATAAAAAAACCCTCATAATTCCACCTGGAACAGCTTGTAAAGGGTTTTTATTTGCAAAATCAACTCAGGTGGCTGGACCGGGGCAATTTTACAACACACGCCCCACTGATGACTGTAATTTTACTCTTTTTTTTTTTTTTTTTGTAATTTGCCTCCACGAGCTGTTAATGGAACACCTGAAGTGCTCTCTACGGTTCGCCCGTTCTGCTCATTGTGCGTGATGGTGATTATTTGTCTTCATGATTGCGTCTTCTTCCTGCCTCCCTCCTGAACATCTTCAACCACAGCAGGTTGTCTAATTGAATCCAAATGGATCGTTGCCGAAGAGAGACCCCCCCCACCCCCCAGGCAGCTCCATTTTTATTCTGAACTGTTGGCAATGTAGTGACTGACAAGTGTTTGTTGCCTTGTGTGGATGACGGCATATTTTAATATTTAGATTACTGTTTATACTTCTTGGTGCGCTTCTGCATATTTCTCATTTCAACAGAATAAGAATCGTGCCCTCTCCTTGCCAACACACTACACTTGAAGATCTACATCAAAGAGTCAAAGATTCTGTCATTGTCAATAATTTTATATTCTACAGTATAAGGCCCAACCGAGTCTCGTATGGACTCTGGTTGGATTGCCAAATAAATGCACTTGACCGGCTCCTCCTGAGCCTCTTTCAAACGAAGAGCAATGATTTGTGTCCCGCCTCTTACTGGTGAAATAAATCTGTCCCATTGTAATATCCAGACATTACACCCCTGCTGCTGAATCAGCTTGTCCTACCCTTTCCACTGCCCTTTTCTCATTCCTCTATCAGGTGTGTGTCTTCATGGGTTTTGCTTAATTCAAACACTGGATTTTATTCATTTTTTTCCTTGAGATCTCGCCTCAGACACATTAAATTTTCAACTTTGTAAAGAATTAAAAAAAAATTTCCAGTTACTGTTGTAGCCCAAAGGCGCTGGAGGTATTTCCTGTTTCCCTCTGATGTGAAGATATTTCTTGGGCATTTTTTGTGCAGCTTTATAGAAGAAAACAAGAGAAATTTCTTTTCTTGTGGGACTTTTTCAGTTTTATGATCTATTTAATTTTCTCGCAGGCCCATGATGTGTGTTTGACTGGACATTGGACAGACAAAGCAGTGGGAGGAGACAGTGTTTTAACCAGTGTGTGTGTGTGTGTGGGGGGGGGCTGCAGTGTTGCTGGACAAAACATCCAACAATTAAATAATATTACTCTGCAGGAATTCCTAGCATCTGCTGTTTTTCTAACAAATAAATCATCCTCTTTTAAACGCATCGTTTTTTTTTGGGGGGGGGGTGTTGGCTGAAGAAGGTAAATATAATGGGGATTACAGATGCCTCTCACATATGTAAAGTGGGTCAAGGAAAAGGTCGTTTCAGTTGACTTAGCGAGCCGAGATATTAGCAACGCAGTTAGAAATCAATTCAGTGTTAAACTGTTCGCTGTGAACTTCATCCCCGATTCAGCTTCGAAATGATTAGATATGAATCTGTAGCCTCTCAGTTTTGTTTCTTGATTCTCAGCATTATTTAAAAAAAACAAAAGAGGAAGCTTGTTTTTTTTTTTTCTTCTGACTGGTGGTTTAGTCTCCAGAGAGCAGATTTGTCTTTGTGCAAGTGCGAACACACACACACACACACACACACACACACACACACACATACACACACACACACACTAACTACACATGTACCGTTCTCCTCTGCAGTTGATATGACAACGGTTTCCAGGGAGACGGAGCAACCGGTTTCCATGTGGGAGCCGCCTGTTGGCTTGTCTCCGTGCACTGTGTGTATGTGTGTGTACGTGTATGTGTGCATGCGTGCATGGATGCAAAAACACACCAGGCATATGTAATCACAGAGAAGAACACGTGGACAAAAGCCAGAAAGAGATACACACCCACACACACACAAAGAACCACAGAGAGCTGGATGAACGACAACTGACACCAACTCATCCCAACTGTTTCTAAAAGCTCAGAATCGCTCTGATTTAACCATGTTTACATCTATAAAGGTGTTTGTATCTTCAGGTGCATCATCAGCTACTGCTACCGTTACATATTTTACGGTCGTCGGTGCAGAATTTCGACCAGCCGGTATAAAAGAAAGTGACTTACTCTAATGATGAGATGTGTACCCAGGCGTTAATAATATGTGTTGATTTGAAACTGGAAAACTTTACAAACAGCTGTCGAAGCTCATTGTTCCTTCAAGGATTTTTTTTTCTTGCTCAGTTTGATTTTGAGCATCAGTGAGCAGCTTCAGGGACTGGAACTTCTAAAGTCCACATATCTGGACTCTGTATGTCAAGTGGCTGAGCCTCCCTCTGTCTGAACCCTGCTGACATGCTGCCCCTCAGCGTCCCGCGACCCACTGCCAGTCACTTTAATGTATAACTCAGGTCGTTCTTGTCGAGTCGTTAAGCTGTGAAATGTTGCATTTTGCTGCGATTTGCAGGTCATCGTTCAAATACCGTTCAAATACCCTGCTGGAAAAAAATGAAAAATAGGACCGGTTGTCCCGTGTGACATCCGAGCTTCTGTGCTAAGACCAAGACAATTTGTTTTTGGATGGGAACTTGATAAAATAATGATCATGTCATTCTACCAGATGCTTTTGTAAGCTGGGATTCAAAGTCTTTGACTGAATGTAAAAACAGAAAGTGTGATTTAAGTTGGGAAATATCCAACCAAACAATTAGACACATAATGACGTATTCAGTGTCAACTTTTAGCACTTACCAGTTTTTTTTCTGGCATCCCTCTGTTGTCAGTATTGAGGTTCGGTACACATTGGAAAGCGCGCTGATGAGGCACTGTACATAATGGCAGCCGGTTGTAAACACATCCAGACTGTGATCTAAGCAGTTTAATCTACACGTGACCATAAGACATAAAGGCTTGTCCTCCGAGCTGCAGCCGTATTCTCCGCAACATTTGTGTGTAATGACACTGCTTAGTGTCGCTAGTCATGAAAGATGAATCCATCCTGGCTTCGACTAAGATTAAAAGGGAATTTTTGGTTCCTGCCAAGGCGGAAGCAGTGTTCTCTCCTATTACGAGATCATCTGAGCCACAAAGTCGTGACTGGCTTTTAAATATACATACTAGATGAACTTTTTACTAAGACTTCAGCTCATTTAAAACTCTGCAGCTCAGCTGTCAACCACGAACCAACAGGAGAGTCGAGCCGCTCTGCACTGATTTCTTGCAACACTTAGAATTGATTTTAAGCTCCTCCACCTTATGTATAAAGCCCTTAATGGGCCAAGACTGCGCGACAGTGCTAACTGGCTTGTCATCTATTTGCCCTCATGAATGCCGTGATCATCCGCTGCTGTTTTTTATTTGAGGTTCCCGGTGGCCGCCGGAAGAAAAATCAGAGATGTTGTGCCTTTGTCGATTATGCCCTAGAGCTATTGGACGCTACACTGAAGCCAACTTGCGAAATTTTTTTTTTTTTTTTTAAAGAAAGCTAAAAACGTATGTCTTCACTTAGCCTTTAACCAGCTCTGACTTTTCTGATACAGGCCTGAAATTCTTCTTATTTGTTTATTTATTTATTGTGCATTTTACTTCACACTTCTGCACGTCTTTTAAAAATGTTGAACTTGATTTTATCCATGTTTTCGTCTTTGACCTCGGACCTGGAGGTTCCGTTTTCCCCAGCATTTGTTTGTTCCTCAGCAGGATTATGTAAAATCTACTGAACCTGGTGGAGGGACGGGACCTGGTCCAGGGAAGAACCCCGTAGCATTTTTTTTTTTTTTTTTTTTTTAAAGGGCAAATCGAGGAATATTTTTATCATTATCTTCCCTTAACATTGTGATAAATCTTCATTTTCTCAGGAAATACATTTATGGAAAAAAAAATCAGCAATATTTACAGTGTTGAGATAATAAGTTTTTAAAATGTGGTGCAAATCCAGATAATAATCCGGATCTGGAGGAAGGAAAACCAGAATCCACATGACGACCAGAGTTGTACTATGATAGAAAAATTGCTTTTTGACACGTAAAACCTTTATGTTATCAGACTACTGCCTTTTTACCTTTTATTTTTCTATTATAAAAGCGTTTGTAGGACTGTTTGGCCTTGGCAGATGTATGCATTCTGCTGAGTGCCGCTCCACTTTATTTTATGTTCATTCTGTGTCTGTTTCCATTTGAAACACTTGGGGCATGCGATTCTTATATCTGTGTCGCATTTTTTCAACAAGAAACTCAGTTCGAACACACACACACACACACACACACACACACACACACACACACACACACACACACACACACACACACACAGACACACCCACCCACTTCAGCAGTGGGTGAAAGGTGTGTCAGACCTTACAGACTTGGCGCAGCCACTTCGTCGTCTCCTCTGTATAGAAGGCCCAGCGTGTCGGACGGCTGCCTCCACCTGCTCTAAATCTCAGCTTCTCCGCAGAGGGAGGAAAGATTTATTTTCAGCGAGGCGGTAATCCGCCGCTCAAGGAGAAATTGAAGTTATTTTTCAGCACTTTGGGGGGGGTATCCACAGGGCATCAAATAATGAATGGAGAGGGCGGCTGTTTCAGGGTTTTGTTTTTCTGTTTTGTTTTTGTTTTTTTCTTTTTATTTAACTTTTGGGATAGATGAAGTTCAGACTTAGTACTTTTTGGCATTTGGTCCCTGGCTAATGTGGCACTGCCAGTGATCTGGATTTCACTCGCCCCTGCAAACACATATACACACACCCACAAGTTTTTTTTTTTTCTGCGTTTACATTGTTTTTTTTTTTTTTTTTTTTTTACCTTCTGCTGTTTTATTAACTTTTTATCACCTTTGGCTCCTATACTGTTTTTTTTTTTTCTAGATTTGCAGCAATTAAGCATCTGGTGTCTTTTCTAACATACAGGGGCCAATAAAGATACTGAGCAGCCACCAAATGAATTATTGATCCATATATTAGTTACATTAGTCTTTGTAGTTATTACAGAAAACAGGGTTTTTTGACTTGATGTTCTATGTTCTCTATCTTCAGGTGTGTCTACTTTATTTTTCTCCCTTCCTCCCTTTTGCTCAGTCTCTCTCCCTGAGTTTCTGTCATTTATAATTTACATCCCTATCTGATCCACCTTGTTGTATAATTCAAACCATCACACGACCAAATTAACTTAATATAAATAAAAAGATGAGGCCAGACCAGTGACAGCAGCCGGATGAAAGAAGATGTAAATATGAACGTGACTGATGATATGAATCTGTCGGTCTACCTGAGCTCTTCAGACTCAGATCAAAAACATAAAATCACATCGAGTCTTGGCGTTCATCTGCAGAATCTCAGGAGCGATTCAAAGAACCCTCTGTGACTCTTTAAGGAACCTTCATTAATAACTGTTAAATTAATCATGACCTGCAACTTCCTAATGAGAACTCTTTTATCTTTTATGAGCCATTTATAAGTTATAAACAGCTGTCGCAGTTTCGTCAAGGAGGCCGGCGTGAAGCTTTGTTTATGTTTTACAAATAATTTCTGAATCATTCATGGATTTTTGTAATCAAACACTCTGAGGGATCAGCGTGGATCAGTAATGGCAGCAGTAAAGATGACATCAGACTGGTGGATTTAATTCTGCAGCAATAAACTCTTTTAGTGTTTTATTATTGGATCTAATCAGATACCATTGCATGTCACAAACATGTATTATACAATGGCTAAACTGAGGGATGAAGTTGCCTTTTTGATGGTATTAAGTATTTAGGATTGATTAACTTTAAATATAACATCAGTGCACAAACGCTTCGCTGTTTATGAGGAAGCATCAGGTTCCTCTGAGATCATGAGGAGTTTTTTCATGGATTGGACCGCAACCCGGCAATTTCTGGCCAAGCACGGTTCCCTCGGAGGATCTCTTATGACCGATTCCCTGGTTACCTCAAGGGTCAGCATGGCGACCAGTATATCATGGGCTGCCGCCATCGAGAGGCGCCCAATCAAGAGGACGCTTCTCGATGGTAACGGATAAGAGCCAAAACATCTCGAGTGCCTAATGCAAAAAATCCCACAATGCAATGCTCCACATTGTCTGAATTAGTTACTTGCTTCTGCACTCGTCGACGATGACACAAAACGATGATGGATGAATGAGCTCTAATGCGCTGAGTGTTTGTAATAATGATAGTGAGCGAGGGTGTTATTTGGGAGACGCTCACAGATGCATCATGGGAATTTTCATCAGCAGTGTGAGAAGCTTCAGATCAAGGTGTTAGTCAACCGGGCATCTTTTTACTTTATCTTTTTTACTTCATTTTTTATTAAAAATGTCCACAATACTAATGCAGTCATGAAAGCAGACTTAGAGGAAAGCAGCTGACCTTAATTCAACAAATCATATATAACAACACAGAACTGTCAATAATATCAATAAATGATTTCAACACACATATATAACAAACTGAAGGCAAAGACGGTCAAACTATTAAAGACAAATGACAGCTAGTAATAGTTACAACAATTCAACAGCTAAGTCCACAACCTTCCTTTAGATTCATGAAAACAATGTCAGACAGAAGAATGCGTTTGTTTTGTCACACAGTGGTTTAGGTAGATCTGCATTTAGTCTTTTAGAGGTGTGAGCAGGTTTAAAACCTCTGATACTGCTTGGTAATGTGTTCCCTTCTCAGAAGGCCTGTACATTAATCTCCATCATTATATTACATTCACGTAGCAGATGCTTCCGACCTCTGTAGGAGGAAGAGCTCATCAAACGCTCTGAGTGCAACAGAAGCATTTCGTCTGCATACTGGCAGTTTTTCTTGATCCTATCAAACCTCTCAAAGTTGGGCTCTTACATACAGATCTTAGAGACGCAGCTTTGACCCTCGAGCTGTGTTTTCACAAACTCTCCTTCATTTTTCTTCATTTTTTTCTCTGTTCTGTCCATGAACGATAGAAACCTCCAGGAAACATGCCAAGAGAACAGCTCCCTCCTCAGCCTCCAAGTCCGGTTCCAGATCCTTCAGACACCTGACTCCGGCACCGGCCTCAAACCCCTCTGTTTTTTTCTGATCTCATCTCGGTCTCTGCCTCTTTTAGAAACTGAACTTCCTGCCTCCATGTAAACGGTGATGATGACGGATTCTCTTTTTGGGGAGGAGGGTTAACTCTGCTTTCGAATTTCTTTCTAACACTATTCCTCACTGTGCGCTTTGGCTGTCTGTCAGCCGTAGTGTGTGTGTGTGTGTCTATAGTCAAAAGCACACACTGGTATCTGCTGTTGTGGGCGTATGCAGTTTCTGACATGTTGGAATGCAGTTTCAACTTGACTCCCGTCACTGAAGCCAGCTTCACTTCAGAGCTTTAACAAACGCAGAAACGCACACATACACTGTACACACACACAAACACACACACACACACACACACACACACACACACACACACACACACACACACACACAAACACACAAACACACAAACTAACCTCCCCTCATGTACACTGCAGGCTGCCAGTGATCAGAGATTCTACAACTCGACTCCACAGGGAGGGAAGTTCAAATACGGCTGGTGTCTCTCCCTCTATCTCTCTCACACACACGCACACACATACACACACGCACACACATACACACACACGCACACACACGCACACAAACGCACACAAACGCACACACACAATCAGAGGCGACACTTCAAGCCTTTCTCTGCGTCCTTATTCGGCTAAAAGTGATGGCAGCACTGCCGAGGATTTAATTAGTTCTTGTTGGCTTGTCCCCGCTCATTCCTTTGATCAATTAGATCATCATCCTCTCCAGGTTCTCACACACATGCGCACACAAACAAACACACACTCACTCATATTGTTGTGTTTTCAGGGCACGTCCACAAATCATACACTTGGATGTGCAGACACACCATTGTAGAAGATGCCACAGGTTTTTCTTCTCTTTGGTTTTTCTGTTCTTCCGAAACAAAAGTCATCGCCGTCAAATATACAGATACAGAGATTAATAAACATATAAACTGTACATGTTCATATGCAGAATCTTCCATTAATTATATAAATGCCTTTTAGTGTAAAAAGAGGGTTTGGGATTGGGGAGGGGGGCAGAAAGGCTTAAAAAGGAAAGGTGGTAGGGATGGAGTAAAATGACAAATGGCAACGTGCAGAAAAAGCACATGAGCACAAACACAATTTTATACTTATCAGTCCATACGTATTACTGTAGTCATTTTGCTCTGTTGCTTGTTTCACAGTTGTATTTCATTGGTTAAATATAACCTTGTCTGTCTGTCGTGAAGCAGAAGCATACTTCATAAACATTCATATCACACACACACACACATACATCAAATGAATGTTGGGCTCCCTCAGTCATTCTAATCGCAGTGTGAAGTCTTCATCAGCCGGAGCAGATATTGGCTCGTATCAATCATTTCAAATGTGCTCTGCTCTCCTGCCAGACTCTGTTCAACAAAAAGGAAAAAAAAAGAAAACCAGTGAAGCTCTCTGAGTCCACACGAAACCGTTTAGTTCTGCCTGTGGCTCCCTGGCTCTTGTTTTCATCAGAAAAATCACAGGATTTTTGTCTTTTATACTAGAAATATCAAGCCTTGTTGTTTTTAAATTTATTTTTTAACTTACAATTCAGTGAGTGGCACTATATCGGCACTGAAGGTCCAGAAACAGGCCGCCAGAGCACGAAGACCAGAATCCAGATTATTGCCCTTAATATTCATTCTGCCTCAGCTTCCCAAATCCCTGACCTTTCATGTGGGCGAGATCTGAGTTAGACTCCACGTGGCTTCGTTCTTGTATTAAACAATATCTATAGAGATACAAAAACACTAAGCCACCACCTTTCTGATGTGACCATGTGGAGCTGAAACTACCAGTCGATCAGTTGATCACAGGAAAATTAATCACCAATTGTTTTGTTAATTGAATAATCACAGAACTACTTTTTTTTTTTTTTTTTTTAAGCAAAAAGACCAAAGATTCCCAAGTTTTAGATTTTCCAACATGAAGATTTACTTCTTTGCTCCGTTGGATAAATGATTTCTGGAGACATTACTGTTGACTACAATGATTTTCACTTTTTTTTCTGACGTTAGTTAATGGTAAGACGTAACCAAAAGATTAATCGATAAGGAAAATAACCGTTAATTTCAGTTTCATGTCCGTGGCACAGGTGTGACGCTGTCAAGGCCTTAAACACGGCGCACTCAGATTCCTGAACTCGTGAACTTATTCTCTTCCATCCAATAAAAAGGCACTTTTCATAGTAAGAAAATGTTGCATGCAAGTAAGGCTTCCTTTTCTGATACTTGAAGAAAATGTTTTGACGTCTGTACCAAAAAAAATCCACTAACATTAAAATAACTCAAAAGGTCCCCGGCCTTATACACAACATGGTGAAAAGTTGTTGAAAACCCACGAAAAAATGCAAATGTAAAGTAAGTAAACACATGAAACTGTATTTCCCAGCGCTTTGGTAAAAAAATTTGTATAATTTTAAGTTTAAATTCTATCTATCTATAATCATTTTACTGTATTTGCTTCTGTATATACATTGCAGTTGAAATATGCCAGCAGGTAATCAGACAAATTCTAGACACCTTTCTTACAAATTTGATTGAAATCCCAGCTCTCCCTACGTTTTAACCACCTCTGACTCTCTAACATCCCATTGGTTCGCACTTGATCCCTAAACTCTCTGTCCCACCTGAACATCCAGTCTCCAGAGGAAATACTTAATATTAAGAGAGTAACTTGCTCTCAAAATGTCATTTTTTTGTAGTGTTGATGTAGCTCTTATCAGCTTGATTTAGTTGCCTTTTTTTTTTTTTTTTAACTTCTGCTGAATTTGCAATGCACTTCTTGGCGTTTCTATTCTGTTCATCAAAGCTTGGCTTCAAAGGTCCAAAGTAGAAATGAGATAATGTGATATGAGATAATGAAGTCAACCTTTTGACAGGAATGTTGGCGTTTACTCAGCAAGGTCCCAACATGGTGTGAATGGACGGAGGCGCGGTGACACCGAGCGGCTTTGAAGGATTCGGCAAACGCCTGTTGGAGCTTTGATGCCCAAACAAAGCTTCAGGTTACAGCAGCGCTGGTGGTTCTGAACCAGAAAGACGTGTCCGGATCAAATGACAACACCCCCTCGGTGCTGTCGGCGCTGAAGTTTGCTAACTAACCTCCTCTGCAAATGCCTTTTTTAAATTTTTTTTTTTTTTTATGCATCTTTATTGGCATGTTTTTTTTTTTTTTTTTCCAGCTTCAAAAGACAGGCTGAAGTGCTTTGAAGCAACAGGGGGAAGAAGGACAGCGCAAGAATTTTCCACTCATTTCTTGCTCATGTGGTCGGGATCTGCTTCATGAGACTCTGTCGGCGAGTCGGAAAACGTCCTCAGTATGGCGAGTCGGAGCGGTGTGACTATCACGGTGGAAACACAGTGTGGTCTATATGGCACGCGGTCTGTGGGTAATGGTAATTTTTGGCTGAATCGGGTCGAGTAAAAACTACACCTTTTGATGACGACTAGTCTTTGTTCACTTTTGACGGCGGATCCGCCTTTGTCATGCTGACCCAGTTTTCAGGAATGTTTCTTACAGCCTGTAGAGAAGCAGAACAAACTATTTTTTTGTGTGTGTGGAAGTGGACATCCTCTCTACTGCTTTGATTCGGATTTTAATGGTTATTATTTTCTTTCCAATAGCAGCTGTTTGAGAAGCTGCCGCTGCTGATTTCAGAGTGTGTGTGTGTGTTGGCACAGGATATCGCTTGATCGTACATCGCTTGAGCATCTAAATGGGACATTTTCCATCAAACATTTTACACTGTCTGAGGCGTAAGGGAAGACTTTTAATTCATCCTCCCCGGTTCGGTGGGAGGACTGAGTTTTCACTGGGCAGCGTCGGCCACATTACACAGTCGGTGTGCACACTTGGCTTCCCAGCCTCGTTCTCCCGTCCGCCCGTCTGCCCGCCGCCCGGCCGGCAGGGCTTCCCGGGACCTTCCGACTCATGGAGGAAGGAAATCTTTGTTTCTCGATGCCCCGCGGGAAAGCGAATAAAAACCCAGTGACTGCACTTCTCCTCAGTCCCTGGAGGAACATCCAACATAATCGGCTTCTGTTGTGTGATCTCTGACCAGAAGCCCTCCACACACTGATGAGTTGTTCGTTTCTCTCGTACTTAAGTCTTCTCTGCGAGTAGCTAATTATGAAGTGCACTGCTTTTGTCTTCTTAAACCCCATGAGCCGCTGTGAAGGAGAGAGATCAAGCTGTTTAGTTTGGATCGTGCTTCTAAAATAAGACTAATGAAGCTTTTTGATATTTTCGAAACATACTAGTGGTTCGTTAACTGGTTTTGCTGGTTTGAAGAAATTCTGATCCGGAGTTCTGGGCATCAAATAACTCTCAGCCCCACCAATTACCCCAGCGCTGACCCTCAACATTAAAACCTCTCCCACGGAGAACTTTCATGTGGATCTGAGCACGTTCCTGGAGTACCGCAATGACTCGGCTGCTGCTCAACCATTGTTCGGAGAATCCAGCACAACTGTAAACATCTAGTTGGCAGCGGCGTCCAACTCGGAGAATGAAACATGAAAAGCACATAGGTCTCAAAAGAAGTGAGAGCTCATCCAATACAGAGCCACCCAAATTTTTTTTTTTTCTTGGCAATGAAACATTTTAGGGAGAACGGCCTGTCATGCTGCAGTGTGTTTTTTGTTGTTGTTGTTTGCTTGTTTTTTTTTTTTTTTTTTTTTATGTGCGTTGAGCGTAAAGCTTTGCGACAGTCCGGGGCGCTGTCTGGCTGAATAAGCTCATTTGAAAAGTTGGCGAGCGTAAAGGCACCGCTCGCCTAAACAAACCGGAGGCCCGGCTTCTGCTTCGTGACTTGATGAAAACTTGTTTTTGTTGTTTTGTGCGGCGTGACTGAGCTGCTCGATAACAGCTGGGTGTGTTCCCATGTGTGGATTTGACAAATATAGGCCCCCGGTGACATAAATCCATATTTATATGTCTGTGTGTGTGTGTGTGTGTGTGCCGGTGCGTGTTTATTTGATACAGATTGAGGAGGACAACAAGTGCATTTGTCTGAACCCAAGTGTGTTTATGTGGACGCATTGTCACCGTTTGTGTGTGTTTGTGTGTGTGTGTGTGTGTGTGTGTGTGTGTTTGAGTTGTAAATGTTTATGAGATCTGCTTCATTTGATGCCTAAGTGTGTGTGAGAGACAGACAGATGGACGGATATATATAACTAATCAAACCTACTGGTGAAAGGACTAAAGTGTGTGTGTGTGTGTATGTGCTGTGGCCTTCGTCAACCAAATTCCAAACGATCCGCAATCGATTTAATTCAATCTAGATGTAATTTTTTTTCCACATGTGCCGCCTCCGTGGGTCCCGGGGTTCACGAGGAACCAGCTGGGCACGACTGGCTTTATTTATACGGCAGCCATGTTTGATTTAGTTTATTCTCAGCACTGGGAAATTATGAAACTCGGCCTAAAAGACGGTAAAGCAGATGGAAACAAGGCACCACTAACGCGCTGAAACGGTTCAGATTTTTCCCCAAAATTATTGTGTAATGAGAGGCGAGGCGAGTTAAAAATCATCTGTAAGCACACGCTTTTTTCTTGGAATGGATCATTTTAAAACTGCGAAAGTTAATAACAACTGAAAGATGAAGAAATCTGGGAAAAATGTAGTTATTAATTTATGAAATGTAGTGTTTTATCAGTTTCTTCGGTAGAAGACACACACACCTAATTCCTGTAATTGCTGACGTCGTTATCTCCCTCACTTTGGAAAAGAATCTGAGTAAACTGAGGAGTTTGTTAGTCACATGAAAACAGCAATAATGTGGAGGTTTCTAGCAAAAGAGCTGATATGTTTTTACTCATGTAATCTAATAACGATGTCAGGGAGAATGTAACAGTTGGTTCTGATTTACAAATGGTTTCCTTATCACTGGTTCTCTGAAAACGACTCTTCAGTGGTAAATTTCTTGAGCTAGTTGACTTCTGGGTACACCATTATCAATGCACATGTATAGCAGGTTAATCTATCACTCAACAAAAAAAACCCCAAAACAGCTGCTCATCACTTCCACCGGTTATGCCCGCCGTTCCTGAGCGACACAAAAGCAAACCAGTTGCTTCCATATCATACATGTTTGGCGCCGCGACACTGGACACACCACCTGATGTCAAGGCCCAGTCAGAGCCCGGTTGAAGCCAGCGTGGACGGGCGCGTCTGTTCAGTCAGGACGGACGCGAGGCGGAAAACTGAGAGATGCACCAGGTCCAGACCAAACCTCTATGAAGACCAAAAACCAAGATGAAGTCATTTATAGCGACACTCTGCGGGATTGCCTGTTTCCTTCTTCGGTGGTGAACTACACCAAATCTGAGAGGTCACACCTCCGTCTTAATGCACGCGATGTCCGAACGAGCCCGCCAGGCCTCGCCAGCCGACAGCGGGTGACCCGGTGGTGGTGTATCGCGGTGTGGAGGGAACAGCTCACACTGGGCAGATGGTTTGCGACCAACCACTGAAGCGGTTTCGGCCTCATTCTGCCACTGACGCGTCCTGTCAGCATGCAACCGGCATTTTTTTTTTTTTTCCCCAAAATAAATTAAACGCAGTCTGGTGGATCACACACACACACGCACACATTCATGCACATATTACACATGTGACAGTTACATGTCTGTGCCTGTGTCTGGACACAAATCAGACCACTGACCCTGAATTTAGGCCTCGAGCTCTCGTTACAGGATGTGGACGAATGGATGGAGGGATGGATGGTGACGCTCAAAGGGAAGACAGGTGGACGTATATATGGAGAGACCATGGGGAGGGAGGGGGCGAGCGAGCATGCAAGAAAAGGATGGAAAGAGTGAGAGAAAGAGTGAGTTATTGGGAGGTGGAGAGCAGCTGTGAGTCAGACTTGCAGATTGAGAAAGAATGACTAAATGAAAAGATTGGAATACAAGACGGAGAATGGAGAAGGGTAAGGTCTCCCTCTCTCTCTCTCTCTCTCTCTAACCCCCTCCTGTCCTTTGATGATGCTCTTTCTGTTGCAGGCTAATACATTTTCAGAATGATGTGACGTATGGTCTAGCCTTGTTTCAAAGCCGTCTCTTGTGTTTTCCCTCCATTATGCATCACGTGCGCACACACTGAAAAACACACTTAAATGCACAGGCATGAACACAAGCAAACTCAGTAGAACACACATGCACACAGTCACCGGTTTTACACACAGATTCCCACCTCTGTACGTGTGCTCAGATCATCACCGTAGGAAACTGAAACACTTATTTGCCTTTTCTGAATTTTCTTTTAATGCACTATTTTGCCAGCTTGTTGAAATAGATTTCATCTGCTGTTCTTTTTTTTGTGATGGCACAGCGGTTCTTGTTTCACCATTTATTGCTCCCAGCAGAGTCAGAGCTGTGCTACGTTACTGTGAAAGCAGCTTCACACTAAAAGCCTCTCCCCATCTTATTGTGAAGACGTTACAGACGTCATTCTGCTTCATTGGCGTTAGAGGTAAATTACCTCACCTTGCAGGAGAGAAATGCCTGAAATAACAGAAACCAACCCGAACGTAAGCTTTATGTAACAGAAAAGGTCTGAACCAGAACCGAAACCCCGAATCTGGGTCCTGGTATGGGACCTTTTGGGTTCAGGTCCTTTAGTAGGTTCGGCCTTTTTTGGGTCTACCCCAGTGGTCATTTCCGACATGATTCAAAGGCAGCATAGCAAATCAGAGCTGTCAACTTTATTCAAAACTTGAGCTCCTATTTGAACCTTGGAATAACTAAATATTCCGCAAAGACCTGTTTGAATTCGGATATTTAAAAGTCAATGAGATGAATCCGACCATTGAAGTAGTTTCCCTTGTGGTCTAGCACTGGTTTTTTTTTTTTTTTTAAATTTGCTCTCAGCTTGGCTGTTGATTTCCAATATAAACCAAAATCCTATCTCTCAATTCAGGTCAAGGCAAAAGCTTCGTACAGCTTCTGGGTTTGACACAACCCCTGCGTAGGCGGTGGAGGACGTTAGCATCATCTGAGGCTGGATGCACTTTTCTTGTCCTTGTCAGACTTTTCATAGTCAAACGGCTCCTTGTTTTTCATCTCGGCTCAGGTGTCAATTGAGAAGCCAGAAACAAATGCCCCCCCCCCACAACTGAAAGCAACAAAAGTAAGGAATAACGCAGCCAATAGTCTGTACAGAGAACAATAACACCATTTCCAGCCCAGTAAAAATACACCAGGTAATATATTCTCTCTAACCTGGTGATTGCATCGGATTCTCCCATTGTCCCACGGACCTATTAAAAGTATAGATGTTTGGTGTTTACAGTCACACCACTTTTTATTTAATTGTTCTCTTGACCTTAACCTGTTTTCTATCAAGCAAACAAAGTAATTACGAGCGAATAATGTTAACAATATTACTTCATTGTAATTAACTCCAAGCTCGGTTGCTGTTTGTGGAATTCAGGCCAAAAAAAAAGGAGAGAGACAGAGGCACATTTTATCCCACATGATCAGTAAAACACTGACTGATATAAAACTTGCCTCCACACGCTGTCCTCGGATCAGTTACCACCCAGTCCCACCAGCCCCCTGCCTGCTGCCGCAGCCAGAGGTTAAGTGCTTCGCTCATCTCAAGCATTTTAAATAATTTATGCAGATTGCCAGTTATGGCCTTCCATTATGTTAAGCATTATAACCGGCACTTTTTTTTTTCTTCATCACACTGTTATTCAGTTACTTTTTTTTTTTTTTAATTTTCTCTCTGCCCCCATTTTGCTAATGCTTTCACTCCTGAAAGCAGTAAAACCTAATTGCTTGAGCTAAAACAAAAAAAAAGTAAAAAAAAAAAAAAAGTTGGGTACCAAACTGAGCAGGAGAAGAATAAGAGTGACATTAACAGCTCCATTTGCCTAAAAATATGAAATGCCAAATATTAGCTAATTAATGTGAGCTGTTCTCTACAGGGGCAAAAGACTCATTTATGTTCTGTGAGTCCTTGGATTCTCTTTCTCTGCTTTTCAATGTGCTGAACTTGTCTTTTTTTTTTAACAGTTGCTTGAAATCCCAAATTAAACTAAAAAAACAAAACTTTTTTGCACTGTCAACATAACATTTTTTTTTGATTTATTTAACATTTTTATTCTGTGTTCTCGGATTGCTTGGCAGGGGCGTTGGCACGCTGACAGAGCCGACAAACCTTGAAGTCTGAGCAGTATTTGACTTGCAAAGGCTTCAGACCTGCTTTTGATGGGTAATCCATCACGGCGCAAATTTATTCGGGCTCCACTTTTTTTTTTCTTCGGGGGTTACATTATCATTACACGGTGACGTGGTTACAAGCTGGCACCGTTTAATACAGTATTTTGACAATACTTGTTGCCGTGCTATGTTGGATGGATGGATGACAAAAGTCTGTGCTGCATTTATGAGTAAATTTAAATTTAGGGATTCGAGCCCAGAAGACTCAAAAAAACCCAAACTTGGATGCCACACATTCTTCAGTTCCAGCTTTTTAAACGTGAACATCTTTTTTATCAATGTATGTTTAAAATCTCTGTATATTTTTACTTTTTAATGGGGAAAATTGAAAACGTTGCCTTGTGTGGAGACAGGTTGTTTTTTTTTATGACATTTTACACACTAAATGATTAATTGAACCACCAGAACAGAAATGTTCGGTAGTTTATCAGTGGCAAGACTCGAATATGGCAAAATTGGCTACTTTAGAATGAAGGTGATTTAAACGATCCTGTATTTCGTCATCTGCAATTTTATTTTCCTGTGAACCAAGCGAACCGACACCAGCGGCAGCAAGAAAATCAACCCATAGACCGTCAGCAAAAGGTCATTAATGGGCAAAAAGCCAGGCGACCTCTCCTGCTGACCTTTGATGGGTTCAATGGATCTGGGGTAATTGTGGTTTGTTTTAAGGGTCTGGGCTTTTATTTTGTGTAGGGAACGTGACATTACAGCGGCTGTGAATCTGGCTCTAAGATAACGGCAGAGGGTTCCTCCTTGGTTTCGTCAGCGTGGGTGGATATTTGAGCCGTCGCCCTCCTGTTGGGAAAAATCCGAGCGAACCAGCAGTGACTTGACCGGTTTTCTCGGCGCATTCAGACGTCCTCATTGTTGCCAACGGGCTCCAAAAACGTGCAAACAATGACGTTTGGCTGGAAACCAAAGTGCCACTCTACATTCTTGGGGACGCTGTCGCCGCTCTCCTCCTCCGTGACACCTTGAAGGACGCAAGCGATTTATGTGCCGTTTTTTTTGGGGGGGGTGTTGATTTCAAGTCCTCATGCTCACATAAAAATGGCCTTGATTTTCACTGATGGCTGTGTTTTGTTTTAGAGTTGTTTTTTTTTTTTTTTTTTTTTGTGGTGAAGATGCCATCTCTCGATTTCAGGCTGGATTAATGTGAGGGGGGTGCTGGGGGGAGGGGGGAGGGGGGGGGGTTCAGTGGCACTTAAAGGGATAGTGTGCAGAATTTAATCTGGCAGGGAGTGCGGTCTTCATCAGAGGTGATGTCTTCACCTTGGACAGAGGTGCATTATCTGGATGAAAAGGAAGCAGCGGCCGACAAGACTGATTAGGGAAGGTCATCCTCTATTTTTTTTTCCAGCATCTTGTTTTCATAGCTGTTGCGCTCTCCCCGTCTTTCTCTCTGGCTGTTGTCTTTTTTTCCTAGAGTCATCCACGCTCACCGTTTCACGACAGGCGAGATTTGGGCGATGTGGGCATTTCTTTTAAATTTGTTGTGTGAACAGGTTCGGTAGCAGTTTGCTGCGGCTGCAAAAATGATTTAATATATTTGTGGAGGGGATCATCCGTGGTTCGGTAGTTTTTCATGTGTAAACGATCAAATAAATTAACTTACATTCATATTTGTTATGAATTTTTACAATTGCACCTCATAAAATATTAAGCAGCATTATTTAGCAGTTATTGCTGCTTTTGCGATACTGCAGTAGACATTTTCCATGCTTTGACCTCACAATCTGCGTAAATGTGTTTAGCATTGCACTGACGTAGTACGAAGAACAATTTACAATTTGTGTAATTGCCGGTTCAGGGTGTGTTTCTTTGTTTTTCCTTTCAGGCAGTGAACAGGTCCACCATTAGCATAACAATCTGCTGAATATGAATCATAGTTGGAAAACAGTGTTTGTTGTCTACAGAGAGTTAGTATTTTTTTTCATCTACCTGATTGCATTTTGGCTAATTGTCTTCTAGATTTTCTGGGCTTTTTTTTAAAGTTCACTCATAAGTAAGTCGATGGTCAGAGGGAAACTGTCAATGTGTGTATTGTAGCCGTGAATTATAATAGTTAATACAGGTTTACATCACATTCAAAGTCACTATAATCATCGTTTTCCAGTTCAAAGTTTGTTGTCCAGTGTCATCACTCAGTTGTTTATTATGTAGCACACACATCTGTAGCTTATTAACTCAGTCCCAAACACACACACACACACACACACGCACACACCATCCTGCTGCAACAAATATTTCAAATACTTACTGCAGTACCGCATGTAGATTCATCCGCTGCTAAAAATAGCACCTAACAAATGAACTATCTCCCCCTCTACCGAGTGATGTTTGCTCCTTTGTTACAGTAAAGCTTTTGAGTGTTAGAGAAACTGTTCTTACACCGCTAATGGTCTCTATTCTCCATGTCTATTCCAAAGCAAAAATCTGACCAAAATTTGTCAATAGCCTCGATTTTTGTTCTATCCACTGCTAAAATAGACCGAGCACCGGATTGTTCCACTAACATTTATATCTCTTGAAACAGCCTCAGTGTACTTTCTCTTTACCATGTCATTTAAGCATCTCTGTGTAAACTCGGGAATCTCATCAGTTCTTTGTGTACATTTTCTCATCAAGGACGAATCGAGTCATTGAAGCTGCCGTGTGACTCCTTGAGCCCTGGAGATAGAATCTATATCATCCCCACCAGTGCGTCATGTAGAGTTTGAGTGGTTGACATGAAAACATTTGCTAATTCATGCACAATTAGTGTAATTAAGGAGCACGTCAATAGCAACTTAATGTTTCCGATGCATGGTAGTGATTATTGTGCTGATGAAGCGACTGAAGTGTCTGGAGAGGTAGGTTTGAGTTGTATTTATAGATATTAGGGAGATGCTGTCTGTTCAGACTCTTATTTAAATAATGCAGAACAAGGAAGCTTTGCTGATGAATCTTTAATTTGACTTTGGGTTAAATGTCAATAATTTTTCCATTAAACTCAGAGGCTCGATTAATGCCACATCAATAAGATCGATACGATGCGGCGTTTGCGGGCGCGCAGATAAAATGTAAACGTGTTGGATGTTTTTCATTTCAAAGCCGCAGGGGTGTGTGCGTCTGTCAGGAAGCATGAGGGATCATTACCGCGGTTTTACTGCCGGGGCAGTCGACCCCCGGTGGGGGGCGCGGCCTTTCGCTCACAGCGAGACGCCCGGTCTTAATGTCAAGGGAGCGTGTCAGGGCTGCTGCATGGTGGCGGCGGGGGCTGACGGTGGGAGCGGGGTGCATTCAGAGAGCTGTCAGGTCGGCGTTCCTCGCTGTTTGCCGGTAATGACACCTGCACCGATCAGGTACAGACTGATTTTAACATTGTGGCTGAACGTTGCATAAACTCACCTATATACTTAACTCTGAGAAAAATGTGTGAAGTTCAAGCCTGAAATGGAGAAGGACGTGCAGGAAGCGCACCCAGGTGAAAGGTGTGCAGGAGACGGCCCCCGTTCCCGCCTCCGCCCTCAGGCTACACACAGGCTGTGCAGTGACGGCTGTGCAGTGACAGCTGTGCCATCTACATGCGATGTGTTCGGGTACAGCGCTGTTGCGTGGGTCAAGAGCCTTTTGGTGGCGTTTGGAGCCCAAACAGGTCTAGTGGAAGAAAACAGTCTAAACTAACGTGGCTGAAACACCCGAGTGGATGAGCTCTAAGAATAGTCTTATACCTCCAACGATAGAGTGAATGGAGTCACTAGTAGGAGCTTTACTCGGCCGGGTTACGCTTCTTTTAGTCTCCCGCAGCCGTAGATTTCGAACATTTTCCCCGGAACAACGTGTGATTCACCGCAGCGACATGCTGTTTTAATTATTCTGGGAAAACAGTCAAATCATATCAGGTTCCCTCTCACTGAATCATCTGCAATTCTGATAAAATTGTACCTGAACGTCTGCCAGACACACACACACACACACACACACACACACACACAGTCAGAGCCTGAAGGATGTTCAGCTACAGATGAATGAGTCCAGTAACTGCCAGACTGCAAAAGAGTGTGTGTGTGTGTGTGTGTCAGACTCCACAGCTGCTGTTCATCCACCAGCGGTCACACCATTCTCTCCCTCCGTCCATCACCCCCCCGCTCCTCTCTTCCCTCCATCACCGTCGTCCTCGTCACGTTTCCATCTTCCTCTCCTTCCTCCTCCTCAGGTTCCCTCCGTTCGTCCGTCACCGTTCTCTCCATCTTCGCTCTGTCTGTACATTAGCTGCCTCTCTCTCTAATCCTCCCCTTCACTTACCTTCCGTCACCCCCTCCCCCCACCTCCACCTGTCCTCCGTCTGTTTTGCGTCTCCCTGTTGACATCGAGTTTGCTCGTGTCACGTCCGACCTCAGCGTACCTTTAATGGCGAGACTGGATTTTGAAGCCGCTGGACCGGCCGAGGATCTAAAGTGCCAGTTTAGGGAAATCTTAAAATTAATTTCCAGACGCGGAGGCAGTAATATGCTCCCATCTGTCAGTAGTCTGCCAGTGGAAGATATTTCTCCACTGAGCTCTGGGTAAAGGAAGTTGAGGTAATCATTAACTGGTTTTCTGAGGTCGGGGGGGGGGGGTGACGATCTGATCTTGGCACCTGAGGAAAGACCAAGAGGTCAAAGGTCACATCAGAATTTTTTTGGATTTCTGCTCGGCGACAGGGCTGCTGCTGTTACCAGATTTAACTTTGTCAGATTCTGTAAACTGCAGCTAAAACACAACGAAACGAACAAGCAGATAAAACACACACACACACACACACACACACACAGAGTCACGGAGGGAGTGGAAGTGGATAAGCGGATTCTGTGCACTTTTAATGTTTGTGCGTGTGAGGGATTAAATGATCAGGGTTCATCGGTTCTTTTATCAATCAGCCTCAGTGAGAGCCTGCTAATCTGTGTGTGTGTGTGTGTGTGTGTATGTGTGTGTGTGTGTGTGTGTGTGTGTGGTTTCTCATGGGTTTATCCGTTCACCACCACAGGCTGTTACCTCTCACGCCCCCTTTGTTGTTTCTAATCATATTTTTTAATCATTTTTCTCACAGCCGTCATTTTTTTCTCCCTGTCAATCACATCAGTTTTTTTTTCTGCTTTTCTCTCGCTCTCGTAGTCACACGCGTCCTAACGAGTTATTAAATCTCATACCAGGCGTTTATTCCTTAAAAAGAACTGTTTTCCAGATAAAGAACTGAGATAATTCTGCATGTCCTTGCTACAGTTGGTTGATTTAAGAAATTACTGTGAATATCTTTGATTTATCAGGCAGATAAATGGACATTTGAAGGAGTGATGGAAGAGGTGAAAGCCTGATGGGAAATGTGGTGAACTAGAAATCTGAACACTACACAGCGTTGTTATGATGCTGAATGTGACTTTGATACAATGCCTGCCTAAATAATTCAATACCGAAAAGATACCACAGACTTGTTCTCACTAAGTTTCATTTTTGAATCTAATTTGACTAAATATAAAACTATAAAATCCTCATACCTCTGCCAAGTGTCTTTACTGAGTCACTGTTCCGTCTATTATAGTGCACGACTGCAGTGTGAAGGCTAATTTCACCTTCATCACCATGAAGCACCAGAATGTCATGCTCATGCTCAATGAAAACATAGTTTATTTGCTGTTAAGCATTTTCTTATTTTTCATATGTCTGAGTGTTTTTAACAATGAGTTATTATAATTATAAAATTTGCAATTGGATTATTTAAAACAGTTAGGTCAAGATCATATGTTTATTAAAGCTTTTAGATACTATGCAGTTATCTGACCCCTGTGCTTGAGTGTATGTGATTTCTTTGATAGTTACTTTATATTTCTAACTGGATATTAAACAGCATTTAATAGGAGTCAATACACCTCATCGGTGGAGGTCTGCACTTTACTGAGCACATTTCCCAGTAATAGAAGCAATTACTGACGAAAAATGTCAATGTCATCATTACTAATACCGATACTGCTTGAATATAAATTGATTTTTGTTATTGATCTGCATTTCTACATTAATAGTAAAGTTAATGAAAACGTTGTGTTTGCATAAAGAGATGGTTGCCTCATTGTTAAGTTAAAGCCAAATTTTTCATCGTCATCTCCTCAAACTCCCAAATAAATCCAGCTCCTTTGACTTATATTTCAAGGGCGTGGACGTGATGGGATAATTTCATTGATCACATCCGCCAACCTGTTGCTCTTTGACTTCCTGGAACGGGTGGGCTTGCCTGTCTGGTGTGATGCTCGCCGTTTGACGTTTTGCTTCCGTTGGTCCGTGTAGGTTTGAAACCTCTTTCACATTGGGGCTTTGCGGCATGCTTCACCTTGTGCGTCTGCTTTGTGGTCGAGATGGGTGGTGAGAGCGTTTGAATCTGCAGCTTTGTCTGTTGTTTTTCCACCGTGACAACCGCAGCAAGCGAAGGCAGAGCTCTGCCGTTGCAGAATCGACTCAACCTAAAGCAGATATGGCTCTTTTTAAGACCACTACTAATAAAATGGGGAATAGTTGCATCCTCAGGAACACTAGAACACTGGTGCCACTGGTGGGAGGGTGAGGTTCTATTGAGACCCACAGTGTTGACCCCGTTTTATTAAGCTGCTTCGTTCTGTTGTCGGTCATCTCCACCCTCAGAGGCCTTATATCAAAGTTTTGTGTTAAATCTGCATCTTTCTCCCTGTGAAGAGTCAAAGTCTCAATCGAATCGCATCAGAAATAATGGTCCAATGTACTGTTGCCATCGGCTGCTTTTACTTTTACAAGCTCCTCCTGATCGACATCCTTCGAGAGAGAGGCGCTCGTGGTTCTCTGTGAAACGTTACTGTACGATTTTGGAGACCTCCGGGGCCGGTTTAAGCGAACCCTGGTGCGTCTCTTACTGCAGGACCAAAGAAATCGCTCGCACATCTGGATATAAAGGAAAAAATTTTCTCCCAACATTCCATCTGTCGTTTCAGGCATTAACCGTGAGGGAAAATGAGGAATTATGATCTGAGACCCACTCTGCAGCAGCGTTAAATCACAGGTTGAGTAGTTTTTGGGGCTTTTTTTGGTTGCCGTACTCTTTCCTTTTTTCCCCTCTCCCGAATTTTGAAGCTGTTCTTCAGATTGCTGTGGAACGGCGGCACCTCGGTTCCTCTAACCGCTTTCATAAAGCGCCCGCGGTAATTTTCGTTGAAAAAGAGAAGGGAATAGAGAGCCTTGTTCCCGGTAATTCCCCGCCATCTCTCCCTCTTATCCCCCCACGCCCCCCTCAGTCTCCTTTTTTGCTGCTGGAAAGGAAAAAAAAAAGTAAGTGATGTTGCTGCAGTTTTTTCAAGGATATTTTTCAGGGGAGTATTTTACAGTCATTTGTGCAAGAAGTTGAGTTCCAAGACTTGGGCTGATTATATTAAACTACAAGTCACGTGGGCAAGCGTGTACATTCACTGATGTCAATTTTCCCTCTGTGCTTGACGAAGCCAAAAGATTTACACAGCCGCGGGAGACGGGGGTTATTAAAAAATAAAGATGCCTCCGAGGTCAGAGCCGGAGGTGAGGGCTTCCCGCTGTCATTAAAACAAGTCGCCTCATAAGACAGAGCCATTAGGTGGCGGCGTTGGCGGTGTGGCCCCCTCATTACCAAGATGGCTGCTGCTTGTTCCGTGAAGGATAAGTAGCCATCAGACCTAAAATTACTGCAGAAAAACCCAATTACAGCCGAGAGCCACTCAGAAGCAGTGGGAGATGGGAGCCCACCCCACCCCCATTCTTTTTTACTTCTAAAAGTAAGGAAGGCTTTTACTCCCCCCTTCCTCCCTCCCTCCTCTCCTTCTCCGAGCGGCCGCCGTGTCACCACACATGGTGATGCATTCGAGAGAAATGTGCATACGTCGGCCGGGGCGAGCGACATTGGTACATAAAACAGGGAGAGAGATAGAGGGAGAGAATCCATTAATCATTTGTTTATTAAAGGCTAACCTTTTACCAGACAGCTGCGATAAAACAAAACTATTACAAAATAATTAGACTGGACGGCAGTGGTCATGCGCGGGGAATGTGTTATCAGGTGTGGTTGCTACGACAAAATTAAGACCGATCGGGGGTTGTGTGAGTGTTTTGTGTATGTATGTGTCCAGATGCTTCTCGGGTCCAGAAGTATTAAAAACGTGAGGTTTGGGAATAGAAAGGTTTGGTAGTTTATTACTACTGAGAAAAGGACTGTGCTGAGAACCTGCAGAGTAACTATTGATCTGCAGGAAAATACTGAATCCTGGGCCGTGGCTAAGGTTTATGTTTTTTTAAGGTTTATGTTTTTTTATCAACGATTAGTGAAAAATGAGTCACAAGGTCCAAACGGTCAAAGATAATCAATTTTCACTGATAAAAAACAGGAAGGCCACAAAACTACTCTATATTTGAGGCAAATCTTTCAATCCGAGCTGTAATTCAGGTCATCGATGATGAAAATGATTCATGCGACAGTTTTCTCATCGATCTTACAAGTTTGGCCAAATAAAGCTACTTAAGTAGGAGGGTCAGGACAAGACGGTGGTGGTGGTGGCGAGCAGGCGGGAAGCAGTGGCCTCTCTCGTCAGAGTCACTGGTTTTTCTATTGATCTCTCAGAGGTCGTACGACACTATGACAGTATCACGCTACCTGCACCGTTACCTCTGGCGGTCGAGAGACGTGAGGGCAGCCGGAGGTCCTCGATGTTGTTTTTGGCGTTGTTAAGTTGTGTTTTGTTTGTTGTTTTGTTTTTCTTTTTTCCTTTTTTCCTCTCTCTGGTGAGGATGGTCTCATTTAAGAGCTTTGGACCAGAGAGTGTCGGACATTTTCGCTTAATAAATGACTTGAGATTTGAAGCCAAGTTCCCAGATGCTTTAAGTGTTTCTCTCCAACTGAAAATATTCAGGACTATTCTAAATATACTATTGATTCATGACAGTCATGGATTAAGTGACAATCAATGATAAAGTTGGGTAAAATCATCCTTTTTTTATTATTTGTTAATTTTTCAAGACTCAAAATCTCATAATCTGCTTCATGAGGCGTGCAAGGGTTCGGGTTGATCAGATTTAATCGCCAGGTAATCAATAATCCCTCCGACCATCATCAAATTTTGTGATCTCGGTTCAGATTTTGCTGGAACCTGATTGGTGCATGGAAATACATAATGTGAATATAGAAATCGACCATCAGAACAAACAACACTGTTCTGCTATGAAAGAAATGTGTGTATTTAGGAAGGAACCCTTGGCCTTTAAATGATCAGTCGATTATCAGGAAGTGTTGTAAATAATTTTCCCGTTAACGGATTAGTGAATCGTTTCAGCGTCACATGAATTCTTCCAACTGAAGGTCTCACGTTTTCATCTGGTCCGGTTCCTCAGCTGACTTCAGATCAATCCTTGGGACTGTTTTCGTCCCCTTTTGTTTTCTGAACTCTGCTGAACTTAACAACTTTATTCATACAGAGTTTTTCCAAAAACTCAAAAGAAAATAAATCTGTTCCTAACGAATTTTTAAGACAAGTTGAAAAGTGGAGGAAATGAAATGCGATTGTTTTCATAAAGAAAAAAATCTTAATAGTTGGAGCATCTTCAGTAGTGACACAAAGATGAAAAATATCGAGGTTTCAGTTTTATTTTTCAGAACGACACTGCTCTCATTAACAACCCCAGGAGACCCATCAGCAACTCGGGCCCGGATGAAGGGACCGGAGACGGGACGTGGGTCCGTGGGTCCGTGGGTCCGTGGGTCCGTGGGTCCGTGGGTCCGTGGGTCCGTGGGTCCGTGGGTCCGTGGGTCCGTGGAGAGGAAGTCTGTTAACAAAGTCAAGACGTTTCAGGAAAGATCTCAAACTTCCTCTGACATAATTAGACATTTACTTTGCTGGAGTTGGATCTGACTTGCGCCGGTCGCTCGAGGGTCAACCCGACGTCTCCACTGACCCTCCCAGCGTTTATCACCTTCACGGCTTTAATTGTCTGTTGACTCGGAGGCCGGTCGGAGGCGAGAGCCTCGCTCCTTTTTCATTTCTTTAAATTGGCCTCAAACTCGTCACCAGCCTCCTTAGGACGAATCTCTTAAACCTGCAGATACTCCTCCATCTTCCTCAACCTTTGTTCCTTTTTGTCTCCATCGTCTTTCTCTTCTCTCTCCTCCACCTTCTCCAAATCATCGTCAATTTTTTCCTCCTCTTCAGCCTCCTCATCATCCTCCTTTTCTGCTGCTTGCCCTTCTCTTCTGCGTCTGTCATTTTAACACCAGATCCACTTTGACATCTCCTACCTCCATTTCACATTTTATTCATCATTCCCTGTAATTCAAGAGGTCCGGAGAGAGGATGAGTACTGAGGTGGAAGTGACTGGATCTGGATCTGATCCTTTTTTTTTTTCTTTTTTCTTTGCTGACACCGTAGTCGTGAAATAATGAGGCTGAGCGCTCAAGGTGTATGCGGGTCCAACGTGTATTATCACACTTCCATGCTTATTTCCTGCCTGTTATCGCTGCGAGGCCTGAAGTGAAGACCCGTGAGATCCGACTCTCTCCTACTTCTGTTTGGATATTGAACCGGGAAGAGTTTTGGACCACGATGCTGCTCGTTTCTGCCAGAGTAATGGACTTGTACAGAAGTTTATCTGAGGTCAGCGTGCAGCCGTGATAATGGGTTGTGTCATAATACTGTAATTAAAATGTAGAATTATGCATAAAAGCATAATTGCGTTAAATTGAAACGATTACTCAAATTTTTACCGTGGTCTGTGGAGAAAAAACAAACTGTGTGTGGCTCTGGTTCTCCGTGCTAACACCTTAGCATCACCTACGCTGTCGTCAGTGACGGGAGGCTTCGTGCTAACGCAACTAGAGCAACGGTCTCTGTACCAATTGGATAGATCCAACGCGATTATCCTTTATATAGCTCTTGGTTTTGAGTTGTTGGGATGCAGGAAATGCTTCAACGACTCTGAACTGATGGAATGATGCGCGATATAAACAGAAGGCTGTTTCGTTTTTTTTTGGGGGGGGGGTCCATTGGGGGGGCAAAACTGTTTTTTTTGGGGGGGGTTTTCTTCAGCTGTAACTGTCACCACAGATGTGAACCCATCAGATGTCTTGAGATGTTGTTTCTGTGATGAAGCAGTTTGATTTGACGGATATTGAGTTATCCTGTTTTTTTTTTAAATAACCAGACAGTGATTATTTTATCCTTGAACCGTGTCTCAGTTTACCAAAGTCTGAAAGACTGACTCAGTGTGTTTAGAGTGTGTTACCTGTATGTTTCCTGTGTGTTACCTGAGAACCAAATTAAAGTATTCACCGCCGCTTTCACCTTCACGTAGGAGTGTGTTGAATAATGGTTTCTTATTTTGATGCGGCAATCAAAATCTTCGGACTGATAGATGTGATAGAGCAACACACACACACACACACACACACTTGAACACCCACTCTCGGCTCTTCAGTCCGTTGGTCTGTTAGAGCTAATTTCCATGCGTGGGAACAAAGCATCATCATCATATCACAGCATGGATTCTTACATAACGACACACACACGCACGCACATGCACATATATGCAGAAGCATCATGTTTATGCATATGTAAATGGATGGTGTTGTTTCTGTTCCTGCTGCCCCTCACAGCTTCGAGGTGCTAACCTCTGAAGACCCTCTGATTTCAAAGACGGCCATTGTCCAACACATATGACTTATTCTTTAGGTGTCTGCGTTTAGAGCGAGCATCTCCTCCGTTTGGAGACCGGCCACAAACAGCAACGTTGATTGCGGCGGGTCCTCGTAGAAGCTTCCCTTCGTTTCCATTCAGGATCGAAGAAAAACGAACTCACGTGAGTGGCAGAACTATGATTAAAGGCTTTGAAGGTACATGTCTGCTCCTCATTTGAATCACCGGTGCTCTTCACAAAGAGCCTTTGAAGCCTGGAGAATAATGGGGTGTAATCGTGCGGTGTACTTGAGCAGCAGTCAGCAGGCCGGCCTGTGTTTGGAGCGAGTGATTGAGTGCCGGCGAACAGGAACGTTGTCCTGCGAGAGAGAGAACCCACGCGGTGCTGGAGATCTAGGACCAGATGAGCGGGTGGAGGGTTAAGAGTGACAAAGGCCTCCCCCATCGCTCCCGGCTAACCTGCGTTCCGGCTGCACCTGTAACCTGATGGGTTTTTTTGTTTGTTCCTGTTGTAAGTCTTTCTGAAAAGCTGGAACGTGTTCTCTCTCTGAGTTCTGAGAGAAATGGGGATCTGCTGGGCAGTAGACGGCGGCATCGGTAAACCTTTGCATGTTAAGCGAGGTGAAGAGCTCTGGGGCAGCGCTTATAAGGCGTATAGAGCACCATAAACCCTCTGTGACAAAATACATCCAGTTTGAGAAGTGAAAGAGTTGATATTACTGCAATCTCTTCATGTAAACTCCCCTCTTTAATTTTATACCTTTCACGACTTCAAATACAGTTTATTTACAACAGACGGTCACTTATTCCATGTTAGCTTAATCTAAATATGATATTTATAGATATTTTAAGGTTTAAAATTTAGTTTTTTAATTTCTTGGTAAAAAGTGTTGCAATGAAACAGATGCCACACTTTATTCTTCCATTAAAGCACCTTCATGGACATTTGAATGTGATTATTCTGACTGTTTGTTGCAGGTGAACCTGAGAAGATGTTGTCCCATTTAGCCCCTTGTAGCTTCACACCATAGTGTCCATTGTGATATTTCATTGTGTCCATTATTGGGTGGTTGATGTTAGCTTTGCCCCCCCCCCCCCCCCCCATCAGAAAGCAGATCACAAACCCTGTGCCAACATTACTTTGTGCCTAACCGTTAAACAGAAGGATAAACAGTGAGGACGCACACTGGAGTCCATATAACCCAGATCTGACTCGGTGTGTTCAAAGACACCCCCCCCGCCCTCTCTTGGCCGAGTCCCGCTCCGTATTAACCCGCAGTGTGTACTTTTTTGGGAGTAAATCAGCAGAGAACATCTGGTCTCAGCACGTTTTGCCTTCTGCTTTATAGACCTGCAGACTAATAAAACAGAGGGGAGGGCGCCGTGGCCTGAGGCCTGTCACAACGACCACACTCTGCTGCAGGACTCAGATATGTAATTGTGGCACGCAGGCTTTCTTTCTTCAAGCCTTCGGAGCCGAGCTAGAGGCTTTTTTTCCTTCCCAGCGCTGGAGCTGGGCGATGAGGTCTGGCTCACAGTTTGTTTATTTTCATTATTTATGGAGCTGGCTTTGTGCAGGGATGCATTGTCATGTTGATACAGGAAAAGGTCGTCCTGTTGTCTAAAATATCATGTTATGCTGTAACTTTGAGATTTCCCTTAATTTAAAGTTAAAGGGTCCGGACAAAGCCAGGAAGATCAGACATTAGCTTCACAGTCCACAAAACCTTGATGGGTGTTGGTGGCTACTTTCATTCTTTTCATGCTTTTGGTAAAATCTTGTGACTCATGTGAAGGTGCTATATGTGTGGATTTTTTTCTAGCGCTGCATAGCGTGGTCAGATCTCGAAACCATCACCAGTGTTCACTCTTGTTTTGCTTCTGTCTTTCAATCGCTTCTCTTCTCTGCTGTCAAACGTGTTTTCTGGCCCAGAGTCGGTGATGATGACGATGGTGGTGGTGATGATGATGATGATGATGATGGTGGTGGCGGTAGTAGTGAGGGTGGTGGTTGTGATGGTGGTGACAATGGTCATGTTTGGTGGTGTTGATGGTGGTGGGTGGTGGTAGTAGTGGTGACGATGAAAATGGTCACTCCAGCGTCACGTCTACTGTTAAATCATCGACTTAGAAGCGAACGTCCTCTGGGCAGCGCTGCTTCTTCATCCCGAGGCCGGACTGGACGCTACAGTGACTCTGTCACCTCCTGAGGCAGGTAGTGGTATTACGAGACGGGAGGGGGGCTATGGCTAGCATGCTAACTTCAGTAGATGTGTGTGCAACACAATGAATTGATGTGATTTATTCCCATTTTGATGATTATTTCAGTTAATTTTGGATGTTTTCTGTAAAACTACTACCTTCATTACCTGTTTGCAGATGGTTTGTTGTGATGGAAGCACTGAGAGCTAAACTGCGAGTCCATCACACGCAGCCAGGCCGTGTCCCGACCAATCACAGGCCTCTGTTAGTGGAAGCGACAGGCCTCGCTTGCAGTAGTAGACCTGAGCGAGTCATTAGATGGATGTCCGGAACAATCTATCACAACCTGCCTTGCAAATCGGGCCGACTGCACGCACACACGCACGCACACACACACACATACACTGACACATGCACACATACACACTGGCAGTGTTGTACGTGAACACACTGTTAAACTACTGCGCTAGTGAGTAAAACCTCACACACACACACACACACACACACACACACACACACACACACACACACACACACACACAGCCGTCTCACATGTATCAGAAGTAGCCTAAGTGTTGCTGCATCACACAGTATCAGTATCAGAAAAACTTTTTCTGTAGCGGAGAACAAGATGGGGGGAGGTTAAAGAAGGGGGGGGCAAAGAGAAACGAGTTTAAAAAGTGGAAAAAAAGAAATGGAGGAACATTGAAGAGAAAAGTATAGAGCAGGAACGACAGACAAGTTATTATCAAAACATTCTTCCTTTACAGTCTCTCAGTCTTTGCTTTTTTTATTTGTTTCTTCATAGTTTTCATTGTAAGTTCCTTTATTAATCCTGCCCCCCCACTTTCCCTCTAGACCTCGCATGTATTAAGTGGTTTCACCTGCAGCCACAAATTTGAAAATTAACACACACACACACCGATGAATTCCCATCATAGGGCCATAAAGCCTAAGTGGGTGATAAATATCGTCTGAGTGATGCTTAACCCACACGCCCTCTCTGTTTAGCCCGTTGCCGTGGTGATGGACCCTCTGTTTTCCGTACGGTGGATGGAGAGGGAGGAGGGAATGTGTCGACTGGGAACACTGGGAACGATTGCTCTCTCCCACTGCAGCCACGTTTTACCCAGCTCCCAGTCCCTGTTTCAGCCGCTGCTTCTGCTGCGGACAATAAGGCGCCAAAATAAAATTCCAGCACTAAAAGTTAGTTCTGTTTATCTTCATTTTGCTTTTTGTTTTATCTTCGTAGGCCCACTGCATTTACCTTGCCTTAGTTCTTGGATCCGTGCTCAATATGACTGTCACCGGAGCCGACCCGAGCAGACTCTGGTGATGGCTCTGGCGTCGCCGGTTCGTCATCGTGACGGTTCTGGAATCGGGTCCAGGATGCTCAGACCCTCGAGGGCCCCAATCGGGCCGATAAGAGTGATGACTTTGTGTTTGTGTTTTACCGTGTTTCCAGTTGCTCAGCGTGATGTTAAATGACGGAAACACAGCAGCCTCGGGCTGGGAGATTAATTTGTACATGTGTGTTTCGTATGCATGACTGGGCCTTGTGCGTGTGTGTGTGCGCGTGTGTGAGATAGAGCCTGGACTCCGGTGCGACCGATGCCATCCCGGCTCCGGAGCCACGGAGCCACGGCGCTTTGTTCGGAGAATCAATCCCTCGTCTTTAAAGGGCAACAATAATTGCGAAAGCTGCCGAGGCACACAGGCCCTTAATGAACGCTTAGAGAGCCTCATAACACACCGCGGCACTTCTGCCTCTCGCCACTGCAGGCTGAGGGCCCGCTTATCTGCCGCTCGCTCCCCCGTTCACACTTCGCTCTCGCTGAGCGCTAGGAGATAATGGTAATTTTAACATTTACCAGTGCCTCCCCTGCTTCTCTCCTAATTCTTTTTTTTTTTTTTTTTTTTTTTAAAGGTTCCTTGAAACAGCTTTTAAATCCTAATTTTTTACATGAAGCAAGATGTTTTGACCAGCAGCTGCGCTGCGTCATGTAGATGGGATCGTCGTGGCAGTGGGGCTGCGGGGGCTTTGGCAATGAGAAACGAAAACGTCGTCCAGGTTGATCCGAGCTCAGCTTTTGCCACGGCACAGTCTGGTACTATCCAGGAAAAACACTGCATGATCCAGTGATGTGTGTTAGTGCCGTATATTGGGTTTACAGTGTTAGCATAAAGACGGAGGAAAGAAGTGCTCCAGAAATGTTCTGTTCATTAACCACAACCTTTTTTTATTTGCCTGAACTAAACCGACCCGTCAGTGCTACGTGACCATTTCGGAGGCTCTGGCAATTAGAAATTGCTCCGGGTTCCTTTTTGGGATCCTTTTTGGGATCCTTTTCGGTAGCAAACGTCGCTCACGCTAACGAGGCAATGTGTGTTTTTCCCTAGTGTGGGCAGAGAGCTGAGTACAAGAGATGCACCCTGGGAGATGCATGGTACTGTCTCACCGCTCTGAATGGTCTTGGCTTATGAGGACCCCCCCCCCCCCCCCCGCATCCTTTGATTTCCTCCTGTGCTTCGCTGTCTTCCCTCCTTCCTTCCCACCTCCTCTCCATACCCCCCCCCCCCCCCCCGGTGTTGTCCTTCATTCCCTCCTCCCACCCTCTCCTCCTCTCCTGCTCGTCCACTGTCTCCCCCTCATCTGTAGGCCGGATGTGTGTCTCCACTCACTGTATTAGTTGAATTAACATTGCCACAAGCAGACGCAGTGATAACTCCACCGTGTCGCCATGGCAACGCACAATTAGATGTGACTGTGCACAAAAACCTCGCACACACTCAGAGCAACAAATTCTGTGTGGGAACACAATACAATAATAATAATGATTACGTTGTACACACAGACATACATATCAATCATGCAGTTAACTCACACACACACACACACACACACACAAACACACACACACACACACACACACACACACACACACACTAGACATACTAGTGTAACTGTTGCACTCCTTTGTCTGTGCTCAGATGGACTGCAGGTTAAAACGGCCTCATGTCAGTCGGAGGCGTGTGTGTTTTTGATGCTGCTGAAACATGAAAGAACCACATTCTCAGCGTGGTTTTGATGTTCTGGTTCTGCGGAGACTTTCTGCTTTTTCTCTGCCGTGTTTAGACACTTGCTCTTTTGTGGGTTCAGGTTTCATATTCAACATGAGATAAGATGAACAAAGTAATAGGAAAAAGAACTTTCTTGTCTAATCGGAACTATGATTAAACTCCTTTTTCTCTTGGGTTCATCTTTACTTCTGTCTCTGTTTTCTTATTTTTCTTTGCTCTTGTTCTTCTAGTCATTTAAAATGTGTCACTCTCCTAAAAAGGAGATTTGACTGTAAAAGGAGATAATGTATGTAATGTTTTGGGGCATTATAAATATAGAGAATCGAAATTAATTTGTATGAATTGTAGCCGAACTCTTCTCTTGTTCATGATTAGAACTTTTCCTTGTAATACATGCGCACGTTTTGAAGCCAGCATTTGTTTGGTTGAGCTTCAAAATGCCGAAAATAATTAACGACAGATTAGCTCTTCATCTCCAACACGTTCACTCTGCACTGCAAACGACTTCCTGCCTCCAGTGGGGGCTCCTTCTTTGTATTCTAACGCACATTGTAGTCACCCATTGTGATTCGCTAATGAATCTCTCAAGGGTAGAAGTGGGGGAGAAACGGGGGAGAGATGGGGGGGGCTGGCTGCTACGATTTTTCTGCTAGCATCAGCAAAGCCGGTCAATGCTAATGGACAGCATCATCACGCTTAAGTGTGATTGGATAAGGGGTGAGGCAGGAGAGGGGAGTGTGTAGTGTGTACTTCACTGTGTGTGTGTGTGTGTGTGTGTGTGTGTGTGTGTGTGTGTGTGTGTCATACACTCAACTCCCTTTATCTCTCTCTCTCTCTCTCTCTCTCTCTCTCCACACACACATGCGTTGCCTCCTCTCCTGAATACATAATCACCTGTGCTGTGGGAGGCTGCCGGCTGACGCTGTGTTGTTATATTAAAACACTGGTCGAAGTCAGAAACGCATACATGACGCTGCTTGCTGACAAAAGCCGCGGACGTTTTAACATTTTGAGGCCGGCGGAGACGCAGGAAGTTTGGTTGTCGTGGCTGCACCGCTGAGGAGAAACCAGGCCGCTGGCCTCAGAAGTGCTTTTCCCTTTGCTTTCCCTCTACATTCAAACACTTTCAACAATAATGTCGTCGTGGGATTCGAGCAACATTTTCTGAGCTTTAGAAAAATCTGCCTGTTTGTCTTCAAGTTATATTCATTATTGAGTAATCATTTATAAAAAAGTGTATAAAAGGTCAAAATGATAAAAGAAAAGGGACACGGCGATCACCGGCAACCAGACGTGGCGTCTTCAACCATGTTTGTGATTTCAAACAGTCAAAAACCCCAAAAACGAACAAAGATCTAAACCGGAGAATATCAGCAAAAACTCTTCACATTTGTGGAGCTAGAACCAGACTTTGGAGACATTCAGATGGTGCTTTCATGACAAGTGGGACCCCGGGGGTTTTTTAGCCTGAGGGGGGAAAGAGCTGATCCGAGGTTTTGCTGTGACTTTCTTTGAGACTCCACATGTTGTAATGGTACGGTTTTATATAGATATAAGCTCTTAAGTGAGCCAAAAGGTCTCAGACGTGTAATTTTTTGGTGAATCTGAACTAGTCAGATTCACCAAAACAATTAACACTGAGGAGCAACAAGAACCTTTTCCTAAACATCTCATTGTTTTCCCATAACTTCGCTATCAAGCTCTTGGCAGGAAACGTACGTTGAATATTTAATCGAATATAAATTATTGATAGGGCCCAGAGGCTGTGGGTCTGCCGTTGCAGATCTGAACAGCCGTCCTCATGTTTCTTCCCTCGTTAGTGGTCGGTGAAATGGTATGAAAACGTTCATGTAAAGAAAAAAAACAAAACAAAAAACGCATTTATCACCCTGACTATCTGTGTTTACAGCTGCAGAGAGGACAAGCGATGGGTCGTGCTCATCGTGACCCCAATGCCCGGGGGGTCGTAGGTGCCGCTAAGTGATCCGTCACAACACCTCAATTAACCTCCACGTTTGGAAGTAGCTTGTGTATCTTCAAGAGAGGAGAGGCCGGGCGGCCTGAGTGTGAGGTTATGGAAACTGAACCCGTGTCGTGATTAATGAGAGGATGGTGGGAAGAGAGAGAAGACGCGGGGGGGGCAGGAAAGAGCGGGGAGGAAAGGAGGAGGGGATGAAGCAATGAAAGTAAGGTTGGGGGATCGAAGGAACTATAATGAGAGTGGCAGTTTAGGGGCTGGAGGAAGACATGAGGGGAAGCTCAGAGCCGTTTATTTAATATTTTCTTGGATTGATTTGAATATCTGTGGGGGGGGTGCAGTAATGATAGAGGCGCTCAGTTTCATATCTGCTCGAAAACGCTGCATATCCTCTTTTCAAAGAGCATTAGAAAAAAAAAAATCCAAGACTCTGCAAAGCGTATGGACGCAGTCTATGAAAGTGTAATCATATTGTCGACTGAGTTACCTATTATCCCTTAAAAGCGCTGGGATTTCTTCCATTTCTGTATCAGTCAGTTTTTAAAAGCTGTCTCCAGTAAGTCTAAATGGTAGCGACTCTCATTTTCTCCCGACTTTCCAAGGACGGGCGACGGCACACTTTTTGATGGCGGTTGTCCGGACCTTTGGGTGGAAGTGTGAGGGAGACGTCCTCCGACGCCGAGGCGTCCTCAGCCTCAGGGTTGAGACTGCATGCGGCGGGGGGTGAATTTCAGCGGACTTAACAGGTCAACTCAAAGACAGACACTGAAACTAAGAATAGTCAGAGGTGATATTGATGCTTACTATTGCCAGTCTCCAGTCCTATAGTTGCTCAAGCTGCCGGGGTCGGGGAACAAACCAAAGACGACATGTCTGTGGTCATGTTAGCACCAAGGATCCAATCCCGTTTCCGACCGTGCCGTTAAAAAGTCAATGAGTACGAAATGTCCGACTAAACTAAACTTAGCGATCTGGACAGAGCTTTAACTAATGCGGTTTGGAAAAGTTTTGCAACTAATCTTTGGCCATAGTACATGCACAAATCCGTGACTCGTGGCCAGAGCGGGGAATGCGACTTTGGTTGGTCTTCCCTGGGGACGTCCCACCGGGATCCCGCCCGAGGGGGGCGCTGCTGGTGTCGATGAACATGCAGGATGGGGACAGACGCAGTGGTGGCGGCTGGCGGAGAGCCTGGGTCGCCCGGTTCATTCGGTCACAGCTTAATGTCACAGGAGGTTTTCTATAGCAAATGGCAGAACGGCATTTCTTTTGTCTTTAAATCAGCATCTTTTAAGTAATCTTGTGACCTTCTGGTGAAAATCTCTGAAACTAAGCAAACGATGCTCACACAGACTGATGAGGGTTAGGGAGAATACCCCCCTCCCCCCTCCACGCTAATGTCCATGCAGTTAATAACCTAAAATGTAAATTTTAAGAGCAGAATGGTGTTGGTAGTTTTTGATGCTGATACGAAGTCCATCAGTCCGTATGTCCATCCAGTCTCCAGCTCCGTCGATAATTGGAAAGCGCCTTTCCCAAGGGCTGGCGGTTGAAATTCACCACAAAGGCCCTTTTCTTTCATTCTGCACTTGAATCACTGCTAAAGACTCACAGTGGACGAGATAACGCAGCTAATGGCTCCTCCAGAATCCACATATGACTTTAATGAAAGTTCACGGTTTTGAAACTGAAGACTTTAAATGGGACCTCTTTTTTTTTCGCTTTCCGACAGCAGGAAATAGACAATCCCACCGCTCATAAAATTTTATCTAAAGGTCATCCTCTGAAAACGAGTAAGAAGTACTTTAAACCCCCCCTTTCTAATTTTTTTTTTTTTATGCGGCCCACGGATGTAGTCACTGCGGAGAAAGGGTTTTATATTGTGTAATTAACGGCTTCACACCTGAATGACTCCCAGCAGCTGACTTAGATATAGGAGAGGTGATTTGTGCTTAGACCAGTTAGCAGTGATTTGGTATCTTAGCGTTAAGCGAACACACCATTATTTAAATAGGAGTAATAAGTTAATCTAGTTTACCATTTTTTTTAGGAATGTTTTGTCAAAAGATGTTTAGAAATTAGCTAAAAGTTCATTATTGCAGTTTGCTCAGAGTTCATTTTGATGTCATGGTCTTTTAAAAATGATATATTAATGTGGTGAAGTGGGTTGGCCATTACTCAAGGGGTCGGTGGCTCCTCCAGTCAACCTTTCGAAGGGACCCTGGCTTCAAAATTGAACCCCGATTTGCTCCCAGCAATGTGCATTTGGGAGGAAGACTGGATGCTTCTTTGGACAGAAGCGTTTAGCCAAATGAAAGTCGTGATATTTGCACCATGAGACAAAAAAAGAAAAAAATATATATTTATTTACCACTTATCCAGCAGCTTTGTGGGCTGTTCTTGTAAAGAAAACCTCACTTAGAATAGAAAAACCAAATATTGGGACATGTTAAATTTTAAAATTTTAATTTGATGAGTTTTGGGGGGGTCAACTGCAAATGTCACATTCCAGATTAACGGAAAACAAATCGGCCTCAATTTTGATTAAAGATCAATACTTTGAGAAATTTTACAGGTAAATTTTACAAAATTGGTACTTGGTTGTCAAACATTTTCTATTTCTAGCTTTTTAAAGTTGAGGATTCACTTTTATATTGTAAAAAAATTGAGTATATTTCCATTTTTGGACACACGAAGAAGACATGAATACATCGCCTTGACTCTGTGCATCGAAGTTTATGTAATTGTGTCATTTTTCTTTTAATTAGCCAGGAAAAAAAAAAAAAAACTTGTGAAATTTCCTGAAAGGTCAACAGGTTTTTTTTCCTGTTTTTTTTCCTCCTGCTGGGACCAGATGCAGACTCATCCACTGGACTAATTTCCAACCAGAGTAACATGAGAGAGGCACTGCATGATCGAGCATTAGTTTAACCCCCGCACACACGCACACACGTACAAACACGCACACACACTCAGTCCTGCTGAGAAGACGATTTTCAAGCAGCAGCAGCAACGTCTCAGGTCATCAGATCATGAAAGCTTAGCCTCTGTCAGGACACAGCTGCCCCCCCCCCCACACACACACACACACACCACAAATCCAGGAAATGCCACTACAAACTCTGACTAAGGATTTCCTTGTACACACACACACACACCGACACTAGTTCAGACAGCGTGAGCTACTTGTGGAGGAAGACGAGGAGGTGTCATTTGACTCTATGGGGCCATTTGATAGAAGTCGTTATCTGATTCCTGCTCTAACCTAATAGAACTGGATATTATAGCAGCGAGCCTGCGGGTGTGTGTGTGTGTTTGCCTCTGGCACTGCGGTGTGTTGTTTGTCAGTCCTGTTGTATATCTATAAGTGCAGATCCGTGCAGTGGGAAATTACAATACATGCACACAACTCCCGTCTGCTCTCTGCTCCTGCAGGTAGCGAGTGTACTCAAGCCATGCCGACTGTTTTTTTTTTTTTGCCCAGATATCAGTCACAGAGGAGTGAAAACATCAACAATGAGCAGTTTTCAATTTTTTTCGTGGCTATGAGTAAGTCAGTGAATGCATCTCGTGTGTGTAGGACTCTTGAGTGAAGAAGGCACAGGTTATTTTTTGACAATAACAAAAAGCCGAACGCACGATCGGAAGGAGTCTGGGCCAGGTTCTGTCGCCATTTGGGAAATAAATGAAAAGACACCTTGTTGTTCAGTGTGTAAAGAAAGTAGTGAGTTAAAAACAGTATAAAAACAACTTCCCGTTTGTGCTGCCAGATATGTTGGCTTATTAGATGAACAGGCTCCAGTGTAACAGCGTTTGTGAGGTATTTAATTTTCAGAGTTAAGATGTAGAGTCATAGGTCATTGGTCAGTGCGTCAAAACTAATGCTGAATTTATGCTTCTGTGTAGAGTCTACGTAAGTATCCTACGCCACTGTGAGCATTTATACTTCTGCTTAGGTGTTAAGGTGCAGTTACTCCTCCAAACCACTAGTTGACAGCAGTGTGCCACTGTGTTGAGGTTCTTTGCCGTTTTCCACCAGTTTGTTGGTGTCACTTTGAAGCGACAGTCACTGAGCGGATCTCGATGGAGTCGGAGCCGACGGACGTTGAACGGCAATTTTAGTCTCCCTGGATTTACTGTGACATGAAAAGAGAAGACAAGAGAAGACGTTGGAGGAGACGGTCTGTACGACGTTGGCGAGGAAGGAGGAGGAGCCAGAAATGCGACGCCATCAAGCTGACTGATGATGTCTGACAGACATCGTTAATAATGTCTAGTGTTTATAAAAAGGAAAACGATATAGATAAAAAAAAACCATGAGCCAACAAACATCAAGCAACTGACCGATGAATATACCGAAGATGAGAAGCCCGGTGAGGTGTAGTGAGGCTGTAGTTTGACATCGTGTAGGTTGGTAGAGCACGGACGCAGGATAATCTGATAATCTGACTAAAAGAAGAGGAGAAAACACGGCTGAAGGATGAGTCAACTTTAAATTACACGAAAGGAGGATCTTCATGCTTGTTTTGTCAAAACCTATAAAGAAATGCTTCATCCCTGGATGAGCTGCTGTGTTTGGGTTTAGTTGGTGTGTTCTGGTGCTGGATCCAACCGACCGCTTGCTGCCTTGGTCTTGTTTCTTAACTGCAAGTTTAGACACATGGCAGTGCCCCCCCCCCCCCCCAAAATTTGATGGCGATCGGAGCAGATTACATTGGAATCGTCCCTCGTTCAGAGGATGAATACTAACTGCTGCTGAGCCGAGGTTAAGTCGGTGTCCGTTTCTTCTCTGTCTCCACCTTTTTTCCTGTCTCCTCCTCATCTCCTTCCATCTGTCTGATTGGTTTGTTTCATTCAGGCCTTCATTTGCATCGACACCCCTTTGGAAGGCGTATTTCCAATGAACTGCCATCAAATGCAAATTAAACACTTTGAATCGGCTCCAAGTCTTTTGTCTGCTTAATTTGTCATGAAATAACGAGGGAACGGGCCACAGCTGGCCAGGAATCGGACTGTCAGTCAGTTCTCCAAACACCTCTGAGCCTCTGAAAATGAGGGACTGTGTATAAAAATGGCTACAATTCCTAAACGATTAGTGTGATATATTTGTTAAACCCCTCGAATTTAAACTTAAAACCTTCTCTTCAATCACATCTTCATTCGTTTGTTTTCAGATCCACTTTGGTGGTGGCACTGTCCAAAACACTTAGGTGCCCAACTGTAAAATCGGACCGAATGGCAGCAGGGTGTGGACGCAAAACTTGAAGGAAGAGGCTCCAAATGAAGAGCGCCCCTGTCCGTAGAGGGATGTGTGAGGGGTGGGTTTGTGGGTGTGTGGGTGGATGGGTGGGTGGGGGATGAGGTCCAACCCCCAGTATTGACATTATTAGCGAACAAGCCCCTCCCTAACTTGTACCGACAAGTTGGTGAGAAAAAAACGATCCTGAGGTGTAGAGATTAGTTTGTGAGATATTGATGGTTGAAGTGCAGCACCGGCAACTTTTATGAAGTTGTGGACAAAAAAAAAAGGAACACACATCATTACTTCCTCATTTCCTGAGATTTAAGAAACACTATCTGCGGAGGTTTGTGTTTCATTTGTATTCCTGAGCGGCTCTGACGCCACACGTCTGGCTCACACATTAATAAACTTCCCCGTTCTGCTCGACAGAGGCCTTTTTAAATCTGTCAAGCCCGGCTCCGTCACTGCCGAAGCTCCAGCTCATTTTCAGAGATTATCATTACTGGAGGCTGCGTGTTTGTCTTCGGATCATGAAGGGACGTGCGTCGGTCCCCTACGCTGTGATCCACTTCCAGGGATTTCGTGTGGAGTCGGCCTGACTCATCTGTGTATTCACGCTCATCGTTAAGGTTTAACAGGAGAGTTCAGAGTTCACAGCGGAGGAAAGTCTCTCAGATGAATGAATTCAAGAATGAAATCTGTTTCTTTCTCGTGGGCTGCATTCATACCTGTCTGACCGGCAGAAGACCCACAGAGAGGCCGAAGAGTAGAACATTAGATCTGATCTACCTCGAGTCGATCTAAAGTTTTTAATGCCTCAGAACTTTCCCTTTCTCGGAACTTGTTAAATGCACCCTTGTGCTATTGGCTGGTGTCTTGGCTTTCTGGCCTTTTAAGAGAACTCTTAAAACTATTTCCCTCCTGTCAGTCAATTGGCTGAACTTCCCTCAGTCAGAGACCGAGCGTGACAGTGAAAACTGTTACGAGCCCAAAGCCCTGACGTGACCGCTTTTATTAACGATGTAACTCATCTGGGTTTCATGTGCTGGCCGACAGGCAGCACCGGAGTTCACAGAGAGGAGTGAAAACAAACTCCCCCAGCTGATTCGACTTGAGTTTATCATAAACAATGACGGTGCATTGTTCTCCAGTTTAGGTTCCCTGGCTCTGCAGCTTTATCTTTTAATTACTTTCCCTGTGATCGCTGCCGGTTGAGGGTAGCAAACGTAGCTACGGTCGCATGAGGCGGGTACAGGCTCCTTCGGTAAACCTCTGATCCGTTACCTGCTGTCTTATATACCTGTCGACCAGGTAGTGAAGTCTGTTTGGTCTGTTTTGAATTGTTTTCGCTGATAATATATTCTCACCATAGATCAAGGTAAAGTAATACAAAAGGGCTTAAAGCTTCAGTGACTCCTCTAAGTTCCTCAAGACAAGATATTTGTAAAATGAGATTTTTATCTACTCCCCTGCTTCCTTTTTAAAAGCTGTTATTTTCTAAGTAAGCTCTGACCTTTGTTTTATTACTACTGCACTCTATGTAAGTTGTTCTGAGCACAATGATGGTTAGAAAAACCCCAAATGTCACGTCTTTGAGTGTAACGGATTCATTTAGATGTGATATATTTACAAAATAAGGATATAAAACAAAACAAAACAAAACCAGGCAATATTCAGTTGTCGCTGAAGATACATGAGGTCATTCTTCTCGGCCTCGTACCGATCGGATTCAGAAAACGTCGACTTTTATCAAAGTTCCTCCGACAGGCGATCAGACACGTCCACTCCTCCTAGAGGATCCCTTTGTTGCCGTGTGAGCGATGATTATACGTCGGCGGCGGAGGAGTTCACGTGGAGGACATATCGTTCCTCGCCGGAGATAAGATTTCTACTCGCTCGCGAGTGTCAGGGGAGACTTGATTTCAGCGTGTCTGAACTCGGCCAGCGCCGAACGCTGGCTGGTCTTCTGTTGATAAGCCGAAAGGAGGAGAAGTGCAGCTTCGCCGCCCTTATCGACTCTCTTTCTTTCTTCTCCTGTCTTCTGCTACTCTCGCCGCCGCTGCGCCGCTCGGCTCTTTCTTTAGAAAAAAAAAAATCCTCCTCCACCATCTTGAGGCGTTTTCAGGTTCGGACGGTTTCCTTTACTGATCAGAGACAAGATTGGCCCGAAGGTTAGAAAGAGCTGATTTTCTTCGGTCTGAACCAGACTGTAAAAACAAACAAACAAACAAACAGACATATAACTGTTATGGCTTTTGTTTATCTGCATCATTACAGCTCATGTTGATCAGTGGTGCATTCAGGAACAGCTTGAGAAGAGCTGCACCCTACTCCTCCCTACTCCTAAGAGGTCAAACTATATGAAGTGGTACAATCATAAGAAAATATTTAATCAGTGTGATATTTCTATCCTTTCATTTTTTTCCCTCTTTATCCCTAAAGGAAAAGGATCTTTCCCCCCCGTGAAGCTGGTTCCTACCTGAAGCTGTAGATAAGCTTCTTTGTAAAGGCGCCTCTGGTGTAGTCACCGATTGTAGCTAAGTGTTAGATTCCACATGCTGATTGCTGCTGTTATACAATAGTCAGGAAATACAAACATAGGATGACGCAGGCTGTAGCGGTGCAGCCGTGGGGTTTCTTTTAGCTCCTCTAAGTGAAAAATATATGCTTGTAAAGCGTAAAAAAATATCTTCACAAAATGCGAGATGGCGCGGAAACGTGATGCAGCTGCTTCCAGTGGATTTCCTCAGTTAGCATGTTCTCGTAAGTAAGACAACCCCCCCCCCCCCCCGACGCTTGCCCTGAAGACGGGGGGGACACCGTAGACACCCAGACGCCAAGATGAGGACGTTATCCCTCACTGGCTTCCCCCTGACAGTGGTGTCGGGCTGGGCGGAGCTGGACTCAGCACAGGTGTCTCCGGCTTTACCTGAGTTCACTAACTAAACTGTTCATGTACAGAAGCCTCTTGAGAAAGAAAAAGCCAGGTTTCTTTGGTAGAAATCCACCGTGTTAAAGTGGTTCTTCAGAACTTTTACTCCGATTAAACGGTTTAATCAGGTTTAATCAGGTTACTGAAGAAAACAGTCAGGAACTGCCCGTTTCACTGCATGTGACTGATAAACCATCAATATTAATCGATGATTATAATTATTGTCATTCTGGGCATAAAAACATCCAACTGAATTACAGGGTTGGAATCTGTAGATAAAAGGATGCATCTGAAGTCTGTTTATGTAAATATACTAAAAATGTACCTTAAGTCTAAAAATACATCTCTCCTCGAGCTGTGTGTCTGTGTGTGTGTGTCAAGCATTTGAGCAGCATCACTTTGAAGAGGATGGGAGAGGATGGGGTGTGTGTGTGTGGTGGTGGAAATTGTGTGTGTGTGTGTGTGTGTGTGTGTGTGCGTGCGTGCGTGCGTGCGTGCGTGCGTGCGTGCGTGCGTGCGTGCTCGTGTGCGCGCGTGTGTGTGTGTGTGTGTGTTTGGACCTTTCTTTCCTTTCATCTCTGATGAAAAGCTAAACAAGGCCTCCAGCACTGATCCCATCAAAACTCCTGAAACTCCAACACTCCCAGCGGTGCCGTTTCCCTCGGAGACCGTCCTCCCGTAAATAACGACCCCCAGAGGTCGTCCGTTAGAGCCGATTGTTACGACCCGTGTGTTTTATGGCGAGGTGGCCCCCCCTCTCCCCGGTAGCCACCATGATTACTGAAGGAAGGAAGTCAGGTGAGGTTGTGCGTAGAGGGACCAAGTTGGGTTTAGGAGGAGGTTGAGGTGGATGGAGGGGGTCGACAAAACACTGTTTTCCATCCTCTTCCCGTTTGAAACCCATCATCGACCTATCCATGTGTTCGTTTTTGTTACTGTGACAACGAAGGTCGGAACACCTGCTGCCAGCTATGTTCCCGTGGATCATATGGAAGATTTTTATTATCTTAGTTTTGTAACAATCTATTCCTTATTATTTTTTCTAGTCAAATCTGATTCCTGTAATATCTTTAATAGATTTTTACATTTAAACAAATGTACTTTTTGGTGTGATCTACAGTTAATAAAACACAAAAGACATTAGCTCAGATTTTTTACTCTCAAGTCAGATGTTTTTGATTGTGGCTCAGATGAAATGAACCACATTAACTTGGTTTATGTGTTTTATGCTGAACAATCTTTGCTCTACTGTACACCACACATACTCGACCCCACCACACTCTTTGCAAGGTGCATCAATGTTATTTGATGTCATGCACTTGATCATATTATTTCTGCAGGGTGATCGAACGGTACTGTCAGTGTATTTCTCTGACAGGCGGAACTGGCATTTTCCATTTGACGAGGTGCGTTTCGATATCCAGAGATCGTTCAGCAGCTCGGCTCAACTCCGACTCATAAAGCTCGTGGGAATTTCGAGGTTCCGCATTACAGACGGAACATCTGGGCTCCAAAACTGACCCCAAGGACCAGCGCAGGGCTCTCAGTCAGATTATTGTTCTCATGACAGACGTGTTAAAAGCTCCCTGAAACACAGTAATTACCAAAATATTTACCTCAGCTTACAAAAGGAAATCCAAGCAGACTGTTACTGCCTTTCATGGTCCTTGTGGGATGAATGATATCATGAAAAGCGAAGTTCTAGAGACCCACGTGCTCCAGTGCCGATAGATTTTCGGGAATTTAGCGGAAACGACTAAACGTGCTTCGTTAACTCTATGTAAATATACAAGTTAATTAATTTCAGTTTAAGTCGAGTTAAAATTTCCAGTTTTTATTTTTAGCACCACTTCAGATCTCTGCAAGGTTTGAGGGTATAAATCCTTTTTTGTGGTTTTAAGAAAACATACATGATGGAAACATCGTGTGTGTGTGTGTGTGTGTGTGTGTGTGTGTGTGCGCGTTTGCTAAGAAATAATGATGATGTTGTTTGAGCCTGACAGTTGCGACTATGCGGGTCAAGAACCGGAGGATAAAGCGAGTGACCAAAGTGTTTTGTAGTATTTGGTTTTAGTGCTAGCGTTGTGGGCCGGTTGAATATCATCATTTGTTTTACATGGTTTTTGTTTATATGTTTCTATAATTAGTCATTAACCATCCATCTTTAGGAAAATGACCTTTTGAGATGAAGAACCTGATATAATAGGAATAGGACTTTGTTGTTTAAGATAATAGGATATTTACCTTGTGCTCTTGAGATGTTAAAATTGGCAGCTTTCAGCTTCTGTATTTTCAAGTTTTTGCCTTTCGTTTTTATTTCCACCCACAGAACATGATCTGTTGTGTTAATTCTTTGGAGGGAGCTTTTTCCACATTGTGTTCATCCAGTGTTTACACACTGATAACATGCTCCTGACATGTTGTTTTGAGTGGGGGGGCGGAGGGGGGGGGCTCTGTTACAACAGGAAACAAAACAGAAATGTCATTTTTCCTTCCTGTCATCACAGAGGTGTCTCATAGCCGTTTACACTGTGAACATCAAATGCCAACCTGCCATAACTGGCTTTACTCTGCACTGAAGTGGCTGAGCAGTTGGATGATGGGGGTGGGGTTGGGTGTGGGGTGGGGGCAGAGAAGCGAGGAGGGTTTGAAAAAGAACTGAACGAGGTAGATAGATGGCGGAAAGGTGAAATAGAGGTTTTAAAGACAAAGCGCAGGCCTCGAGATCTCTCTCCACCTCTTCCATCACCTCCCCCCCCCCCCCCCTTCTCCATCACTGCCCACTTTGTTACTGAAGTTGTAGGCGTGTAGGTGCGAGTGTTCCTCTGCTCGCCGGGGTGTATGCCCGAGCCAGAGGCAGAGCGAGGGGCTAATTAAATCTAATCCCCACCCCCGAGACGGCGGAGCTCTATTCTAGGAGGAACAGCATTATCCCGGGATAATCACATTCATGCTGGGCCTGCTGGGAGCACGTACGCCGCTGTCAGTCAATGCTCGGCGCCCATTCATCTTTAATAACTCCTCTCTCTCACTTCTACACCTCTGCCTGCTCCTGAGGCTATAATCTCTCTGGTCTTTATTGGCAGGTTTTTTTTCCCCAGTTTTTTCCCTTGGCTTTTTGGCGTCAAGTTTTTTCGCACTGGAAGGAAGAATCCAACCGGATTCACGGAACAAAATCGGAAAAGCGCTTAAGTACATTGTGTTTCTGGATTCATACAGTTTTTGGCGATGGTGTATTTTCCCATTTTCCCAGCGGTTTGATCGAGGGGAAAAACTGAAAACTTGCAAATTGTTGGCGCTCGTCTTTCCTTCAAGCTGCCATTTTGCAAGAGTGAAAGCCAGAGATACGCATGAAAGAAAGGCAAACATGGAAACTATCTCTCAACGACTGTAGCTGAAAGTCATCGGTGGCTTTTACAGGAACTGTAGGAAATCACTCACCAGAGTACGAAGCCTGAGGCAAAGTGGTTCACCAATAAATCAAATTACAGTCGTCCCATCGTTGAATGGAAATGAGTGAAACTCAGCGTGATGACCTCGATGGGTTTTTTCCCTTAAAGTTCCTGGTGAAGACACAACATTTAACACAGACAGGACGGAGTGGATGGGAACTGCCCTGCCCGAGCTGGGGCTCGGTCGGTCCTCTGCTTGTGATTCCCAGTGGAGTTCGCACTGGTGAAAGAGCCGTGAACTGGCCGGTGGGTTTGGTTCGGTTTGTTCGTTCCAATGCCAACTGTCTGGTTTCTAACTCTTAAATTGAAGTAATTATTTTTCTTCAATTTAAACCAATTTCCTGTTTGCTCTTATGAATAACAACTGTCCTCCAAGTCAAACGGGTAAGGGTTTTCTAATCTGGCTTCATGGTCGGCGGTGGCGGCGGCAACGGTTGTGTCACTGCCTCCTTGGTGGATTTCTGATGTGTCGCCTCCACAGTTTTAAGTTCAGTTCGGTTCAGGCAACTGAAGCTACTTGGTTAAAGTTGAGAAATGACGGTGGTAGAGTTAGAAGAAACCAGTAGTGACCGGAGCTAGAGGACGGGTCTCAAACACTATCTGACTCTCATACTTTGATTTCCAGTCTTGTTTCTGAGCTCAACATGTTTAAATCAAAAGACCAAAGCTGTTGTTTTGAGTTTCACATATTCTGGAGCAGGTGCAGTCTTTAACAAGCTTATTAAATATAATAATAATAATAGTAATTCTAATTTGAGAAGGGTATGAAACCTCATTACTGATGAAAATGTGCCTGTATGAGCGAAGTATTGTTTACTTGCGAGAAGTGTTGTTACTGGCGGCTGGTAGATCGGTATTTGTACTTTATTATATTAGACGCTTCACTATTTGACTCAATTAAAGTGCCTCTTTTTAGACTCTGACTCTGGCTTTTTATAGAAATTGATGTTTAAAGTTCTCCATCAGGTAAAGGAATGGAATAGTGAACTGGTATCTTTGCCATGTATTGTAATGGTACCAGTATTATTATTTTATACTACTACTTCTTCCTCTTCTTTCCCCTCTTCCTCTTTCTAACTTCGTCTTCCTCTTCTTCATCTTCTTCCTCTTCTTCTTCTACTACTACTACTACTACTACTGTTACTACTAATTATTATAAGTATAATAACAATAAAATTGCTTTTATTTCCCCTTGTCTCTTTATTAGTCTAAAGCAACAAAACGCTGTACTACTATATAACACAATACTATTCACCTACAGATTTTATCCTCTAGTTTAACTTAGTGTTATAGTAGACTTTTTTCACTTTTACTATCATTAATGTTGCAGAGGTTAGTGTTAGTGTCGGTATATTTTACTTAAAGTCTTCGAGTCTCCCGCCGTCTTCATCTTTTGGTCATTTCACGTTTCAAACAGCTGATTTTCGGCCTCGGAGCAGAGCTGCCGTATATTTATTCTGAGGCGGGAAGAAATATTCACTAAGAGCAGACGGAAATAGAACAGAAGCTCTAAATGTTAAATCGTCACCTCAGGAGCCTGTCAGTCAGTTTTTTTTTTTTTTTAACTCTGATGATTGCTGAACTTTTCAGCGTCGGACCCCCGAGCTTTCTGCTCGAGGCTCCTCAAATTAGTCTTTTGTTCTTGTGGATGGCCTCTCTCCTCCACGCTGCCCTCCTCTGCTTATCTGTCGCTCCTCCTCCTCGTTCCTCTTATCTGTGCTCCTCAGTACTTCCTCTCTTTATTAGTGAACCACTTCTCCTCGCCAGATAAGCTCGGTCTGTCTGTCCGTCCGTCCGTCCGTCCGTCCGTCCGTGTCTCTGTGGGACTTGATGCAGGAGTGTGTTTGTGAATAAATAATGCTCCTTTCATCACATTTGTTGATTTAAAAAACAAAGACCTTCTCCTGCTCCTTTTACCGCATATCCTCTAACTCGTGCTTCCACAATCTCGTGCTCGGTTCTGAAGTCTAACTTCCTGCTAGTGTCCCCCACAGGCTGCAGTGTTCATTGCACCTCAGATTTTAAATTAAAGCGTTGGACAGAGCGAACAACAAACTGATGACTTAGATAAAGACAGAGTGGCCAAAGTTTGTCCCGAAGGTGGCTTGAGAGGAAAAAGGTCACCGGGTCATCGGATCTGAAGGGTTCGTGCTGGACCAACCAGAACCAGTATAGATGCCTGCACTGGGCCGGGACATGGTCTTGAGTCTTCTAAAGAGGAAGCCTGAAAAACGTTACCGTACCTGTTAGATTCTTTGGGTACAAATAAAACTTTAGCCTGTTGGTTCCACAAGTGGAAGGTGCTGGTCCTCAGAAAGGCTCAAAATACCCAAAACCGAACTCTGTCCAGATGTTGAGGTTTGTTTCTCTGAGTAACCCTGTCTTCCCTCCTTCCTGTCTTCCTGTCTGCCTGTCTTCATCTGTTTGTCTCTCTTCTCAGGACACATCAGCCTGTGGTTGTTCCATTTTTTTCCTTTCATTCAATCTGTTCTGCTTTATTGATTTTAATTATTTTCTGAATGATTCCCTCATGGAGCTCGGTGTGGTCTATGTGTGCATGTGCATCGTATGTGTGTGTGTGTGTGTGTGTGTGTGTGTGTGTGTGTGTGTGTATTCCTGAGTGAGTGTGCGATGTTCACCTGAGGTGCGGTGGGCGTGCTGAACTGTCAACAGCAGTAAGTTAACATAATGGATATACTGTTGGTGAAGGCACACTGTCACAGGGAAGTGTGTGTGCATTAGTTGCATATGGATGAGTGTGTTTTGTGTGTGTGTGTGTGCATGCGTTCCTGTCCATTCAACATGCTTGTGTGTGTTCAACATGTCTGTTTTTTCCAGTTTGCTCATTTTTGTTCAACACGTAGTTAATCTTTATTTTATCCCTGAAATGTTCCTCGTTTCTCCATCAAATCCTCAGTAAATGATTGATTAACATTTACCACAGATTTAAACAGGGTTAAGAGTCATAGTTGGTTATGAAGGGATTAATTAAGGGGTGAAATTACAGTTGTTTTCATTCATTTTGTGCAGATTTACAAGGCTCTCAATGGGGAGAAACCCATTAAATGTGTCCACAATCACCTATTACCTCATAGAGTGATCACAGTCTAATGTCAGAGACCCTGAGTGAAACTTTAACAGTGGCCTGGCAATTTCATTTGTTTCGGCTCAACAGCTGCGACTCATTTCTGGGGGCTTGGCCTTGATTAATGTGAGAACATCTAACCTCAGCCTGATGTTGTTTTACGGTCGGGTTGTGTTTCTGTATGTTTCATGTTTGTTTTTGTGTGTTTGTTTGTGTAACCGCGTAACGACTCTGACGTTCCGGTTAGTTCCTCAGCGTCTTCTCTGCTCTCGCTCTCGTTATCAAACTCCAGATGGGATTTTTTTTTCTTCCTTGATAGCAACAAACCATAATTTCAGTCCTCTGCATGAGCTGTGTGTGTGTGTGTGTGTGTGTGTGTGTGTGTGTGGGTGTGTGTGTGAGGGCGCGGGCGTGGGCGTGTGGGTGCGTACGTGGCTGTTTGTCACCGTCGGTTCCTTTTCCCACTGATTGGCTGTAGAGTACCAACCCTGCAGATGTTGGCAGCTGCCGTCTGACGAGTTTGTCGTCCGTTCCGGGTGTTTTATTTTTCTGTTTCTTTTTTATTCTCTCTCTCGTGTTCCGTTGTAGCATTGATTTGTTGCACTCATCCTTTCTTCTCTCTACCTCTTTCCTCCCTTCCCTATTCACCTTCGCATCCCTCCTTTCCTGCTCCCACCGACTCTGCTATACATCATCTCCTCTCCTCCCTCCCCCCTCCTCTCCCACCATCCATCCTCCTGCTGTTTTCTCACTCAACCCCTCGCTTCTACATCCATCTTTTCTCCTTCCCTTCCAACTTTCCTCTTTCCTCCTCCCATCTCTCCACCCCTTTGTCATTTACCGCGGATTCCATTTCTTTCTTCCCTCCCTCTTGCCTTTTAGTTCCCCCATCTCTCCATCCCTTTCCTTCTCCTCTTCATCCTGTCCTCCTTAATTTTTCCACATCCCAAGTTTCTCATTCTCTTTTCCTCCTCAAACCACGACCTCCCCTCTTTTACTTTCACAGTCTCCTCTGCTTCTCTTCACTTTTTTCTCACCTCCTCTCATCTCTTATTCTCCTCCACCCTCTCCTTCCCCTCCTCCTCCTCCTCTCCATTTCTCTCCAGCTCCCCTGCCTCTCTTCCTCCTCGTTCTTCTCATTAGTTGGATTTATAACATGTTCATGCATGCGGGGCACCGTAGAACAAATTAAGCTCTCCGGCGGTGGCGGTGTGTTTCTTTATCCCTCTTCCTTTTTTTTTTTTTGGCGATAATGTCCAGTATAATTTGTCTCTGCCCGGCTGGGTGCCCCAACTGGTCCCATAATCCTCTTTGTGACGAGGTGCAATTAGAAGTTTACGGCGTTGAGCGCGGCCCATGCGGTTCGTGGCCTCGGGGCTTTGGCGAGAGGTGCAGGTGTCTGGCAAGGTGAACTCAGGTCAGGGGGTCGGTGACCGCCACCCAGAACTGAATGTAATGCTGCTTTTGGGGGGGGGGGCATTTGGTTGTTGTGAACCCTGGACTTCAAACACTTGATGAGCAAACATGTGGTGCATCACTAAATTATTCACATAATCACATTAGAGCCATGATTGAACCTTTCACTTATCTGATGTTATTCCTGCCTCCACTTCCTCTGCTGCAGGGATTTGGCCCCATTGAGACACATTAAGGCATCAGTGAGGTCCAGATCTGATGGTGAGGTCTGATGAGTTCTGGCTCAGTCTACGTTCTAGTCAGGTTCATGATACGGGTTTCCGATGGGGTTGAGGTCGGGACTCTGTTCAGACTGGTCCTGTTTTCTTATGTTAAACAGGAAAACCTGTTTCTTCATTGACGTCCTACATGGAATCACAACCTGAACGGTCAGATAAATAGTGGTTTATGTCTTATGGGGAAAATAGGCAGGAATATTTGAAAGCAAAAAATTAATGTGAGCACATCAGAAATGTCTGTTTAATTAATCTAATATGCTGTAAAAGTAAGTCAGGTCAAATTAAAACCTAATGTAGCTGTGGAAGATCTAACGGATGCTGTGAGGGGATTAGTTGGGAAGTAACTTTAATGTTTTTTCCTCTGAAACCATCAGGCAGAAAATCCATCAGTCGATCAAGAGATAATTGATGACATTTTTTTGAGACTTTTTGATAATCATTTAAATATATATATATATATATATATATATATATATATATATATATATACATATATTCTTTTAAAGAAAATTGCCCACATCACGTCCCAGATCCTGAGACACGAGCATCTGCTGCTTCTTTTTAACTCCCACTGTAAACTGAATATCTTTGAGTTCCGGACTGTTGGTCCAACTGTTTACACTGTTGTCCGAGAGTTTCTACACTAATTGATCGATTGAGGGAACAAAAACTTCAGTTAATGAACCGATGGTGAGAAATAATTGATGGTCCCGGTGCTTTATTTCCCTCCTCAGCTTCCCTGTGTAGGCTTCTCACATCTTTGTCTTGTCACTGGCAGATTGATAATGAAGTGATTTAACTCTGCAGCTTCCTTCTCCCCTGATGGGAAATTTACTGATAATCAGTGGCACCAAAGGCCAAAACTATCAATATAAAACTCAGGCTGTAAAAAGAACAGACTTTGCCTTTAGGCCCGGCGCCGACTGCGACTGCTGTGTTAGCGTGAGTCGTGGAAAGCTGCCATGATGGCAAGGAAAAAAACCCACCGCTGCCTGGTTTTAAACCGTACATTAAATTAAACACACACACACACACACACACACACACACACACTCCCACTCATATATTGGAGGCAGTGGAGCATCATCAGGCGTCCGACGTGTCATACAAGCAGTGATCAGAGTGAGACGATGACAGGTGATCGATGCAGGTGTCTGAGCGTCCCGACCTTCATCATCTTGGGCCTGTCAGTTGACGGCAGTTTGATTAAATTAAAAAAAAAATAAAATAAAAATTGGGCAGGTGCCTGTCCGAGCGTCAGCGTCACGTCCGAAAGTGACGCTGATGCTCGCACGGGCCCGACAGCGCCGAGTCTCATCGCAGCTCGGGGGTGGGATCAGCACCATCCACCACCACCACAGACAGCAAAAAGTTGAATTTTCAAAACTCCCTTTGAAACATCCTACCTTTTTAAGAGTCCGTTGCTATTTTTTTCTCCCTAACACCCTGACTTCAAACGCAATTATGCTCTGCATGAAAAATATGATTAAACAATGATTTCTCTTCCGTTTTAATGTTTTTGTTTTGTCTCAATCTCTAAATAGCCGCTGCAGGATCTCTGTGAATTTATGAAGCGAGAGTCACTGTGAGCTGCTTTTATAATTTATTTCCCCAAGGCTGGTCACAAGCAGATTAAAATGGATCTCTAAATTATTTGGGAGAACAAATCAATACCAAAAGTTAACGGCCGGGTTATTGTTTTCCCTGAAACACTGACTTCCTGCAGAGTAAATTAGGCTCTGAGTCAACAGTGGATGAAATAATGAGTTTTAGGCTGTGAGGAATAATTTTTTTTTTTATGCAGCAACCTCCGGAGAAAAGGTTTTAAATCGTTGCTTTTTCCTGTCTTATGAGACGATGACAGAAAAGTGAGACATCAGACGCTCTGAGAAGTAAATAATCATGATCAGGTACACGAGTGGAACTCAGCTTCTTCTCTGAATTTGCCCTCTGACAAGGAAGAGGGAAACGTTAAAAGCGTGAATCAGCAGACGGCAGGAGACGAGCCGCAAACAGGAACCGGAACCGGATCCGGATCCGGCCGACCGGGAGTTTGTCAGCTAATTCCTGCCAGATGGAAGGTAACTGCCTGGTGTCCGGAGAGAATTTTTCCTCTCCAGGAGACGTATTTAGCGACGGGTGTGTAGCCAAAAAAAACAAGGTGTGCAGTGGATTCAGGAGTCTGCCCGCTGTCTGACAGATGGCTGATGGGTAACCTGCGGGCTCCCTGGTGTCCCTTAGAGGACACAGCAAGGTTAATGTCCGCATACCTGGGAGGAACTTCCCGTGTTTAATACTAGGTTTCCCCGGAAGCCGCTCCTTTGGTTTTTCGTGAACCGACGCCGGATTTCGCTTTTGGACGGGTCAGAAATGTTCTGGGGTCCTTGTTTGCATCTTTTTTTCTTCTTTTCATTATTTTTCTTATTTAAAAAAAAAACATGGGGATTTTTTAAGTAAATAAAATATTTTAAGTAAATATTTTGAATTTTTTTTTAAAGAGAAGATAGTCAAAAAAAATCTGAATTTAGACTATTCCTCACAAACTCTCCGTAGTTTAAATGATGAATTTGACTCTGAAAGCTTGTTTATAGCTGCCATCTGTTAACTTATATTTTTTTCTATTTTCTATGATACAGAAGCTAATTTTCTGACCTTTAAACTTAACTGAAATCATAATATTGGTGTTTTTTTCTCTGAGCCGGAAACAGAAGTTCTGGACGTGGAGATCAGTAAATCACTCTGGAAGTCAGATTCAACTGATCTGACCTTTATAATTATTTTCCTCTGACAAGTATTTAAAACTTAGAGAGATAAGCGCCGAATATTCTGAACGGTAACAGGCACGAAATCAAATGCGTTCCGAAGGATCTCACTGTTAATGCGAACAACCTGTCCCAGCGGCTCGTTGCATACACAACACATGAACACGCACACACAAACAGGTGAGCTGGACACGCCCAACGTTGAGCCCTCTCCCCTTTTATCTGAACTTTTTAACCGCATGGATTAGTCCAGCGGCGTGTGACGCCTGCGCTCGCTCACATGCAGATTTCTGCTCCGTTATCTGAGGAGTGCCGCCCCGCAGGCAGCCAATCAGCTCGCAGCGCCCCAGCTAATGGCCTCGATAATCAATTTGTTGGCTTTTTCTAATTTTAAATCCAATTACCTTTGGGGCGGGGGTTGGCAGGGGCAATTGATGGTGTGTTTGTCTGTCCCAGTGACTGTGCCTTGTGATTTTGTACGTGTGTGTGTGTGTGTGTGTACTGTCCTAGTGAGTTGACAGAACAATTTATGTTGACAGCGCAATTTGTTTTTGTTCTTGTCGGTGGCCTCAGATTGGAAAAGGGAAAATGTATCTCGCTCCCTCAGCAAATAAACACGTATACACACACACACACACACACACACACAGAAGTGTTCGCAGATTTTCCTTGTTAGGACATTTCATTGACTTCCATTCATTCTGTCCCCATGAGGACTGCTGGTCCTGAGAAGGCTGGCGTTTCTACCAGAAAAGGTTTCAAAGAGGGAACAAATTACTAACACACACACACACATATGTACACACCAACACACACACAAGGCTGTTGTCGTGTAACCAGATTATCCTCATCCACTGGTACCTAAATTTACCCGATCCTGTGTGTGTCTTTGTCTGTGTGAGTGTGTTTGTGTGTGTGTGAGAGACCGAATGAGGGAGAGAGAGAGAGAGAGCTTAGGTTATACACAATACAAATTTGCCAGCTCGCTCCCCAGACAGGCCTTTAGCCCTCTCTTGTTTCTCTATTGCCCTCAATCTTTCACACACACACACACACACACACACACACACACACACACACACACACACACACACACACACACACACACATATACACACTCTCTCTTTCTCTCTCTCTCTCTCTCTCTCTCCAATGAGCTCTTCTTACATTCTCTTTCATTTTTCTCTCTTTTTTTCCCTCCCCCTCTCATCCTCCTCTTCCTTATTTACTTCCTGGTTTAGAGAACAAACGAGCCGAGGGGGAACAGAAGTATTTTAACACACAAACACACACTCGCATCCGTGTTGACAGCAGCATCAGTAATGTCTGGTGTGTGCGCGTGTGTTTGTGTGTGTGGGTGTGAGTCGACAGCCGACTCATCTGTTCGAGAGAAAACAATGTTTGTAGTGAGTGAAGTTGTTTGAGGGGAAAATAAATCTTAGTCGTCTGCTTCATCTCCCTCGTTCTCTCTTCACTTCATTCCTCATCCTGCTTCTTCTTCTTCTCTCTCTCTCTCTTTCTCTTTTCCTTTTTTGTATCTTCCTGGTCTGTTGAGGAGCTTGAAGTCAGATGGGGGATTTTGTTTTTTTTCCCTCAAAGGTTGACACAGAAAGTTCAACTTTATTTTCTAGAGAGATGCAGCTTTAAAGTGAGGAGAAGAAAGTGGAATATTTAAAACAAAAGAACACTGGAAACCGTGTTTGTGTGTGTTTCACATAAAGGCTTTAAAATAAACTGCAGAAAGCCACAGTGCTGAACTGAACCGCCTCCCCTCATGAGTCTGATATGGAGTGATCGGTGATGTGGTGCTCTATTTATTGTTTGGGCCCAAATACAGGATGACCCCCCCCAACCATTTTTCCAAAATCGGCTTTGGTTAAAAAGGCTCTTACGAGGACATGAAACGAAACTTTGACTCCTGCCCTGATGGCAAAGTTTCCCTGGAACTTGTGAATCTATGGAGATTGGAGGTTTCGTCGCTGAGGCCTTTGTCTCTGGTAGAAGTGCAACATGAAATGCAGCCACATGTAAAAACCCACTTTAGTGTCTGTTGTGTGTCAGTCACAGCCTCGCTGTCTCCTGTCTGAGTCTTTTTCTCTGACAGCTTGCTAACACTTTTTTAAAACCGTGTCTCTGAGCCCGTCATCGTCTTTGACAGCTGTGATTCCCGCCTGTTTGACAGATTTTCCTCCCGGGTTCGTTTCAGTATTAAAAACATCAGGAGACGCCGTGAACCTGTCATGAATTTATTTCCCTCTGCGGCATCAGAACATGTTAAACCAACTGTCGGAGACTTGCAGGTTAAAATGAGCTGATTAACTTTGAAAAACTCACCTTAATTTGACTGAAAACACTTGCCAGACAACATATTAAGGCTACAAATGACCCATAATGCAACGCTCTCTGCAGAAGACTGTATAGACCATGTAATTTTGGGGGTTCTGGTCTTAAACTACATTTCTGTGGAGTTTGGAAGCCAGAGAAGTGGATTAGATAAGATGCCTTTTATTCAACATCCAGACTTTGGTTTCAGTGTGGGGAGAAAATATATTTGAATCAGACTCAGGAACAGGATCAGGTTCCTCTTAGTCATCGTACAGGAAACAGTGAAACTGCTCAGCAGTCCGATGGCGCATTTCACAGAACAGAGACAAATATCGGGTGAAAACTAGGCTAGTATGCAAAGCTAAAGGTAAATAAGTCTATACATATGGGTATATATACATTTATAGTGCAACAAGAATTATTGGCAGCTGAGATATTGCACGTTACTGAATGGCAGTGATCATAATAAATATAAATGAGTTGTGCTGGGAGTTATCTGCACATTTGCATTCAAGATATAGTAATATATATATATATATATATATATAAGGTGCAGCGTACTTATAAAAATGTTACTGTAGATACTGTGGTGCTGATAGTTGCATGTCTTCATATTCAGTGTTTGACAGTGTTCGGTTCAAATCTGTTTCTGAGGTAGGAGTTGAAATTCTCCAAATTCCAACAGACTCAGTAACAGTTTCTGAAACTTTTTAGATGCACTGATGGTGTGATCCTGACATCAGCAGTAATGTGAAGAAGCTGTTTGTTGACCTTTAAATCCCAGCTGCCTTCTTTAGTTTTTAATGCCAAGTGCTGAGGTCCCACAACCGTGCAGGAAACGTGGGTCGTTGTTAAAATGGCCTCGATCGACTTGTACGATGTCGCTCATTCATTCTGTCAGTCGGCCAGGTACTTTTTTTTTTTTTTATCACCAACCATTTTTTCTACGACGCGGGTTTTTTTTCAGTGGCTCAGGCAGAAAGGGTTTTTGGAAAGTGTTTTATTTCTGTGGGTGGTTCTGCTTGCAGGCAGAGTTCACCGTTGCTCCGCCATAAATACTGCGTGGATGTGTAGCGTTGACGCCGAGATCTCACAGAAACCACGGGTTTCGGTTCACCCCTTTGATGAGATGCTCGCAAAGTCAGTCACAAAAGAAAAAGCAGCATTTCAGTCTCAATCTGTTGTTGTAGAATCAAAAAAAGCCCAGTAAGTGAAACGTTGCCTTTAAACATTCGCTCCCTGTGTTTGTTTTAGTCCTACAGGACGAGCTGCAGCTGAAAACCTTCTCCAGGCTCAATTTTCCTGCTGTACTCATCCACTGTGGAACCATTTTACTTTTAATTAAAAATCATTGTTAAAAATTCTGCGTCCCCCCGGTGCTGCTTGACCGCTGGCCTTCAGCTCCAACTTTCAGCGGAGGAACAGAGGCCTTAGTCAAACATTTATTCGAGAGAGAGAGAGAGCGCTCATCCAGACCCTGAAAATATGAAGCGGGTCCCCCAGTCCCACCACAGCTGGATGGTCAGTCGCCGCCCGATGGCTTCATCCTCCGCTCTGAGCACGTCTGACCCTCCTGGAGGAGACGAGACGGGGGAGAGGGGGAGATTAGGAGGAGAGGAAGGGGATAATGGAGGGGAGAAGGAGAGACAGGAAGGGAAGGATACGGTAGTAGTGAAGGAGTTGAAGGAGAAATAGTCAGGGAAGGAATGAAAAAGAGGGGAAGAAAGGATGAGAGGAAATGATCATAAAGATGTGGTAGAAGAGGGAGGAAGGAAGGAAGGAAGGATGGAAGGAAGGGTATAGACATGATGGAGGAGGAAAAACAGGCACTGGCAGGATGGAGAAGAGTTGAATGAAAATGAGGTGCGAAGTGCCTCCTGGGGAGTGTGGGGGAGTTGGGGGGGGTGTGGAGGGAGAGACATGAGACAACAGTATTTTCATTCATCAGAAGGGACAAGGCAGTAATTTGGTCTTTCCAATGTCCTAGTTAAACAGCTGTCAGCAGCTGGAGCCCCCCCCAGACGGCAGGTTCTCTCTCCCTCTGCAGCTCCAGACATTTAGGACGTGATGGGCTGGGAGTTGTCAGCTTTCTGCTGTTTGTGGACAAGCAGCTCCTGTTTGTTGCTGCAGCATCCACATTGTTTTCTGTCATTCTCCATCGTCGCTCTGCTTCCCAACGATTTTCCACTTTTTTCCTCCACTTCTTGATGATTTCATTGATTTTCTTTATCTCTACGTTTTCCTCCCGGCGATTGATCCGCGATTGTTGTGTTGGTATCTCCCTCTGTTTCCTTCCATATTACTTGACAGTGATGATGTATGAAAAGACATTCTGGAGGTTTTGTGGAGTTCAAAGCCCCCCACCCCCCACTTTTGAGCCTCCTCTTTGTAGCTGGGTGTAAACGCTGCTGTGACCAAACCTCTCGAGGGGCCGCGGTTTCAATCTTGACCAGTGATGACCCTGTGGCTTTTATCGCTTTCACTTGAAATTCTTTTGTAGTTCCATTTTATTCCATTTCACGTCGCCGGTGCCGGATGAATAATGGCACGGCGGAATAATGGGGATTCCTTTTGTGGCGCGGTCCAAAGCATTTTCTCCGGCCGCCTTTGAATCGTGAGTCTCGGACGGCGGAGGTGTTTGATGTCCTCTTGCGGCTCTGCAGGCCTCTGCTGAATCACACCGGATGACGGCGAATTTGTGCCGGTAATATTTCTGTGACGGGGCCAGAGCCCTGGTTGTAGACACCGGCTCTTGTCGCTTTGTTTTACTGCCCTTGTTGTAACCCAAGAGGTTTTTATCAGTAAATCAGTAGAAAATTTAAAGACTAGCAGGTTAATTTTGAGAATAACGTCTGGGCTGCTGATTGAAATGTTTTCCACAGGACTGATTTACAGGCGGTGCTGAGCCCTTGCGAAACTGCACAGAAGATTTAAGCCACCACTCTATTACTAACCTGAAACTCTTCTCAGGTCTTTATGAAAATGAGTTTTGAACAGGGAGTGGATTGAGAGCGCTGGATTAATTTCTCCAGGCGGGTCAGGACGAAAGTGAAAAGCTTTAATATAATTGCGATTGGAATTTAAGTTGTCGTTCGTATTTTATTCAGAGTGGCTCCGTTCCCGTGTCCCCGGGCGTTTATATCTTTAAAGACTTTACGCTCTGAAGTTGTTTATGACAGAGCTTTTGGTTTTGATGGAGGCAGGAAATAAATTTGTATTTGTACTGTCTGATATGAGCTCTGCATTTGGGAGTAATAGTGAACCGGAGACCTGATCGGGGGCCATTGAAGGTTGGCGTTTAGTGCCAGATAGTTGTAGTAGGTCTGTAGTCAACTGAAACTCTTATTATTAATTCTTCTACAGATTATCCTCAGTTAATTGAATGGTCGAAAAACATGTCAAATACTGGTCACAAATGCCCATCAAAGCATTTTAAAGCCTGAAGTGATGTCTTCAAAAGATTTATTTCCAACCAATCCTCTAAAAGCAAAGATATTAATATAAGAAAAGGAAAAACAGAAAATCACAGTTGAGAAGCTGGAAAGAAAAATTTGATTGATTCAATTATCATATAATTTACTAATGAATGATCAAAATGGTTGGGCATTAAAATCCTATAGCTAATATATTAACAGACAGTTTATTTCACCTCAAGTTTTACTGTATTAAAGCTGCATTAATCCAGTTTTGACCGAAACGAGTCAAAACAAGTGTCAAAAAAAAGGAAAAAAAACTCAGCCTCTGGCTCCCGGAGTTTTTAGACCGGAGACTTTTACATTCAGTAGACGAAGAGTGACAGTATAATCTCATTGGAAAGTCAACCTCATGAAAGTAGGATCCAGTATTTACTCTACATTTAGCCGTTGGTTTCCACCAACTCCCAACGAAGAAAAAAATCCGGCGTTTTAGGGGCTAATTATTGACCAGCTCAACTTTAACTTCACCTCTCAGTCGCTTGGACACTGTGGCCAATGGTTTTAAATGGTGCTCTGTGAATTTATTAATGTTTAATGTCAACTCCATAATAAAAATGCCAATTTCTAACATGTATTTTGAATTGTTTTTGCGAGACATGATGGAGAAAATGTTTCTTTATGATTGGTTTGCATTAATTTGATCAGGTGAACTTCCTTTTACCTTTTGGTGAGGGCACCGTTTACACAACATGCTGCTGCTTCTTCTGATCCTTGTGCTGTTGACCAACCGCGAAAACGAATGCATTCAAAAGGTGAATCGGCCCCCAGTTCTGGGATTTCTTTCTTTTGTTTCATCATTCTTTCAGCTCTGAAAGCTCCAGTTCAATGTGAAATGTCATCGGCTGTGGTGAAATGTTGCAGGTGCACTTGAGAGTACGGAACCACCCTGTACTTGCCCTCCTCCCCTATCACCTCCTCAGATGGCGCCTCCTCTCTTAGCAGTCAAACAGCCTTTCAGGCTCCATGACACATCGCTGGTCCTCCCTGCCCACGCCCGCCGCCAAGGTGACCCAGAGACGGGAAAAAAGGTGGGAAATAAACAGGAAAACCCCTTCCGGGTGGAGTCCAGAGAGAGAGAGACACACACCTCCCCCCTGAAATAGAAAGACCAGTGTGTGATTAGGAGGAACAGGAGAAAGGATGAGGAGAATGGATAGATCACATCAAAATGATGTTTAGAGAAGATCTGAAATAGCTCAGGAAAAAAAAACCTGAAATGGGATGAGTTTTGAAAGAGGATTCATCAGACAGATGAAAAGGGATGATGGAAAGAAAAAGGCAGAAATAGCACAAAGAGCCGTACGTAAATAGAAAAAGAGGGGAGAAGGAAAAGCAGGAATCCATAATCTCTGACTGGAAAACGCCAGATATACCCGATAAACGAGTCCCGGAACGCGAATATTATATAGAATATAATCAGGAGGCAGAAATACATCAGGAAAAAAAACAAAAACTGTAATCGGCCAGAAACCTGGAAAAGGCGAAGGCCCTTTAACAAACTTGAACCAAAGATCCTTCACCGAGATGTGACCGTGAGACAGAAAATAATAACCTCCCATCAGCGGTAAATGCCAGTCAAACGACCGGAAAAAAAAGAAAACAAGAAAAAGCCGCGAAAGAGAGCGAGCGACCGGACGGCCAACCACTTAGAAATGTGCTCCTCATCCTCAAAGACCTGGAAACCCTTGGCGCTAAAGCCTTCGACATTGTTTTCTGTCTGCTCCTTCGGTCGAGAGTGTGTGTTTGTGTGTTTGTGTGTGTGTGAGTGTGAATGTGAGTGTGAGTGTGTGTGTGAGAGTGTTTGTTGTTTGTGTGTGTGTGTGTGTGTGTGTGTTGGGGGGGGGGCGTGGAGTGGGGGCTCTACCCGGAGGCAGCTGCCGCTTTTCTAACGCAAGACACTGCAACCACACAGCAACAGGGAGGCAGAAGGGAAAAAACAGGGGGACCAGACCGGACTGGACTGGACCGGACCGGACCGGACTAGACCAGATCAGACTGGACTTGATGGGACCAGTCTAGACCAGACTGGACCGGACCAGACTAGACCAGACTGGACTGGAAAAGACCGGACCGGACCAGACCGGACCAGACCAGACTGGACCGGACCAGTCTAGACCCGGTTGGGCCAGACCAGACTGGATCGGACTGGACTAGACCAGATCAGACCAGACTGGACTGGACCAGACCAGACTAGACCTGACCGAACCGGACTAGACCAAACCGGACCGGACTAGAGCAGATCAGACTCGACCGGACCGGACCGGACCGGACCGCACCAGGGTGTCAGGGCTTCTCATGACATGATTTTTATTTATTTTTTTCTGTTTCCAAACGTGGCCCAGGTCAGGACCAAAGCAGCATTATCATCTTTTGCAGATGGATAAAGTTCAATTAAAACGTTTGTCTTCTTGTGCGGCTTCACAAGGTGCGATTACAGCTCAGTGTGTCCGAGGCCTTTAAGATAAATCAGCTCTTACCGCCTGCCATCGCTTCCCCGAACTGACTTTGACTTTGATCCTCTAACATTTGCATAATAATTTTGATGTTAACCTTTATTCTCACCGTCCTTGTTGGCAGTTTACAGAGGAGGATTATTAGGACATGTAAACTAATCTGATCGCTCTTGCCGCTTCCTCTAATGAAAGTCTAATGAGGGAAAGTGCATCTAACAATGGGAAACAAACCAAAACGTTTTTCTTTTTTTTTGGGGGGGGGAGTCCTGATAATAAAGTGCCTCCAGCACTGATCATTGAAAATGAGACAAAACGAGACAAAAGTTTGTTTAGCTTATTTTGCTCTACATAATCTCTTACATTTGAGAACTGAGCTTGAAGATCCAAATTCCAGTTCTTAGTTTAGGTGCATAAATCTCATGGCCTTCATCAGCGGATTAGGATCATGAAGTGACGGCAGGTCAAGGCCACAATATGAGGCTGGAATTTTAATTGGAGCTTTTTAAAAAAAAAAAATTATTTTGCAAGAAACAAAGATTTGCTTTAAAAAAAAAAAAAAGCTTTTTAGGTGTTGTTCTGAAAATTCATCCATTGTGCGCCCGTTAAGATGTTTCCAGATCCGTGTAGCCCACGAAAAAGTTTGCAAGAAGATGGCCAGGAAGATGGGTTTTCAAACAGGGTTTACGGCCAAATCTAAAAATGTGCTATAAAAAAATTTAATTTTCCTTTGAATAATAAATACAATATATATATATTTTTTTTATAGGGTGAAGGGAACTGAAGCATTCAGTAAAACACAGATCCGATTAGTTCAGTGTTTTATTTTACAAAGCAGGGACAGAGTGACAGAGTTTCTCAGTCGAGAAATAAAGAAATCAAAGATGAGGAGGGGAAGGAGAAGGAGAAAAAAAATTAAATAAGCTCAGAGTCTGAAAGAGGCAACGGGGGTTGAAACGGAGCCACCGAGGGGAGAGAGAAGGCGGCATAGTAAAAATGACATCAGCTAAAGTCCTGCTGTTGAATAATTCACCAGGCGGCCTGCAGGAGGCAGGAAGGATGGAGGGCCCCGAGTAGAGGGAGCGAAGTGGAGGCGTTTAGAGGCCCCGGTGTTTAATAATTCAGGGGGCGGCGTCTGGGTCTGGCTCTGATGCAGCAGGTGGCTGCGCTGGAAACATAAAAGAGGATCAGAGGGAGGATGAGGGACCTCTCCCTTTCTAGAGCCAGGTTCCTGTCCGGGAGACGGGATGAAACCAGGCAAGTCCATCCGGATGCGTGGCGACGAGCCGGGGACGCCGCGTCCTCTGCCGCTGCCACGGGAGGCGTGAGCGGCTTTAACCCAATTCTGGCGCAAAAAAGAACATTTTAATGATGGGTCAGAGTCATTTACTCCTTTTTTTCAGGACAGAGCAGCTATTTGATGTGCTTTTACTTTATGAATTAATAAATACATATATTTTATTAAAACGGGCACATATGTTCTGATTAGAATTCATCACAATTGACACGACCAAACTGGACCGGAAGAGTTTCAGTCCGACTCCTGTTCAGCGTCTGCTGTAGCAGAATGCGACCATTTGTCATCTGGTGTCATCGTCGCCCGCCGTCGGCTCATTACCGTCGGGAGAAAAAACAAAAACGGTCAAACACACACACACACACACACACACACACACACACAGTTCAGAGCAGGTGAACCGCTATGTTAGCTTAGTGAGGACATAGCAGGAGCAGCAGTAATTCAGTGGTGACTGAATGTGGGGGATTCTAGTGAGCGAGCGTTGAGTTCCCCCCCAAAACTTCAACAAAGATCCATGTTAACCTGGTGCCACTTCTGTGTCCCACTCCCTCACTCACACACTCGTTTCAAAAATTGACTGCACTCGTGATTTCCTGACCAGAAACATGGATTTACTGTGAATCAGCCACTCAGGCAAAGAAGGAACCGGCTGAAGCTGCCTCCTCCCGCTGGAGTGGAGTTTGAATTTTTATCTTGTCTCTGGTAAAAACATCCAGAGTGGTTGTGCATAGCGTCTGCGGCGTATACCGAGTAACCAGAGCGTCACTGAAACTTACCAGTGGTTTTAACCACAGAAATTAGAGTCCATGGACTTTTTATTGGACTTGGGTAAAGTCAGAAATCTCAACTATTCTGACCTCAAACCAAAACTAAATATGAGGGAAACAGTTTCTACGTGGTTTGGGTGAACAGACCCTTTAATTCACTGCCGGTGTGTGTGTTCGCGTGTATTTGCTCGCGTGAGTGCGTGCGTGAGTTTGTGAGGGGGAGACGGAGTGTGTGTGGCTGTTAAATGATGAGAGCCCTCTCCCAGTGCAAGACAGGCGTTATCACCGTAAACGGCTGTGGTGCATTTCATGAATACATCTGCATTCATCCGCCAGAGGCGACTCAGCAACACACAAGCACGCACACACGGACACACACACAGTGGCCAATAAGCATTCACAGTGAGATGGATAATGTTTCCGAAAGTGTATTTACTGCACGCGGCCGACAAAAGTTGCTCCTTTATCAGGGCAGTAAAGGGGGCCAACCAGGATGCATGCACACACACACACACACACACACACACACACACTCACACACACACACACACCCTTCAGTGATGTTATTTTGCAGCACGAAATGAAAACACTGGGGATGCAGGCCGGGAGCATAATGATGACAGGCACAGTCAGACTGTGTGTGTGCGTGTGTGTGTGGGTTTGTGTCCAAACATTAAATAACGCTCAACCCACCAACAGCAGCAGCAGCAGCAGCAGCAGCAGCAGCAGCAGTTATTATGTCTGTGGCAGCTCCTGAAACACAGGACGTCTTTATGTGTGTATTAACTGTGTGTGTCTGTGTGTTTTCACTTTTAGATGACAACTTTCTAAGTTTTCTTTTAGCTTGGTGAGCGAGCGAGCTAGGCCAGCACTGGGGGAAAAAAGAGAGGGGGGTAGAGTCGGGTCTTTAGTTTCTGTGCAGATGCAGTAACTCGTGTTATTGAGCAATGTTTTTTTATTTTAAATCCCACAACGTTCAGCCTGAGCAGCACACACACACTAACACACAAACACACACACACACACACACACATACACACATGTACACGCACACTAACATACAAACAAACACACACGCACATGTGCACGCACACGGAGATAGGGACCAGATGTGATCAATTAAAGCAGCTGGATGAAAAGGGGCCGGGGTATCAATGCATATCCAGCAGCTGAGGGAACTCATTGATTAGACTGAGGAATGAAGAGGCAGCGGGGGGCGAGAGACACTTCCCATCCATTAGAAAAGGAGGGAGCGAGACTTATCGACATGCAGGCTTCCTCGTCTTTAATTGTGACCAGTGGATGTTTAATAGGAGGCGAATGACAACATGAGGAGATGACGTGAGATCTAGTCCAACGTTGAGCTGTTAAGACACCGCCCTCTTCCTCAGTCCTCCATCTCCACCCTCTTCCTCGCTCCTCCACCCTCTTCCTTGCTTCTCCATCTCCACCCTCTTCCTTGCTCTTCCATCTGCAATCTCATCTCCACCCTCTTCATCACTCCTCCATCTCCGCCCTCTTCCTTGCTCCTCCATCCTCCACCCGGTTCCTTCCATCTTCATCTTCCCTTTAGTTTCTCCGTCTTCATCCTCTGTTCTTCCTCTGTATTGTCATTTCTCCTGGTCCAAGTCTTTCTTGCTTCCTCCTCCTTCTCCTCCTCCTCCTCCACCTTTTCTCCTTCCATCTTCCTCCTCACACATTGTTTTTTATTCTCTTCATCCACCTCTCTTCTCTCTGGTGGTTAGTAGTCTCTTGACCTTTGACACCTAATGTCTGCTTTTGCCCCTTTTTTATCTGATTTTATTTACAGTTTTATGTAACCGTCTTATCTGTGCCACATTTCCTTTTTTCCCGAATATGCTCGGCTACTCTGCTAGAACATCAATCAGCATATGACGGATATTTTATGAGAGAAACGTTGTTTTTCATGGATTTCATGACCTCTGCTTTTCTTGTTCTTGTTCTCCTTTTGTATTTGAGATAAATATAATTTCAACATTTGTCATTTGGATCCTCAGCGACTTCACCACACTTACAGATTTGATTTTCTCCTCTGTTTTTTTTCTTTCCTCTTGTCATGACCGTTTACAGTTAACCTGGAGGCAAAGTGTCTGTGTGTTCCGCTTTGATTTAAGGCAGAAAGATGTTTGTCAGCCACACAGAAAGTGAATATATTTGCAGGTTATTCATTAACATTCACTTGTGTTTTCTTTAGAAGTCATGGGTTGGATGTATAACATATGTGGCTGCATGTTTGTGGAATCAGGATGTGGAAATCAATTCCACCCTGGTGACAGAGTAAAGAAACCTGTGTTGGATGAATTTGAATTTTTTTTTTTGGCATAAACGGACAGAACGGGGGGGGGGGTTATAAGGTGCCACATAATAGAAATAATTTTCCCCCTCCCTGCTAGAGGAATAGTACTGGTGTCGCTGGGAGGTGTAAGCGTTTGCCCCTTTTGCCCCTTTGTGATGCAATAACACCCATTATTTCAGAGAGACATTTACCTGTACGACATATGTGCAGAAGCACAGGTTATGATTCTTGATGAAAATCTGGAAAAGAACAAACCAAAGCAACAACAAAACTGGAAACTGGATGGCTGTTTACCAAAGTAGAGATAAAAACGTGGCTGACGGAGAAAACCAGGCTTTATATAGCCCGATCAGTTCATCCCGGCTTTATCACATCTCAGGAAGGCCGAGCTGGGACGAACAGGTGGCCCCGTGACAAACCAGGTTTTAGTAATTCTAAAACATGGACGTCCACGGCTTTATTCGAAAGACGCCGTGGGTCGGATTCACCGATGTTGAAATGTCATATCCAGTCTTTCACTTTAACCTGTTGCCCAGTTCGAGTTTGTTCTGTATGAACAGAAATTCACACACCTCTTTCCATGACAAGCCGAACGTGGACCCGCACTCTTACAGCAAAGTGTTGGTGCAGCTGTTAATGTGGGAAAATGACAAGTTGCTCCTCAAAGGTTGATTATGACAGATTCAGACCAGACCTGTGGTCACTGAATTTATAATTTTAGGCTGCTTACACTTTCAGTCAGTCCGATAGTATCTGTCATGCCTTTTCTCGTTCTGCTTTAAAAGCTGCCGTGTTTCCATTTAAATAATCTGCTTCACTTCCTTGTAATCAAAGGATGCTGCTGCCGTCAAAACGGTGAAAACGAGGAATTATTTTGCGACAGTTTAAAGCAAATCAACGACAGAAACACAGCATTTCAGTGCAGTTTTAACCCAGAGCAGCTCAGTCTAGTGTTTCCTCGGAAGAAAATTATGGGGAATATTGAAAAAATAAATGACCCACCACCGCACCACCATCTGGGTTTATGACACCTGTGTCACCAGTGGTTCTTATGGGTTAATTGACAATATCAGCTGTATATTGATATTTCTCATAAGTCGTCACTATTATTAGTCAACTGCTTTCTTCTTCAGCTGTGAAGCGTTGGTTAGTTTTGTTCACCTGTGGCAACAGTTGCAGAGGAAAGAAGAGTCATGTCTTTAACCCATAAAGATGTAAAAGCTGTTGAAACTGTTGAAGACAATAAAAATACGTTTGTCTAATTAGAACCAGACGTTTCTATGGACCCGACGCTCTGGGTTCTAAACTCCACCAGGGGGCGTCGCCCCGTCAAAATGAACCCTGACATCTTTTGATGTATGGCAGATGCCGCCAATGGGCGTCGGCCTTAACATAAACAGATTAACCGAGCCTGGCTGTTATCCTGGTCCGGAACGGGTTAGCTCCATGGGATAAATATCTTTTTCAACTAATGCTCCACTTCTTTAGTGGAACAGAGTCCTGACTAAGTTCAGCCAGGAGATCTGGAAAGATCCAGGCCTTCTGTCCTCCATCCACTTCTGATGCTTAAATGGGGGGGGTTCTCTCATTCTACTGCAATGAGCGTCCATCACCCGATGAGGAGGGAGAGGTGGTGTAGGACATTAATCTTCATTATTTATGCAGATACAAAGTTTTTTTTGTCTTTTACATGAACATCTGGGCTGATGTTTTTAGCAACAAAATTCATAACGTTAATTTATTTCTTTAATAACCAAAACTAGAGTTTTTACATTAAACCAAACACACATTTTATCAAATTGTTTTAACTTTCTTTTTTTTTTTTTAAATGAGTGTGTTGGATGAGTTGAAATCATGAAAACACTAGTTTTTATTATGAGTTACTGAAAAATCTACTTTAGTAAATAAAAGCCAAATAATTTGTTGTATCCTCATTGTTTTTATTTAATATGTGTCAGGTTGTAAGTAAAATCATTTACATAATCTAATGTTAAAATTAATTATCAGTTATATTAAACCAAACATCTTCCTAGTGGTTTTTTCTGCACCATGCGCCTCTATAAAACAATAACCCCCCCCCCCCGGGCGGGGCCACCTGTTAGAAAGCTCATAAATAACCCGAAAAAGGATAAAAAGCCAGATAAATAATTGAGCTGAGGTGAGGTGCCGGCCCTCAACACCTCGGCTACTTGTGCTGCCAGTCACAGCTAAACACAGAGCTCAGTTCCAGCCCTTCTGGAAAATTAGCGCTGCTTATGCATTTAAATGACCCAGAACGACGGAGTCGGGTTTCGTTATTTTTTCTTCTTCCTCTTTATTTTAATGGCAGTTTGAAAAAGGAAGGAGTTACGTAAGTGCGGAGGGCGAGAGGTATCTGAAAGATCTCTGCAAGAGACGAAAATAATCCGCTTTAACTTCCCCGCCGTCATCCGGAAGAAGACAGAGACGGTGTTTTAACACTCTTTTGAGGAAGCAAAGAAAAAAAAGAAAGTAGGTCAGTCCGAGTTTCTTTTTTCTTTTTTTTTTTTTTAGCTGTATAAAGGCACAAAGGCTGCATGCGCAGGAAGTGAAAGTGGTGTGATTTCAATCCCGGTGATGAGAGAGGAACGCATAGCAGTGGCCGGCGGTCAGCCAGTCTCCACGCGCTCCCACCGACATGAAAGCGCGGATCATCCGGACGCCGTCAGGGCCTCGTATAAATAGCAGCTCTACAAAACACGCGGGGGTTGAGTGTCACAGCAGAGGGGCGGAGATAAGAGAAACAGCGGCGGTGCCTGTGGAGTGGTTCCTCCCAGTTTTTAAACTGGCTGTGGTGGTTGTCGTCGCCTCATCCATCATCCTGTGGAGCAAAAGTGGAAGGTGGAGTCTGAACGCAGCCTCCGAAGTGTCAGAAACACAAACACAAAGCGACGGCGGGACGTAATTAGCAGCTCGGTTAAATAACAGTGTTAAATGATCAGAAGTCAACGTTTAATAGTTTTCAACGAAATCCGGGCGTGTCTGTGTCGTTCGCTCCCCTCTGACCGAGTCTGAATCCACCGCTGGGACTAACTATTAATCTCCAGTGCAGCCGCAGCCGATGGATTGGAGGGTGAAACTGCATCATTTCACTGGGATTCAACCATAAACAGACCGAAATCCCGCTGTGCAGGTGTTTCCATTATTTGCCCCCCCCTCGACACACACATCAACAGGGGCAGAGGTTGAGTGTTAATGTTGTTATCTGGTACCACGATCAGCTTATTGAAGTCCACCCCAGATGGCCAGGGCACCGTGAACCTTACACACCTTATACACACACACACACTTATACACACACTCTCTGTGCGTGTGAGAGTGTGTGTGTGTTTGCACGTTGGCCTGCAGTCAGCGGCGAAGGGATTAAAAAGAATTTTATCTTTGATATGGATTAGACGGAGCCAAGGATGGTGATTAAATCGTTCCTCGCAGATTGAATACAAGAGCATGTAAAGTGTTAAGAGTGGTGTGTGTGTGTGTGAGTGTGTGTGTGTGTGTGTGTGTGTGTGTGTGTGTGTGTGTGTGTGTGTGTGCGTGCCTGCCTGCGGCCGCCTGTTTGTCCCCTTGTGTCATCTATTACCAATTGCCAATCAGTCGACTGACACAGAAATGACAGGATGAGGGCGAGCATGTGCGAGCGGATGAATTCACCTTCACAGCCGCCGATCGCTGGTAGTGATGAATCTCTGTGTTTCAACCAGAAATTCGTTAATTTGATGTCATTATCATAATAGTATTGTCACTTATCTTCTTTTTAGTTCTTACTTTCCCGGAGCCCAAGGCGACGTTCCCACTTCTGTCCGACCGGCAGCTTCTGTTTTTTGGTTTTTTGTTTTCTTGGATTTTTCTGTTCACCGCTGTACTGTGCGTTCATGCTGTGTCTTTCAGTCCACAAGCAGCCAGATGTTCAGGTGTCGGTCGTGGATTGGACGTGTGTTTGGACGAGCTCGTCCTCAGACTGTTCCTAAAACTCTTGCGCCAGTGACGCCAGCGCTGAAAACAGTTATCGACCGGATGCGTCTTCGCCGACTCGGCTCGGTTCCTCCCGCCCCGTGTTCGGTCTAAACACGTGATTCGGACTTCATCTGTACACAGTGTGACCGGGCCCCCAGGTGTGTGTCCTCACAGTGATATAAACAAGGACACACACACACACACTCTCACACACGCACGCACTGTCCCCTTCATCAGAAAATGAAGGCTGATCTGTTGTCAGCTCAGTTACGGTTTTACAGGTGAATGCTGACAGACTGCTGATGGTGGAGCTTCTGAAAAAAACATGCAACCACAGCACTCGTGCATGTGTGTGTGTGTGTGTGTGTGTGTGTGTGTGTGTTTGTGTGTGTGTAGTTATTGTTCCCAGTTTTCCCAGTTTTTTTCCTCCTCATCGGTCTCTGTCAGCCGGTATCATCAGGAATCTCCTCTTCTTCTCTCTCATCCATCTTTGTTTGTGTGTGTGAGATTGTGTGTTTATTTCCTGTGAGAGGAAGTGACATCACCTGGTCCACGGTGTCTTCAGGTGTTACTTTTACTTTTTTTCATATTTAAATGAGGATGAGTTGGACTCGGCGACCTGTGTTCGCTCCCTCTCGGCTCAGTGCTTTATCTCCGGTTTACACGTGTTCGTGTCTCCGAGAGCCTCTCGCTTGTCGCTGTGGGGGTGGGTTACAGCGACTCAACTAACCTGCTCCCGGGGGGGGGGCGGTTGTGGTGCGCTGTCCCACTAATCCTTTGTCCTGATGTGTGGCTGCTGTCTCCAAAAGGCTTAAACAAACGAGTTTAAATGTCAAGAGCAGATCGAGCTGCAGGTTGCGTGTTAAAATAGTCGAAATGTCTCTTGGGTTTGGATGTTGGTTTTGAACAAAGCAGAATTAATTAAAAGATTTTTTTTTTTAATAATCTGTGATTTTGTTGTTATTATTGAATGTGAGGCAATAGAAAGAAAGGTTATCCCTGTCGCTCGAGGGTTACGACGATTTCATCATTTTCTTTCCCACCAGTCCTCCAGAATCTGAAGATAGTCCCTCATTTATCACGTAAGACAAACAGGAGAACTAGTGAGTGACAAACACTCAATCAATTATCCGATTGACTAATCGATTAATCTCCCAATCACTGCAGCTCTAGTTTGTTTGTATTTAGATTTATACCCAAATACATGATAATAATAAAAAAATGAAAATATAAAAGCCGATTCCATTACGCTCTTGCATTTATAAATCTTTATCAGCGCCCGGAGACCTGGACCGACACCAGAACGTCTGAGGTTCCAGGCGCATTTGGTTCCAGTTCCTTCTAATGAAGTCTTCATGATGCTAAAGCGTTAGCGTGTAGCACCGCAGCCAGTCAGACATCTCTCACTCAAATGAAGTTATAATGAGAGGATTTTAGGATATTTTCTTCTTTGCTCTGTTCCACATCCTTGACCCTCCACCTGCCTCTTTGATATTTGTGTCATCACCGTCATCGCCCCCCCATATCAATCTGCCGAGGCGAGAGAGGTCTCCAGTCTCCTCTGATATCAAAGCTCCATCCCTCTCATCAGCAGACAAATGAGTGGAGAGGAGGACGCATAAACACGGGGATCACAGACCCAGAGATTGAAATGCAAATGAGAGCGTGGGGGCCAGATGGATAGCTGGGGGGGGGGGGTGTTACACCTGTTGTCCACCACCATTAGTAAATTCATGACCATCAATCTAAAATAAAATTTCATCGATTTCAAGATATCACCTGAGATGAGAAAAGCATCATTTAAAAAACCCTCACACTTGTGCTTCTAAGATGTCAATTGACAGAATAAAATCAATATTTGGATCCTCTTATATTAAGTGATGAACTAAAGAAAGATAGGGACATTATATTCTCCTTCAAAAGGACGACGGAGCCTTTCAACATCTAGTTTTTAAGATAACAATAATAATAAAGTGCAATTTTACTGCATGTGAAACACTAATGATCCTTGTGGGGGAAACTTAAAGACAAGAGTAAAAAATAAAAGAAGGGAAACTAGGCAAAAAGGAATTTCAGCAAATTTCAGCAGCAGAACAAGTTTTTTTTTTTAAAGCTCTGAACAGTTTAAACATTGTTAGCGCAGGATTGTGTGAAGTGGGATTGTTTTTAAGATGAGGAGAAAAGTGACAGAGCAACAATAACAAACAAAATCTGGAGGAATGTGGAGGAATCTGTAATAAACACCACATATGTGAGGCCCAGCAGATAAAACACAACATAGATTTTAGAACGATATAAAATATGATGAAACTGAGAATGGAAGTCTCAGTTGATTTACCAGTTTCAGAGCTTATTGAGAGTGAACAGATGTGACTCTAACTCTACAATTTCTTGAACCTGTATCGTTTGGGGGACTTTCACCATCCATGATGATACAGTAAAATAATGAAGAATACTTTATCGGTAATTAAAGCAACGTAAAGGTCCAGGTGTCACATTAATGAGCTGATGGGTCTCGAGTCTTATCGCAGCATTTCTTTGCACGTCCGGAATTGCCTTTGAAAATCTAGAAAAATTGGGAAGTTATGTTTATGATCCATATTTAATGAGCTGTTTCAACTCTGGGTTCAGTCCTCCGTCCCTGGACGGATCTTAAATGTGCCGAACAGCGGTTTTTATTCGCCCTGCCGGTGTTTGTGCGTTCGATTGTCTTTTTTGTTTCCACAGTTCTTCCGATTGCTCTGTGGCCTTAGCGACAGCGGTCCAGAGTTTTGAATTACACGTTAATTTTCCACATTTTCATTGATATGTCGAGCAGCGTCTCTCCCTCTCTGTTGCTTGTACGATGCTGGTCCGATTGCGTCCTTGGTCCAGGCCCATGTCAGGAGCTGCTGTACTGTCAGGAATCGTATCAACACGCTGGACGCACGACACCATAAAGACACAGACACTGACGAACTAGGGTATTGAAGTGATTATTAATATTGATCAGAAGCAGGAGATAGTGACTTACATGAAGCTGTCGACCATCCCAGCCTCATCTAGCAGAGACTATTCTTCTTATAGTTTTCTAACGAACAAAGAAATCCATCCTGAAATAAAAGAAGTAATGAACATTTAACGTAGTAATTTGATGTTGTGAGATTGGAAAAGGATCAGATCTGCGTACCGAAAACAACCTGAACGCTGTGGACGGTTGGTTGCACGACCTTCCTAAGCACATGATGGTTGCGGCCGTGGTGTGCATCTTCACATCCTGTTACCTGGGATTTCTTATAAGCTATGTTAAGATATTATCTGGTTTTATCATGTATTAAACTTGGAAGCCTTTTAGAAATCTTTGCTTGTCTGTTACCTTCCATCAGAGGAGAGTTTTTCAGATGCTCTGACTTGTAGGAAGAGGAAATGTGCCATAGTTGAAATACCTTGCATTATATTTCCTATTGTACTCTTAGTTTTCACTCACTAACTTTCTGTGAATCTTTACAAACAAATCTTTAAATATTTATTTAATATAAATATTTTTTTAGGTTTTCTCTTCTAACTTGCAGCTCTGTGTGGAGAGGTACTGTATTCCACCACGTTTACCTCAGTTCACTCAATTAAAAATAACTAATTAACAAACGTAGGTAATAAACAGATATAAATGTTCAGTGTTGAAAGCGAATCAGCATAGTGTCTCCAAAAAAAAAAAAAAAAAAGCAGCAAACAAACTGTGATGGCGTTGAGACGACACTCTGAGCCCTTATCTCAACAAAGGTGTAAAAATAAAACGAACGTCACAAACAGAGAAAAGAAAACACAATTAGGGCCTCGAACTGACTCAGCACAGTGAAGTGGCCGCGCTGGGCTCCGAACAAAGGAAACCAATGTCGCGGCTGTAACGAGAGCAATAACCGCTTATCTCAGCGCTGGCAGTTCGGCAAAGGAAAACGCAAGCTCGCATTCCCTGCTCCTGGTTCCCGTCCGATTAACGAGCGCATCCTACACGGGACATCGGAAATGATTTCTCCATATTTCATAGGCCGCTCTGTGTCGCAAGACTCCGAGGGCAGCAGTTCACTCCAGGAGTATCCGGCAGCGACTTCGCCTTCCTGTTGGAGAGTCCTGTTTCCCTTCTAATTTGGGGGGGTGGAGGACAGAGATGGACGGAGGAAGCGTAGAGGAGACATAAAGAGGGATACGGGAAGTTGAAGATGTAGGAAGAGAAAAGAGAGAACAGACGTGACATTGGTTTCTTTTCTGTGTCTGGATACATTAGAACGGCAGGTGCAGCCTTTACATTACATTTCATTAGTGTGAGGTTACAGTTACAGTGTGAGATACATGAAGATCCACCTTTTTCTTTATTGAATGTAGTTTTAAGATCAGTTTAAAGAGTAAAGATTCAATCTGAATGCTTGTTTCACAATAAAGGCCTCCTACTGTCTTCACGTTGGAAGACATTTATTGTGAAACACTCGCAGGAAGTGTTTTAAAGATGAGTGTTGTAAACATATATGTAATTATTATATCATTAAATTCAAAGCTTATAATTAGTTTAAAAGTAGGATGAAAATCAAAGCTGCAGAACCGGAGACATCTTCATCTTTCTCATCAAAACCTGGAGCCTTCTTTACCCACAGTGCAGCTTGACGGCCTGCAGTTCAGTGGCAGACTCAGACATGGTTCCTAGTAGCGTGGTGGTGGTGGTGGGGTTGGGGTTGGGGTTGGTGTTGGTGTTAAGGTTGGGGGGGCTAGAGAGGAACCTCTTCCACTCAGATACAAACACAGACACACACCCAGTGCTCGGCGTTTCTACGTGAGCGATATACGTCGGCGGTGGTTCGGTCTAAACGACTTAAACAGTCTCCGCTTTACTGGTGTTCCAGTAAAAGCTCAGGTGTTTAACCCCCTCCCATGAAATTCAGACTATTTGGTCTGTTCAGATGAAACCAGTTTTGGCTCCTTCCTTACAAACTGCATTTCCAGAGACATTCATTCCACAAAAAAATGATATATATAAATATTTATTTCTCAGCTTCAGTGTTTCGGCACGAGCGTGACAAATTGAAATTTATGCAACTCAAATCCAATCTCTGCCGGCACTGATCTCCCTCTGAACAAATCTGAGGCTCAGTGTCTTTCAGCCCAGCGAGCGCTCGGGTCCAGGGCGTTTGATGAGGTTTGGCGCGATCGGGTCGGGGTCTATCTCGTGACCCCCCCGCCCGCCCCTCGTAAATCAGAGCCGGCTCGCGCCGCCGATGGCCTGATGTAGATCCGCTGGCGGCGGCGGCGAGGGAGGAAGGGAGAGAGGAATCCGTGTCAACCTCATTAGGCGAACCTCATGAATCCTCATGAATCTTTCATGGGAGCTGAGCTATTAGAGACTGAGAGACAGGCAGGGACTCAGATACTGTATGTGCACATATTTATTCATGTCTAACTGTCCATATTTACCTCTTGTTACGTCTGAACCTCTTCTGTGTTATGATAGTTAGGCAGTGGCACTTGTGTCAGACAGTGGGGCTTGTGTACTCTTCCTTGAAGTCCTCTCAATTTGTCATGTTTAAAAAAAAATAAATTAATACGTGAATTATTCTGCATCTGGATCTTGATCTGCATTAAAATAAACCGCAATGATCTGTGAATTTTTTTTCTCTAGTTGAGATGTTCAGAAATGTCTCTCACCCCAAACACAATTCATATGTAAAAAAATCCCCCTGTTCTTCTCAGACTTTACATATGAAATTTAAAACACCACATATGTAGATGTCAGTTTGACAACCGGTAACGAATCCACAAAAAAACATGGTTTCTCACAACATTTAACATTTGATGAATTTCCACACAGGCTTAGTTCTTATAAATTATACATTTTATATTTTACATATAAAATAATGTTTTCACATCATAAAATACAGCAGAAAACAATTTAAATACTAGCGAATGGATTTTCTTTGTCTTCTTGTCCAGGCAGGATGAGATATGGCCGCAACAGCTGACAGCGATGATAAAATGTCGGCAAATACCAATCAGTTCTGTGTTTTGTTTTGTTTTTTTTTTGTTTTTTTGCCAGAAATCAATTTATTTGCTTCAACCCAGCCGATGGAAAGAGAACTTTTTTATTTATTTATTTATTTTTTAATAACATTTCCAAAAGTTTGTCTCAAACTGGCCCCAGAATTTGAAGAAGGAGACACAGAGTAGGACAGACATTCTTCTTATTCTTCTCCCTCTTTTTCTGACTTCTTCCTCTTCTTTTGGTTCTTCTGGCTTCTTCTTCTTCTTCTTCCTCTTCTTCTTCTCCGCAACAGCCAGATATCAGCGCTGCACCTCAGATATCCTCATCAGTATTTATGAGTGCATTCCCGATGCGGCATTCAAAGTGCAGCACTCGACCACATCTTGGTTATCCAGAACCCGTCCCTCGCCACGCTCCCCTATATTAAACCAGCAGCTATCAGCTATTACCCTCAGTGACCCAAATGGCATCTTAAGTGGGACACTTCGTTGTCGCCGTATTTTCCTCTGCAGCCGTTAATCTGGGAAACGTCTGAGCCTCGTCAGCAGGCTGGTTCACTCTTTTGCCTCCGCCCTTGACTCCCACAGTGCATCAGGGTTTTCCTGAACGTTCCTTCTTTCCTACATCAGAATCTTTCCTCTTCACTTTCATCATTGTCTCAGAGGGCAGCGTCGCGTTTGGCCTTCATTTGACAACAAAATGTGCTGCATTAAATAAATACATCAAAGATGCTGATCTGGTTCGGTGTCATGGACAGAAAGGTCATGATTTTTCATTTGATCATTGAGTCACATACAAACATTCTGTGCACTTGCCTCCTTCAGATGCTTATCTTTCTATTTTATATCATTGTAAACTGAGTATCTGGCAGTTTTTGACGGCTGCTCAGACAAAGGCAACAAAGACGCTAACTTGGCCTCAAGGAAGTTACATCAGACAGTTTTCACCTAGTTGACATTTAATGCATTAGATGATGAATAATCCAAAAAATATGATGGCTAGATTAATTGATGATTGAAGTGATTGTTAGTTGCAGAAAGTTGGATGCAGGTTACCTGCAGGTTTCGGTCTCAGTCGGATAACAAAATAACCGAAGTACCGGAACGCTTGGCTCCATCAACATTGTCCATGCAGAATGTTGTCCATGCAGAACGTTGTCCATGAAGAATGATTTCCATGCAGAACGTTGTCCATGCAGAACGTTGTCCATGAAGAACGTTGTCCATGAAGAATGATTTCCATGCAGAGCGTTGTCCATGCAGAACGTTGTCCATGAAGAATGATTTCCATGCAGAGCGTTGTCCATGCAGAACGTTGTCCATGAAGAATGATTTCCATGCAGAACGTTGTCCATGAAGAACGTTGTCCACGCAGAAAGTTGTCCATGAAGAACGATGTCCATGTAGAACGTTGTCCATGAAGAATGATTTCCATGCAGAACGATGTCCATCTCTCCTGGAGAGCTCAGATTTGCAGACTCTTTGAAAAGAATTCCTGAAGCTTTTCTGGAGGGTTATGATGGAACTTCACTTTCCCAACACACATTATTCTGGGTTCTACTTTTTTTTGTCAGGTGGACAAACTGTGACCTTGCATTGGTTCAGATAACCAAAGTTTTCTCACAGTCCGGCTCTAACCTTCATGTTTTTGATGTCACTGTTACTTTACCAACTGTTTGTAATCTCAGATATGAAATGTTCCCCTTTCTAGGGGTCAAACAAAAATTCCTGTTATTGGTGGGTATTAGCTTTTTGTCAATATTATGGCTTTGAAAATGCTAAAACTGGCATTTTCTATGTAAAGATTAGACCATTTTTAATGCCAAAAACAACGCTGACTCAGCTATTAAACCATCACATGACGATAAAACTCTCCATTGAGCTTATTTTAGGCTCAAAGGACTTTAAGTCTGCTCATTGTTTTATGAACAATGTTTGCCTCCATCTTGCTGGAGCAAATTATGGCATCGAACTGTTAACGTGACCTGTAGGTGAAGAAATTTACAGCGTGTAAGTGTCTAAATCTTAAAGCTGGGACGGGGGGAATAAATAAAAATGGCAGAATCATTTTATTTGCATCATTAGTCAAGGTACAGACAAAGAACATCACACACTCACACACACTCACAGACAAACGCACAGAGACACACACACACACACAGAAACAAACAGCAGCCCGAGGAAGAGCTGAGCTACTGGGTGAAAAATGAGCCTGTGAGAAGGAGGCGAGAGTCAGAGATGGAAGTTTCTTCCTCTAATAGCTGGCCTCTGTTTTCTCTGAGCCGTGTGTGTGTGTCTGTGTGTGTGTGTGTGTGTGTGTGTGTGTGTGAGCTGTATATGCCCCCCCCCCCGGTCGGTCGACAAGGCCTCTTTTGCCGCCTGAGGAGCAGCAAAAGGAAAAACCCATGAAAACGGAACAACAGGAAGTTGCTGAGTTGTTGCGTCTCCTCATTTAGATTTTAACTGGTGAAATCTGTATCTGTTTGATGATAGAACAGGAACAAGAGTGAGGTGACGTAATGAGTCTGGTGTCGCTGTACAACCGACCGGTCAAGCGACGGTCAAGCGACGGTCAAGCGACGGTCAAGCGACTGGTCAAGCGACGGTCGACCGACCGGTCAACCGAGCTGGGAAAAATTGAAAAAAAAGCTCTGTGTGTGTGTCTGGATTTGTGTGTGTGACATTTAGTTTTTCGTCTCAACATTTGGATCTCTCTCGCTCTCATTCTCTCTCTTTCACGCTGCCTTTGCTGTAATTGAAGGGACAGAGAGAGAAAGAAATGAGCCTCTCAGTCCGCATTCCGCCCCCCCCCCCCGGACTGGGGGTTGATGTTCAGGTACCCAGGGGCCTCAATGAAATCACTGCACTGCAGAGACGATTAAACATTTCTCACCTAATAGAAGAACTGCTCCACAGACCTGGAAGTTGTTTGTGAGGGCTTTTACTACGATTTTTTTTCTGCCTTTTGAGGAACAGCAGCCTTTTTCCTAAAGACCAGGGCGATGTTTTATTCGGGTGAGGGTGGGAAGTTGTTTTCAAAAGCTCGTTTTCCTTTAAAGGCTAAACGTGAGCGTTTGGCTTGATCTCTGTGATTATACCCGATTTTGCGGCCGCCGACTTGCTTCTGTCCTCTCATGTTGTTTTTTGGTCCCTCTGATCCACCACAAACGGAGTTCGGTTCAGCGCAGGTCAGTTCACCCCGTCGAAATCCAGCGACGGAATAAAACCCCCCGTTGGCTTTCAGCCCGGGTCCCCGCTAGTGTCACGTACGACGAGCTGGCAGAGCGAAAAACGTCCCCGGCGAGCGTCGAAGTTTCCGAGCCGCGGTTTGAAGAAGGTCGACACTTCTGGGTCGAAACGTTTCTCATCTGCACATAATATAATCCTTGTTTTGACACAGCGGGATTGACTTGACTTCACTGTGAAAAAGTTCACAGACGCACTTTTAAATATGATCATGGAAGAGTTGCTGGAGCAATGGTTACTATGTGAACTAAATATTTAGTGTTTAGTTAGGAGGAGGGGGTTGGGGGGGGGGGGGTTGGTCGACAAAACACAAGACTTTGATGGAGGAGGTTGTGTTCACGTCCCATGTTGGCGTCGTTCCTTTTAACCACAATAACGTCGACACACGTTTATCATTTTAACCATGACGACGGAGGTCAGAGATTTCTTGTGTGTGTGTGTGTTTGTGTGTGTGTGTTTCAGTGTTTACTTTGTCAGGCTGTGAAAGACAAAGCTCGAAAATTTTCTGGTTTGGTTTGGATTCGGAGACATTTCAGAGAAAAGCAACTTTAGAGTGGCAAAAAAGGGGGGTTGGTTTTGGCATGTTAGGGAATCAGGCTTTTATTTGCATATATTTTCGGTTTCATATATATTTTTTATATTTCACATTTTCTGTAAACACCCTGCCTGTGTGTGTGTGTGAGAGACAGTAGGCAGGGAGGAGAGGAAGTAACACTTCCTGTCACTGTGAGGAATAAAGTGTCTTTTTATATATAGAGTCTTGTATATAAGGAGCTGGAATCGGAGCCGACTGTCTGGCTTTCACCTCCCTGATTTATTTTGTTCCCACTGACATTTTAATCAGTTTGTTTTCTGCTGTGGACCGACTCGTCACAATTGATTATTAGTGTCTCCGCTGTTGCCGCCGCCGCTGGTGCTGGTGGTGCTACTGGTTCTACTATATATCTCAGGATGCTTGTTTTGACGTCTTGGAAATAGCAGGACAGTGAAAAATAAATGGGATCCAATGACCCAGCGGCTTCTGTGGGAAAAAACAAAACAAAAATCAAAGCCTGATCTTTAGGACCGTGGATCAGACTGGAAGCGCTGGCGTTTCAGAGGGACGAGGTCTGACTTGTGCGCTCGGGCATCACCGACCTCGCCTCATTATTCCCAGTGTAAAAGTTAAATAGCACACTTCAGGTTATGTGAGGGGCCAGGACGGGCAAGCGATGCTCTGTGGCCAACTCCTCGTTCCTTCGCGCTGAACAATCATCCTTCATGGAAAAACCGTGTCAAAAGGGATGAAATAACTTTGACTTTTTAAATGAGAATATTAAAAAATGCCGGGAACGGAGCCCTTTCCCACTCAACTGAGGCGGTAAACGGCCGAGAAGGCGTCGGTGCGACCGAGACATTGTCGTGCTACGGTAGCGAGAGTAACCGTGTAATCCTTTTTTTTTAAAACTCTCGACTTTCTGCCCATCCTGTCAAATCAAACTGACTCCACGGCCTAAATGAGAGTCCAGTGGTTTACGTTGAGGTTCACGGGTTCAGACAGATAGGAACCAAAGAGAAGAGAAAATAAGATCCCAGGGTCTCTGGTCTGGTCTCTGTGGCTGCATAGGGACATCTCTCTGAACTTTTATCCCTAGTCAACAGCAGTGACGAGGCCGAAGAGCAGATGTTTCCATTACCTCGAAGGGCTTCTACCGCTCATTGGTCCTTTGCACATTCCTGTTGCTCAAATCAACATTTTTTCCCATTGCCCATTATGTCTGAACATTTATGATGAGAGAGAGAGAGAAAAAAAACCCAGAACCCTCATGCTGGAGAAGTTGGAACCTACAAATATTTGGTATTTTTATTTGATGTATATTCCCTCCAGCCGTTTATCTGCTCTATTAATCAGCCACTTGGTTCAGCACCAGCGCTTCACATTTTCTAGTAGTTAGTATGAAAATGTCATAGTTTATGTTCGTAACTGTCGGAAGATTAAAGCCCACACCTGCACCTCCCGTCAGGGACGCTCGGCTCCGGCTGAAAATCAGACTCCAAAGTTTTCCACTGAAGTTTGCTAATACACACACACACACACACACACATACACAAACACACACACACTCTGCATGGCTGAACAGACCTGATTAGCTTTTCACTGCAGTCATTTTGGCTGTTATCTCGACCGCTTCAGACGTGTGTGTGTGAGTGCGTGCGTGCGTGCGTGCATGTCTGTGTGTGTGTGTGTGTGTGTGTGTGTGTGTGTGTGTGTGTGTGTGTGTGTGTGTGTGTGTGTGTGTGTGTGTGTGTGTGTGCGTGCAGAGATCTGCCCCGCAGTGTACAAATGTCCTACTGCTCTTTGCCCTGCTGATGGCCGCAAGCCAGGCCAGAGTGTGTGTGTGTATGTATGTGTGTGTGTGTTTGTGTAACAGAGAGGGACTGGGGGTGAGTAAGGTAACAATGAGTTTAACGTGAGCTCTCAGCCCCCCCCCCCCACAAATAACAAAAAGGCGCTTATGCTTTAGCCAATTGGTTCCAGTGCAGCCTGGAGACAGGTTCCTTTTTTCCTATTCAACACATAAACCAATGATATAATTTAGTAAAGCCAATTGGTGCTGCTTTTTCATGCTCAGAGGTTTTTAGTTGTAGAAATAGAAACTGGGCCGTCTGGGGCGGGGTGGGGTGCTACACTTTAGAGGTAGGGGGCTTGGGTTACACTGCGAGGAAGGAAGTGAGGTTTTTAGGAAAATAAACAAACATACATGGTTTTCTGAATTCAACCTTAAATCCATCTGCACTCTCAACAATCCGGTCTTCATCCCTCGCATGTTTATCAACATCAAGACTTTCACAAGGATCCAGGTTTGAGTTAATCTGGATTTGCAGGCACAGATTTTGTCAGCACAAACTCGGACCTAAACCCTTGGTCCTGTGGATAAAAGTATCAGACCCACCGGATGTGTCAAAAACAGCAACTAGGGGACACCAAAGCAGAGACAGCAACGTAGGGATGCTAACGTAGGTACGGCAACATAGGGACACTAACATCGGGATGCCAATGTAGAGATGCTAACATGATCACAGTTGTTTTAAGAAGCCATGATAGAAACCAGTCGAAGAGGTGGCTGCAGGTCGGTTTTTCCCGCTACACACACATTCGCTGAAGATGTTTCACACTTGGGACAGTTTCCACCAGACACTATTTCTTCAGTCCTCTTGATTGGAAGTGCGACAGATGTCGTCAAAATCATGTGCGGTCTGGAAAACTGATCCAGGCGTTCTCTAATCGCGGCGTCTGCTGATCGCGGCGTCTGCTGATCGCAGGCAAAACACTGAACAATCAGTCCCTTGACTCATGCGTCGCTTTGGATAAAAGCAGCTGCCGAATAAATGAATAAATGTAAATGTTCTTGTGTTCAATTCAGGCAAATTTTTGAGAGATCCCATGAAGTCTGTGAAGACGAACTTTTCCACACACTTGTAATCAAACATTGTAGTTGGTCTCCATTATGTTTTGACTAGTTGAGTTCTTGAACAGTTTTCGTTGGATAATATCAGGAGACATGAACAAGAAATCAGCAGGACTAATCGCTACAGTGATCACGCCATTGGGGCCCCCAAAGGCTGGATTACACACTGGATTACCATCTAGGCGCAGCCCTTAACTTCCCCCGGTGGCCCAGACCTCCAGAGGCACCAGGAGCCACAGGTTCACCATGGGTCGACTGTCCATTCTCTGGGGGATCTGTGGGGATTTAGGTCACTGTCAAAAACAGTGGGACCTGCAGTAATACCTCACATCAAGTCCTGATCTTGCACGGAATTTTTTTTCTTAAAAAACAAAGACTTGTGCTATTTTAGTTTTTATTGTGCTTGCGTTTGTTTGATCAAATTACAACAAACTGACAGAGGAAAACCACCGGTTGGTTTCTGGGTCTCTGGGCCACACGCTGGAGCTGCCATTTGCAGTCTGCTTTGTTTTTGTACTTAGGATACAGCACATACACAATACATGGAGGGAAGAGGGTGGGGTTGGTCGACTGGGGCTCAGAGGTAAAGTCGGCCCTAGGTGACAGGTTAATCCGGGCCTGTGTGTGGTGTGAATGCTCGGGTTGAGAATTACAGGTTAGCAGAGCAGGTGATGAAGGCGACATCTTCATCGTCAAGGACAACAGATCCAGGCTTCACCGGCGATTTTTCCGTGTGTGTAAACCAACGACTCTTCCGCCCAAACTCCCGAAGGAACGAAGCAGGGTTCGGACTGAAGCATGTCACACACACGAGTTCTTGCTCTACACCTGAAACTAACCCAAACGCCACGGTGCCAAGAGGGGGAGCTCGCCTTAACCTGCGCTGTTGACACCCCAAGCTTTTCCTTATCTCCGGCTTCATCACAACAGCTAATTTTACCAATCTCTCAGCCCATTAGGATTGATTGGGCTCTTCTGGAAGCCTAATTGCCAAACGATCCCGGCACTTGACAGGCGCAAAGACGGGGCTCATCTTAAATGGTGTACGTAAAGATAATTTGAAGTTTTTGGTTTTCACCTCCTCTGTGATCGTGGCCTAATTAAAGAGCAGATGAATTTAGCTAAAATAAAGCAGCTGGTTCAACAACAAACCCTCATTTCAGAGGAATAAACTGCTGCTTCTCTCATAATTTTACTTTCTGGTTAACAACTCATAATTAAATCTGGACTCCCATATACTCTGATCTGAAACACTGAGGAAAATCCATTGCGGGGGAAAATATAATTACTGTTCAATATGTTCAAAATCCATAAAACTCTATCTCTGTGTATTATGACTTTTATGATCCATCATTGTTTTAGCTGCTTGCTATCCCGTAAATGTCGGATATTATTCAGATAGAAGGTAAAGGTGGATTCACTGTGGCGTTTAGACTGTAAATGAAAGTGAGTTGTCAACAGGGACCCCGAGACCCACCAGGGGCTGGGTTGGGGTGGTGGTGGTGGGGGGGGTTCCAGTGTGGTAGTGAATTTTTTTTACCCCTGCTGAGAAATGTGTCCCCGTCAGCTTCAGTCATGTTGACGATCACATAAACGGGATGATACAGCGAATGATAAGTAGCCTGGAAAGGTAAAGCCAGAAGGACATTGATAAAGTACAGAAGATGCTTGATATCTTTTTCGACTGTGAAAGAAGAAAACAGTCTGTTCTCCAGTCTCTAATAATCTGATCAGACTGAGCATCTGAATTTTTATGCATTGTTATTGAACTTTAACTCTGGTAGTTTAGGAAAAATTTAATCATGAACTTGTTGTGATGTAAAGTCTCCAAATGGGAAACAAAAGCTACAGAAACTAGAAAATCAAACGGTGAAAAAAATCTTTAGAAAGTTTCTAATAAGCATCTGGATTTGTATCAAAATTCAAAAAATGATGCACCGTCCTAGACTATAAACACCACATCTTTTTTTCCCTTTGAGTAAGTGTATGAATCCGTAAGGAAAACAAATCCTTGTATAAATTTTGCATTGGCGCTAGACGCCATTCTGTTGAATTCCACCGAAAGCTCTGGGATTTTTGACCCATCTCCGCACCACCTGAGGAAAATGGCCGATGGAGGCGACCGGAGACGTTTGTGGTGTAGATGACCGTGTAATAACAGAGGGAGTTTGTCTCATTACGTATGTCCCACCCCTGCTGGTAATAACTGTCTGAGTGTCCAGGTCAGACAGTCCAGAGGTCGTTAGCTGCAGCGGCTGACACGTTTTAAAGCGATGGCGTCGTCCACGTGGATCAACAGCGTGTGACGGTCTGATGAAGGAGGAAGCTTGATGGGTTTGATTACATGCAATTAGCGTGTGTGTGTGTGTGTGTGTGTGTGTGTGTGTGTGTGTGAGTGAAAATGTGTCTTTTTCCATGTGGTGTGTAGGTCATCGGTCTCCAATCAAGTTTGTGGCTGAATACTGGTGCTTGTGCGAGTGTGTCCTAACTTTTATGCGTTGTGTACACCTGTACTGTATGTGTGTGTGTGTGTGTGTGTTTAGCTTTGTGTGTTTCTTTGTATGAGAGAGAGAGAGAGCTTTCTGATGTAACCTCTGTGTGATGGAGGGTCTCTAAGAGGTTTGGGGATAAAGATTGTCAACCAGGATTAGAGAGTTAGATTGAGAGTGTGTTTGTGTGTGTGTGTGTGTGTGTGTGTGTGTGTGTGTGTGTGTGTGTGTGTGTGGTGTACTATCTGGCTGGCTGTCGCTATGTGTGCCACTCATACTCAGCCTCCCTCTATCTTCCTTTTCCCTTCTCCTCTCTCTGTCTTTCTCCAACGTCCGTTGGAGTTTATTTATAGGACTCTGTTAAGAAGAACTGCCACTGTGTTTTACAGAAAACCACAAACGCAGCTTAAGGAATGGAGATTCCCCTGCACAAGAGATGAAAAAAAAAGTATGTGCATTTTAAATCACCATCTCAGTTATAAGTGAGGCATTAAACTAAGCAATAATGTAAAAACATAGTACAGCAAGTCAGACACGAGGAGGAGAATATGAAGTGGAAGATATTGGATGGCCTAGAATTGAACCCTGAGGGATGTCACAGTAAAACTAGGGATAAAACGTACAGTATTCACTGGGGCAGGGCATCAGTCCTCAATACCTTTTGAAATGTCCCTGGAAAACGCTGCCTGCAGTGCTGTGCATGATCTCTTTTTTTATCCATTTACTATCACTAGCATTTACTTTTAATTCCATGCACTTGACATAACTAATTCCCAGTCATTTTCTAGAGTGTCATGTATTCAGATTTACTGCATGCTTGTTTATTTCAGTACACAGACTGATAGGAAAATTCTGCATTGCATTACCACAAAACAATGATTAAAATAAAAGCGTTCACTGACAGGTGATCATTCTCAGTTAAGGCTTAAATCTCAAATTGACTGTTACAGTAGAACTGCAACTAAGGTTTTGTCTATAGTCTATTAATCAACCAATTCTTTTCTCCATCAGTTGTTTCACGAATAAATTACTGTAATGTAATTTTGCAAAATGCCCATTATGACCCCTAGTCCAAGCTGACATAAGCTTGTTTTGTCTGACCAGTTCCCCAAAATCCAAAGAGATGAGGTTTGCTGTCATCAAAAAACAAAGAAAATGTGATAATCTGCACTAAACGTGTGCTAACGTGCACCTGTGCAAGCTGAGACCAGAAAACGCTTCTCATTTTGGCTTTGAACATTTCTACAAAACAATTATCAATACTATTAACATTTATATTTTCCTGTTGATTGACTAATCGATTAATCGACTAATTAGTTCAAAAAATGAACAAACGGTGAAGGTTGGACAAACACTACATTCTGACATGAGCTTGAGAATTTGAAGTGAAAGATATTGGAGGACCTGGAATTGAACCCTGAGGGACTCCACAGTAAATGTAAAACCAGACCTATGTTTTTTATGGCGTCCGGTTCTCACAGCCAGCAGGGAACAGAGGCAGAGTAATGAGTTTCAGCTCATTACCTGTGTGGACCGGCAGATTGCAGCTGAGAGGGATGGAAACTAACGCCCCAACAGCGTGAACACCACCGCAATCTCAATGCGTTTGCAGCCTTCTAATTCAAATATTTCATTTTGCTCAAGAATGGGGACCTGCAGCTACGACCAGCAAACTTTTCCAGATTAATTTCAGGAGGCGGGGTGATTTCAGTGAGTCATCGCAATGTCTTTTTTTTTTTTTTTTTTTTACCTTTTCCGATAAGCTACATCGGTGTGATATTCAGAAATGTGTTGTATTGTTATAGCAGTGCACAATACACAACAATACATAACAATGCAGCTCATACATATAACTACAAGTTTTTGTCTCCACCCACATGTTCATGTCTTTTTATTTTCCTTTAAGCACAATATCACTGACTCATTCATACTATTCTCTCTCTCCCTTACAAAGCCAATTACTCCCCATCTCTCTTTTCCTCAATCCCTTTTTCCCTATTCCAACCCCTCCAGCCCCCCACCCCCACCCCCACCCCCACCCGCCACCAATCTGAGGGAACAGGATCTATTGTAATAGGCTTACAGTCCTGACAGCCTTATGACTGGGCTGTTGGTTATTGTAATTGGATTAGGTTGAAGATAAGCTCGGTGCCAGTAAGACTCTTAAAGTCTCAATCCGTAGTCAGTGGTTGGCGTCCGCCATTCGCACTTTTCTTCTTCATTGTGAAAGAAGCCATTCACAGCTGCATGTCAGCGAGTGAAGATGTGACTCTCTGTTATTATGGGTCTGGTATGTATAAGGTATGATTGTTGGGATTAATGGATTTGGAGACACTGATGGGCAAGTGTTATGTGCTTTTCAGCAGAAATCAATCCGTGGCGCCTGAGAAAAACAAACAACAAAAAAGTAAAGACGCATCAAATATGATACAACTTTGAACCTTAAACTTCAAATTGGTGTTGATTTTTCAAGGATAAGTAAGATATATACAATATTTTTCTTACTGTCAACAAATACAAGACCAAAACCAGAAATGAATGCCTCCACTACATGGTACATCTTTATTTCCGTCTCATACAGCTCCATTGTGGTCCAACAACTATTAAAAAAAAGCACAATTTCCACAAACACTGTCCTGTCACCCCGAATACTCACTGCTGAAGCAAATGTGGACTAGTCCACCGCTGGAATTAGTCACAAACAAATGCACTAGTTTATCCTTTGTGTCCACCAGCTTTAAGAAAAACAAACAAACAATGCCTTATTTTGTAGTATAAAGTGTAAGACGGGGCAAAGGCATTCGTTTTTGGTTAAATTAGTTTTGTTGGCAACATAAAAACATGCAATAACAACAGCTACATCCTCTAGTAAGTGGCAGACTCCCTGATATGCCAATTCCACAGTGGGCAAGAAAAAAAATTAAATTTGATTGCAATGTCTGATAGTGCTAGCAAGACAGTATATAAATTTATCCACAATTAAGGATGTATTCACTTCCCTATAGTCATAAAACTACATACAATTACTGGATCATCTGCATAATGTAAAGAATTTCAATGGTATGAGCTTGAAAAAAAAATAAAGCCAACTTTAAATGTTCAGGTCTTAATTTTTTGTGTGTGTCAGAGACTCGTTGGCTCTGCTCTCTGATTTCCATCCATAGTTTGCGTCGTGGTTGATTTTTGCAGCTTTTTTCATAAAAGATCAAACATCGGTTATTCGTGTTGTCACTGGAAAGAGAGTTGAAGGGTTTAGTTCTGTCTGGAGCTTAATGAGTAGCGCATAGCATTAGCATTTCCACAGCTGAGGGTTTGATCCCTGCTGCGACCTCCCGTGCTGCGAACACTTTCCCTCCCGCCGCTCACCAATGAACGGGATTAAAGGACATCACGCACCGTGTAGGAACTATTCAGTAGGGGAACTTTACTGAGACCTCAAGTTGGGACTCCCTTCTCAAAATCCCACCGCATGAGTCAAAAGATTAATATTCCCGTGCCCCAGGGCAGATACGATGATTGGAACGCCAATCAGCGACTTCATCTCAATTGGATTTTCACTGTGATTATTCAGCTGCCGCCTTCGGTAGCAAGGGTGACGCCATCAGCTAATCACGTTCTCATTTTAACTTATCGTGATTAATTACATGAATGGCATCATTGCAAATCTTGGCAGGGGATTGACTTGTTGGATCACCAGCTGAGCAGAAACCTTCAGGGATTTTTTGATTGTTCCTCATTCCAATGCGTTAGCAACGTGTTGACAGCAGTGAGGGTGGGTTAGTGGGCTCGGGGGGCTTAGATTGGATTAACTTCCTATGCCTACCTCCCATCTTAGGTTGGACGATTCTGGAAAGAAAATATGACCAAAAGCTGACCAGTCCTTGCTTTATTTGACAGTAATAATTATTTTTTTTAACTTCTGAAGGCAGTTGAATCAAAACAAGGCTGGCGACACTGACAATTTCAAGATGTCTAGAAACTGAGAGTCAATGGCAGAAGGAACTGTGTTATGTCCCGTCGAGGGTTGGCCAAGACAAAATATGATCTGACTTCCCAAAGTTCCAAGCAGCCGCAGAAACGGATTACTGAGCTCTAGCAACTGATGTGTTTATTTGAAATGTGATTTGAATTTGATGGGAGCCAAGATCTGACTGGAGGGTGGGTGGAGGGCAACATAGCCAATGAAACAAATCAAACTGGGAAGGTAATGACCAGAACAAATAAAAGAAAGAAATCGAGTTACACCGACTTTTCTCCCCAACTAAAACAAACCAGAGAAAGTAAGTTGAAGAAAAAAATTGGCTGCTAAGCCCAACAAACTCCTGGAAAAATCACTTGCAGGTGCCGGTAGCCAGTGGACCAGTCACCTCCGTGGTCTGGATACATACATTTGCACTTTTACCTCTACTAGAAACATGTTGTCATACTGAATCTTGATGTTACTTTCGGTCGTATCCACCAGCCCTAGGTTTTATGATGACAACCTCCCTGCAGCCTTCAGAAACATGGTGTCGGATACAGAAACACTTTACGCTGACTGTACACAATAATGAACCAAATATAAAACAAAAAATGCAACACTCCAGCTGTTTTGTTTTTTTTGGGTTTTTTTTACATTTCACCCGCTAACTAGAAGCACAAATTGGGGACATGGTAGCTGACACGGGTTCGTTTTGGCAGGCGGCCCTGCCGGTTTATTTCCCGCCGTGCTCTCGGGTTTCCCTCAACGTTTTGAGGTAAACGCCGGGCTTGTTAATAAGTGGACCAGCTGTGTCTAATTTTGCTCCATTCTTTACCCCCTCGTTCCACCGGGGGAACTGTGGAGCAGAGCTGTCGTCCTGCACTTGAGCAGTTGGCTCAAACATGGGGTTTTTCTTTTTTTAGTTTTTTCTGACACCATTTGCAGAGGTGGCACATCATAGTCACTGAACAACAAATAACATTTACACTCTTGCATCCTGAGGGTGAAATGCACCATGGGAGTAATCGTTATTAGGACCCCCCCCCCAGCCCTCCGACACGATCCCCTCCTGTCATTCACGGCTCCCTTGGTTTGCCCAGACTCAGCCGGGGCGCCCTGATGGCGATCTAAAATTAACCCGTGCCCCCCCCCCCGTCTTAAAATCAATCCAGCATCAGGCCTCATCAGACTGAAGGGTTTTCAAAGGCTCGCATGACCGAGAGAGAGAGAGAGCGCTGCAGGAAGACAGTGGCCCCTGCCAAAAGAAGAGAAAGAGATACTGATTTTAGAGAAAAAAGAAAGGGGCCGAGGGAGGTTCAGGGACAGTTGTGAAAGGAGAGAGAGCGATTGATGACCTAGAGGAGGTGACACAACGGCGGCTCTGATGGACCCCCCCGCCCCCACGAGCTGCTCGATGACAACGGAGCTGCTTCTCATTCGTCACATCCCTCAGCCCTGGTTTTTTTTTCACTTCTCGGCTTTTATGTCCGGCTCCTGAAATCCCGCTGATTCACTCCGTCCGTTGTCACTGAGCTTTTTTCCTCTTTCCTCTTTCATGTTGTCTTTTTCGTTTTCTTTTTTTGAACTTTTTTAATCCGTTGCCTTTTTTAAATTCATATTTCCTCATCTTTTACAACGTTGCTGCCTCTCCGACATTTATATTCCGTTTCTCTTGGCCGAAAGCCGTCCGTTTGTAAGGTTACGCATTATATTATGCGACATGTTAATTAAACAATGGGAGCAGTGTCATGTAGGAAAGTAATGACCCCTTCGGATGTGTGGGAACACAGGGAACCCAGTCCCCACTCAGGCGGAGCGTTGACCTTTAAAACCACAGCTTCTTTATGATTGCGTAGCTGAATTTTCCTGATAGCTGTTCATCTTCCTTTTGCAGAATTTTCTACCTAGAGTTCCTCAGTCGTTATCCAGCCTTAGTTGAGCCTGATTCCATGTGGTTGTTTTTAAAGCGGTGAAATTTAAAGCAGTGAAGCGGTGGGGGGGGGGGGGGGGCATCTTAGGAAATGGAGGAAAAACAGCTTTGATCAAAATGTCATCATCACCAAAAAACGGTCCATCGACATCGTTCAACGAGTGCATCAATAGTTAACGGCCATCGCTACCTACCATCTCTACGTCGGGCGTTTCGTATTCGTCTGCTCGCCCCGCCTGTCCCTCACAGCGGGTCACTCAGTGAAATGATTATTGATCGACCTGATATGGGCGTCGCAATAGATATTTCACCTGGGGCGTCAGCGTGTAAATCAAAGCGCATCGATATCGATTCCCGCACCGGCTCGCGTCACGGGAAGGGCCGGGTTGATGGATGGCCTCTGATTTATCCTCCACGGTCAGCCGGCGAGAATGAGGCCCTGCCGCCATCGACTCCTAACAAGCCGCGTGGGACTTTCCGTGGCGTGCGTGCGTGCGTGCGTGCGTGCACCTAAATCGGCTAACCGGGCTGCATTGTTTGTCCATTTGCTTTTACGGCAAATGGGTTAGTGGGCACCGGTGTGCGGTGACGAGCGCTTCACACAGCGCTCGTCTGTATTCTCCTCATCGCAGCACCAGTTTCGTCCCCATATGCCAACACTTGTCTTTGTCCTGACCTTTGTCTGTGTGTGTGTGTGTGTGTGTGTGTGTGTGTGTGTGGGGGGGGTTCAGAGTTAGCTGCCCCTGGAATAATGTGGGCAAAATATCCTTGAAGAGAATTTCAGTTTATATTTTTTGTGATCAAAAACTCCAAGCTTCTTAAAAACAGGCTTGATCTGATCTGAACCAGTTTGACTACTGGCAGCTTAAAAAAACAAAAATAACAAAAAAACCCATCATAATCTGTTTTGAACTATCAAACACGACCTGTGTCTCAAATATTTCTACGCACATAGAAAAATATAAGATAATCCATATCTGTGAGGCTGTCTGCAAACTGCACAGCCAAGGGGAAGATAAGTTTGATGACTGAGAAGTTCAGTCTCATACCTCAAACAGGTAAGAAGAATTACTTCGATGGTTTAGCTGAAATAGCTGATAATATATAAAACTAACAGCAATGGGATGACATTTACATTCATCAGGTTGCCAGACAATATCACACTGGCTCATACAGGTTTTTTTAAGGCCAGGAGAAAGGAATACTGGGGTCGGGTGAGACGGGATATAGATTTTAAATACGGCAGCTCAGGCTGAACGCTTGAATGTGTTGAATATTTAAAGGGACTCGGCTGCTTGGCGCAAACTCTCAGGAACTAAATGTAAAATGAAAAAAAATACAATAAACAGTCACTCTCTAAGACTTTACATGGCGGCGAGCTTGTAAATGGAGTCAGCTGTTTTACCAAGTTGTGTGTGGTAATTGGATTTGACCAAGAACAAAACCACAAATTGTGTAAGAAACAATAAAAGCAATTAACCAGAATCTAGTCAGCTGTGGGGCGTGTAAATATGCAGTCGGTAACTTTATTGCATTTAAATTAGACGGCGTGTGTGGGAAATGTGGCAAAGAGCAAGTATTAATTACACACTGTACAGCGCAGGGATTTGCCAGCAGATGTTGCTCACCGTCAGCCGCTCGCAGAGCCCGAGTCTTAGCGGCTGTTTATGCCTTTTTTCTTTTTTTTTCTTGGTTGGGGGGGGTGAAAACAGATTAGAGGCAGAGAAAGAGATGAGTCAGCATGACTCAGCTTTCCGAGGGTTGACGATGGCAGAATCACACTTGGCCCTTTTCCCCCAAAATCTGGAGCGACAGACGGAGGGATGACCCGACCCGACACTTCTTTTCCGTCCAAATGATTTAAAAACAACACTAAACACCGAGTCTTCAGGAAATCAGACGCAGACGGTGACTTTGTGTTTTGTTTGGTTTTTTATCTGATTTTATTTTTTTTTTAAACGTTAATCCTTTTGTGCACACACGCCTAAAAGCGTAAAAAGTCCCAAACTATAAGCAGCAATTTACCGCAGCCATCTGTCTGAACAAAGGTTGCCCAGATTACCCTCCGTGGATAGCCTCGTTCCAGCGAAGGCTAATTAAAAATTTTAATAGCGGCACTTTGAATAATTCATTGTATTGTAGAGTTGATGTAGAACGGAGGCAGACATTTGTTCTGACATTTTCCATATCTCATCCCGTTGCCGCTTTCCAGGCTGACTTCCTGTCGGAACCGTGTTTGCTTCGGGTTTGTGGGAAAGACGACGGTTGATCCACACATGGCGCGAAGCGGCGTTTCATCGGCCCGTGGAGCCCAGAGTTCTGTTCATCTCCCGGCAGCCTCGGTGTAAACGCCAATCTTTTCTTTTATTATCGATCTCCAGCCGGCGGTGCACCTCAGCAGGAGTGGTGAGAAATGTGCGTCTCCAATGGCCTCTGACCTCCGCGGCGTGGCCGCCTGCAAAGCGGCCATCCTGGATTTAACAGCTCTATTAGCCTTCGTGTCAACTGTCGTGTTCCACCTGTAACACTCATGTTTTATTTCCTTCATTGGTCAGTTCGCCGCCAGCGTGAGTAATAAAAGTTGCTCTGGAGCGTCCCGCACTGCCCTTCACAGTCCTGTCTCCGTTCCAGCCAGTCAGATGTGATCTTTGGAGCATGACTGTGCGTGTGAAATTTACGCCCCGTCATCACGTCTTGTTCTTTGTATCCATGACGCAGCAAAAAAAAACCTAACAAAACAAAATAAAAATATCTGTCAGATGCTTTAACTGACAGCATGAGACCCGGATCAGGGATTCTGCGACTCCTGCTCTGAGCCATCAACCTTTAGTGGAAGCTCCAGTATATCGATGCAGTCAGGTACACACTGATTAAGTCTTTTGGGGTAAACAAAGCAGCATGGCAGCATCAATACAGCAGGGGTTTTTTTTTGGGGGGGGGGGCTCTGCACCTCATTTATTGACACGATTCTCAATCCAAATAGATGGAAATCAACCAGCCCGGTACTCACTGAGGCACAGTGGACCTGCAGGTCAGAGATAGAGATGTTGGACTTTATAATGGAAGCTGTTCACCTTCTCCCAGTAACCGTTACCACTAGTTATCATGTAGCTTAACCCCTCTCAAAGCCAGTTTATCCTTATAGGAGAAAATCAGTGTAACCTCCCTCAAACGTAAATAAGTAGAATAGCTAGTATCAAGGTAATTTATGTCAGAATGGGTTTATTCAAGTGGCAGGTTGATACTTTTTTTGCAGAACCAATTTGCTTTGGGTCAAACGCCACTCATTACAGAAGAGAAGCAAAATAACTTGTTCCTCATAGGGGGTTAGTGGTGCATGTTTTCCTCCCGCTGACGTCCAGATGATCTAGTCAGGCTTTCGTTGCATCAACACGACACTGGACGCACCAGGAAACACCCACCATGTGAAACCTGTAACCAACGGTGACAGTTTTCTAATCGCCTCATTCGTCTCTTTTTCTCTCCCGGCTTTGTGGTGTCCAGCTCTCTGGAGAGAGTTTCAAGGTCACACCGGCTCCTTGATGGAGGCTGTACCTTTGATTCCAACTTCTTTGAGGCATTAATGGGGGGGGGCTTAGCGCTAATGTCACCAGAGCACCGGGATTGGCCGGGGCTGGGAGATTGGAGCTGAAAAAGCCTCAGAAAAGGCTTTAAGGAATGAACGCTGGGCGATTCACAAGATAAACGGCCAGAGAGGAATAGACCTGCCGGTCACCATGGAGACGGCGTCCACAAACAAGGGGGTCAAGAGACCAAGTGAGATTTAAAAATGGGGAGGCGTGTAGCTCTGCTAGCATATGGATTTCCCTTCTAACAGCACAATTCGTAACGGGGGGGGCTAGCGAACGCTTGTTATGATGGAGTCGGAGTGCGTTTGTTTTCAGAGCGCCGCGACCGCCCGGCATCTCGGATGTTTTATTGAATTAATCCCTGGAATCTTCCGGCAGAGTATCGGAGCAGCTGCACTAATCGTCCATCTATGAGGGATTTTCAATCAGGCCTTATCCGACCGGGCTGGTGAGCGCAGACTGGCCCACACTGGATCTGCAGTTTCCATCCATTATTCCACATTTTAAACTAAAAAAATCCTATGTCTTCCAATGTACTCTCGACCATATCTTGCCATTTTTTAAAGAATATCCTTTATATATTTTGTGCGCTAGGGGAAGCCGAAAAATTTAGGATGATGATGCGTAATAAGCTGATGTGGACCAGATCTGGGCCTTTTCAGAACTCACCAAAGACTTAAAAACTTTCAAGAGCCAAAAGCTACCATCATATGTCTGGTCTTACTCAGACTTTGGTCAGAAAGTTCAGAATTTTAAAAATCCTTCAGTCAGATGTCAACCTTTTTTTTTAATTGAGGTAAAACTTTCATCTCCACTTGTGTTTTAACATTGTTTCTTCTTTTTATTAAAAAAAAAAGGGGGCTATGTTGAAAGAAATGTTCATATGTCTTTGGCAGGAATCAAGAATTATTTTCTTTATCAAGTGAACTGATAATTATTCTCATGATTATTGTCTTTTATTAAAACTCACATTGGAAAATCACAATAACTCTGTGACAAGTCTTGTTTAATTTAATGAACAAACCAGAAGCCAAAGACATTAAAGGTACAATGATCTAAAACAATAAGCAGAAAATCCAAGAACCAGAGAATGATGAATGATACTTTTTTTTTTTTTTTTTTTTGCTTATGTTTCAGTAAATCATTTAATCTCTACTTATTTCTCAATAAGGCTCAGATCAATGTACTGATTTGTTACGTTTGTTAAGTATCAAACAATACTCAACCCTGGAAAAATTAACTAAATAGAAAAAGCATTATTTGCTCCATTGGTTCAAACTGAGGCATTTTAGGTGCAGGAACAAACGCGACCACACTCTGCCAGTCTGTGATCAGTGGCTTCCTCATTGCAGGTGTTTCTTTATCACCTGTCCTCAGCTCCAGCGCCTGTCTCGGTTTTGCTCCCTCGGCCTCAGCCGGTCTCCCTCGAACAAGACATTAATCTCGGTAGGACGAGCCAGTTAAATAAAGGTTAAGTAGATAAAACAAATGTGCAATGTGTCCTTTGTGACATCTTCACCCATTACGTCTAAATGGAGAATCAGCAACTCCTCAGCTGCCGCTCCTCCTCCTCCTCCTCCGCTTGTTGGGTCTAAGTGCTGCTCGTAGGCCAGCGAGACTCTAACACCGAGACACCGCAGTGACTCTCTTAAGGGACGTTCAGGATCATTTTCTGTGTAATTAAAACCAATGAAACCCCCCCAACCTTGGGCACTGGCTCCCCTCTCCTCTAATTGGTCTGGCAGTGGCTCTAGAGTTCCACCACCGGCCTTCTGCTGAAGCCACTGGACTATGGACGGTCAATTTAGCCCCTAATTCTAATCCATATTGACTCCAACAGTGCTGTCGTTACACCCCGAACATTACAGGGTTGGAGAGGGGATAAAACTAAAGTGACAGGGGAAGGGTAATTAGGACACCAGAGCAAAGTAGATGTGTTTAAACTACATTTACGCAAGATTATTATCTGAAATGTGACCAGCTTTTGGAGGTTCTCCGCGCTTGGTTTTTGGTAGGTTTCAGGGGTTTAGGTTTATAAAATCAGCTGTTGTTCTGCAATCGCGCTCTGCCAGGAAAAGTCTGACATCTGGCACACATGGGCCTTTTGATTAAAAGAAAAAAAATAATGACATAAAAGTATGAACCCAGAGCTGTGATCCACTGCTGTAAGTTGCTGTTGCCTTCAGTTGATCCAAAATGCTGCTGCCACATTTTCATTCATTAAAAAAAAAGGATACTGTTAGGACACAGTTACGAATGAATAGTTGAGGCCATGGCTTTATTTTATTATTATTATTATTATTATTATATTCATTGTGGAATGGATATTTGACTGATTTCATTTGGCTTGAGAGGGATCGTGGAAGGTTGTTATTTAAATAGAATAGTGCTGCATTTTTAGACTGGAGAGTAATTTCAAGAACATGTATTATTTAGGGATTATTTTCATGCCCACCATTCATCCACATTTGATGTTGAACCCCCTCTGAGTTCGGACATGACTTACAGATAAACTCGCCCCGTTTCAAACCGTTAAATGATTATTTCATTGGTCTGTGGAATTGCACTGAAAACCACGAACGACCGTTTACAGTTCACAGTCTGTAACAGTTCACCGTAACAACTCAGCCAGTGAAGGATGGTCTCCATTAAAAATATTTAATAAGGTGGTCTTCTCTAAATTGTTGGATTTGTAGTTTTATAATCTTTGATAGACCTTGTGTCTTTGACCAATTGACCCCACATTTTTATGCCTTTGAAGCACTCACTAAATTAACTTTGAGATCGCATGGGCTTTTATTTCCCTCACTGTGCATGCTCTGACCACAGTACGTTAACTCGGCCGGACCTTTACTTCCAAAAGTGGTAGAGCAGGCAGATATCCAGACAGGCTCGGGTCTCGCCGGGTCCTTGCACTCCTTGGCTCCACGGCTCCTCGGCTCCTCGGCTACTCAGTCAACTCCGCACCATCCCGGAGGCTGCTGATTCAGAGCTGTGGCCCAACAGTCCCTCAGTACAGCACCATGTGTTACGAGTGTATTGGACATCTGTAAATCAGAGCCCAGCTTCAGCGGCTGACACCAAGCGCTGGCGTGGCGGCGGTCCAGCGGAGGCGCCGGTACAGCGCCGGTGAACTCAGCGACCTCTCAATGGCTAGCGTAGACACTGGCACCATTTAATCCCCATTGATTACAACAACAGTGCTGACATTTCTAGAAATTAAGTCGATGAAACCTGCAGGAAGTTGTAGTAGGGCCTTCATGCTGGAAGGTTTTCCGGAGCTGGGCCAATCCCGTTTGGACGGGACAATCTCTGGCGTCCAGGGTCTGCCTGGCAATTTGTAAACCTCAATCAGTTCTAAAAAAGGTTCTCAGCTCCGGCTGAGGTCCAACAGCAGGAGCAGGATGTGGGGCAAACAGGAGAGAGAGAGAGCAAGTGGGGACGAAAAGTGATGGAGGGACGGATCGAAGGGGAAAAAAGGAAGAGGAGGTTGGTCGCCGCTGTCAGAATCTCTGGTGCATCACTGTGTCCTAATGGCCCTCAGCAGTGTTTTTGTTCCCGCAGTTTATTCATTTGACTTCTACTGGGCGGAAGGTCCTGAGTGACAGCGGTGGAGGTAGCCCGCTGGTCCGGGGGGCAGCTTTAGTGGCGTTTCATTTAAAGCCCTCCAACACAAATCAATAGGGGACAGTCAGGCCTGAGAGTGCGGCTTAGATACCGTTACCAATTACCTGACTGGTGCAGTGGTTAGTCAGGGAGGGGAAACGCTGCGGACGCGCTGGACTCGAGGGGAGGATCCTGACGAACGCCGTCGGAGGACACTGCCTCAGATTTGATAAGACATCACTGACGTCCGAGCAGGAAGCTGTGTTTGTTCCTTCTTGCTCTGGAGCGCCCCAACCACTTTACCCACCGGGTATTTTTTCCTGTAGTGGCAGCCCTCGTGTCATGGCTGGCCTCCTGCCAGCGTCGGTGGCGGAGGAATTGAACCCACTTTGCCGGCTCTCAGCTGCCAGTTAGTGCATACGTGCCCCTCCTCCTGCTTCGTGAACGCTGACCCCAGACAAGCCAGCAGGATTTTTGTCGTACCCTTGTGCTTTTGAGCGTGTCAACTTTTTAGGTCACTTAAATTTACATATATAGCGTAAATTCGGTGGAGCTAATCAAGCACTTGAAAGAAAACAACATTCTGTAGCTTTGTCTTTTGATACCAACATGCGTCTGTTCCTTTGGCAGTAGTCTACCGACCCATGTAGACTCCTGAGGGTCTGAAAAATATTCCTACAAACTGCTGAATCTTTAGTTAATTGACGATCTCTTGGTTAGTAACAACACATTCAATTCAGGCTTGGGGTGGGTGGATTGGGGGGGGGGGGGCGCCCCAGAGTGATGATATCGTAGCTTCAAACCAACGGCAGCCAGCTTTTCTGGGCCATCCCAGACGTCAGCGTCGGCCCTCGCCCCCGAGCTTTAGAAACGCCGCTGTATCAGAACACAGAGAAAGTGCCCTCCCATTTACCCCCCCATGTGTTTCCTCTCAGAAAAACCTTAAACACCACTTGAGCTTGTGCTTCTGTTTGACTGTCTGTTGACTTACCTGTAGGCCGCTGTTCCGACCCAATCTGTATGCTAAGAAACCGTTTCACACTCGTTAGCCGGGGGGTGTAATCGCTCTCTTTGCATGCCGGCTCACGTTTGGTTCCCGTCTCAAACAATCCTGCGTCTGAATGCGGCTGCTCTCCATGCAGATAAGCGCCGCCGGTGGCCGCCGAGCATTAATTAGAAATTACCGCCGAGGTATATAATTTAGCGGCTTGTCTGGCGTAATGCGTTTCAGGGGTGCCGTTGACCGCAGCATTTTGGCTCTAATTTGTATTTACCTCGTCGCCGCTCTGCTCACCTTCAGCTGTGCAAACAGTCCCAATTATTTCAGGTTTTCGGCTCCGCTCTCTGCCTTTCTTTTTCTTTAATGATATTTTTTTTTTGAGCTCAGATGACATGCAGCAGGCGTTTTGCTCCTCGTGGGTGACACATCCAGCAGATTTTTAAAATAATTTTGCTTCTCTTTCATCTCTTAATACTGCCCCCACCTCCTTTTTTTTGTGCACACATTCATCCTGACTTCTGAGCAAAATGAAAACTTGAGTGATGAACGCCGAATTACATGGCAGCACAGGTGGTTATGGAAATGATTCGGCTGTGTCTCCCTCTCCCAGGCGACCGGCTGCTGCCTTAAGATGAACGCCTGTGCACCCTGGGCTCCCCGTACACCCTTTTCTGTGCCAAATGAACCGTGACGCCTCCACCAAATAATTAATTTCTCATCCTCGCTCTCCCCCTCTTCTCTGCCTCCATGGTCCCCTGCTCTGAACTCTTGGTTTGTGGATTTCACAGTTCAGCGAGGTCGGAGGGAATGAAACCGTAATGGGCTTCTTGTTGCAGCTTGTTTTCCCAGAATAAGGGAATAAAAATGGGATCGGAAAATAAACAGCATTTCTCTCCCTCTAATTCTTATTTTGTTCCCCTCTCTCCCTTTCTCTTGTGCTTTGCTTTGGCTTGTACTGTATTAATCAGCTGTCGGCTTAGTGCGGGGTAAATGAAATAAGGGGATGCACTCTAGTTGAACATCAGCTTGGACTGGGAAGGAGGTGGTGGCGACGGCGGTGGTGGCTGAGAGACAGGCCTGTTGTCGTAGTCCTGCTGCAGATGCTTTACCTGCGACATGGGTAGCGTCATGGCGCAGAACGGCCCAGCAAAAATTAAATTTAAGCATTTAAGTTACGGGTTGGTTTGAAGCCGGAGGACTCGGAGCTGAATGCGGCTCACACTGGGAAACACACTCGGCCCAGAAATGAACTGTGTGTTTTTCCTGTCTGCGGAAAAACCACATATTTTAAGAAATTCGGTCACGTAATTTCAGTATTTTACCTTCAGCTTTTGACTACATGCTGAAGACAGGCTGAGAGGTTAAGTACAAGAGAATGTCAGAAGTTCATGCTGTGTATAATGAATACGCAGTGGTTATAAAAGTACTACTGGTTAATGTAGAAATAATATTCTTCTATCTCATGTTTCACCTTCTTTGGCACAGTTGGATGAGACCTGACTGTACAAACATTCAGCAGGCTCCATTCTGAATAAGAAACATTTCACTTGGCTACTACCCGAGGTCTGTTTAACCAGGAAGCCTCTCGAGGCTCTTTTACAATAGAGACTTGGCTGAAATGACAGCGTGAGATATGTATCACATAGTTACACAAAACAATCACATGCAGAACATTGACAACAGGACCCGAGAGACCCAAGGCATACAAAACCTGACTGTTTGGGGTATTTCTTTGACCGTGAAGGCAGCTTTTTCCAGACCAGGTTTAGATTCCAGCCCAGGACCCGTAGTAGGAGAATCCAGTTCCAGCAGGTTCTGAGCAGGGGCCACGGTTCTAATCTGCCAGAAACAAGAGGAAGCATTTTACAGAAAGTCAACAGGATGTCTAAGATAGAACGAGAAACATTTAACTTGTCCAGTTAACTTGTACAGATGTAAGCGCTGAGCTCTGGTCCATCCAGCTTCTTCAAGGGAACCAGTAACCGGACCGGCCCCAGCTCCAGCGCGTGTTCTGGTTACCGGTCGGTCAAACAGGTTTACTGCGGGACGATCCTGCTAAACACATCCAAATTTACTTGACTTTGTGTTGAAGGATTGGAAAGTTTGGGTTTTACATGAAGTAACCTACTCTCTCACACACACACACACACATACACACGCATTCACAGGTTAACGGCGTGGTTGGATTAGAAGAAAGTTGAATTTCCTGCTGCCAGTCTGAACGTCGGCAGCGGGTTTCCGGTGCCATGATGAACTCCGGCTGCAGGTCCCCTGTCAGACGCCCCGTCAGGAAACTGAGCTTCATTGAGGGGTAGTGTAGGAACTAATATCAGCACCAACCTCGAACAGGTAAAATCCAGAACCGCGGCGTGGATAGACAATCCTGTCACACTCGGTGGTGTCCTACACTTCCCACAATGCCTCCAGAGAAGATGCACGGACTTGTTCTGGACTTGTTCCAGTTGGATTTATAAGTGGCCTAAAAGAGCGAAATTGAAAGGAAAAAGAGTGCCAGAAGACGAAAAATCCGATTTGTCTTGCACTTGCAACACATCCTGGTCTGCCATCTGCTCCTGTGGCTGCATCCGCCGGTCCCTGCGTTTCCTCTTGCGCATCCGACGGATTCCTCTCACCGAGTTTTAGTGGAAGGCGGAAGAATGGTGCGTCAATGGCTCATTAAAGTAACGACCGTCCCCCGAGGGTGACCTTATCGGACGCGCTGCCTGTTGGAAAGTTTACAAGCAGCGGAGTCAGAGGGGATGACGACGCTACGTCCACGGCCGGACAATTTACAGCCAGGTTTATTGTCCTCACTGGTAATCCGGAGACAGGAGGGAAGAGAGAGGGGAGATAGATGGTGAGAAAGATGAGGCAAGGTTACTGTTGGGGATGAAGGTGAAAAAGGACGGAGGAGATTGATGAGGGGAAAATAGTTCTGAGAAAGTGTGTTTGCGTGTGTGTGTGTGTCGGCAGAACATAACACAGGATTCGACTGATTTCAGACTGAAGGAGCTAAAGGTCACTTTTCCATTTTTGAAAGTAAAGGAGCATTCACCCCTCTTTAACTTCGGGTCTAGGTATCCGTGACTTCCTGAGGAGCCTGAACACGTCCTCGCGTCCTCCCACATCCAGGACGATGCAAAGAGGCGGCGTCTCCACATCTTCTTTTGTCAAACCGCCAGCACAAAAAAAAACGCGTTCAGTCCACCACCACATGCGACAAAGAAAATCTCAAGTCTTTGTGTTTCAGAAGTTTGGAGTAAAAATGGCTTCAGTAATTATTCCATTATCAAAACAGATTGTTGCAGCATATAATAATGTAAATTTAACACTATTCTGGGATTCGGCTACGACAGAATGGAAATTTATCCTAAAAGTTGTCTTCTTCAGGTGGTCAAAGCTGAGTTGCAGTCAGTTAACTGCGTTTATTTGACTTTTTTTTGGCGCAATAAAAACGAACAGCGGATCATTATTAAAACATTCGAGTCTGTCTGTATCACTACATGCTGATTCCCTTATGGTTCTTTATGCATCTACTATTTTACAATAGAATATCATGGTTTAAACTGCAGCTGTTGTATAAAAATGCTTTTTACTAAGATGATCCACCTTTAACTTTGGATTTCAGAGTCTCAGTTTCAGCTGCTGAATTAAGGTCCGAGCTCTCGTGGCTCCTCCTTGTGGCTCTTTTGTCGGTGGATCATCATCATCATCATCGGCTTCGGGTTTGGAGGAACTGATAGAACCTCATGTTCTGCCCATTGTTTAAAGACATTGTGGCACATGGAGGGAAAAGCGTCTGTCCGGGTCCATACATCTATGACCTCATCCACCGACGCTTCCCCTGCCGGTAGACGATGGAGGATTTCCATCGGTCCTTCATTCGTGCTTCTCTTTTCTCTCCGATATTTACAAATCTGCATCGCAAAAGACTGAAAGTGAAACTTCAGCCCTTCTCGGTCTCTCCTCACATTAGCAGAATCAGGTGCATGCACACGGGTCATTTCGTACAAACTCACCTAGGACCTGTCGGCTCGTCATGGATATTCCTGAAGTCATTCATGCGTGAAGTCCTATTAAATTCATGGGACCCCGCTAAACCCTACAGCTCTGCTCCAGATACTCTTTTTATTTTTTTAAGTTGTGAATTTTTGAAGTCCAGCCCTCGAAGCTAAATTGAATCATTTTGCCGATTCTTTGTACCTGCATTCGAAGCCTCGGCGGCTGCTTATTTTTTCCCACGGATTTCATTGGAACGATGCGTCTTTCTCTTGATCGCCACGAGTCCCCCTCTCCAGGGCCCGGGGCCACCAGTAAAACACATTTCCGCTGATGTCGGACAAATCAGGGCCCCATGAGGCACTCACACACTGCAGAGCTCTCGTCGGAGTTCGTCGGCATAATGCACTCACAGGAAACCACTTAATGATGTGTGTGCGTGTGTTTGTGTTAGTGTGTGTCGATGCGGTGCAGTGAAGGTCGGGCGTCGGTCAGCGGGACGGACGATCTCTGATGTTTCAGACGCCCTGACACACAAGTACCAGCAGGTTCTGCTCAGAAACCTTGTATCGGTTCATTTTCCAGGCATTGCCCCAGGATCAAACCTGTACCGCGAAGGTACCGGAGGGCTTTTCCACAAGTTCCGCAAAGTGCCAGGAAGTAGAAAGTACCGTAAAACGGCACTCGAGAGTAGAGCGGTTCAAAACAGTAACATTCTGGGGACATATTGGCTGTTTCAAACTCAAGGTTTTACTTAAACCCTCCTCAGGGGAGGGGGAGATGTTGGGGAATAGTAAATGTGTTGACCAGGTGTGACAGCTGATTGGTCAGTGCCATCATTTAGACCTAAATTTAAAAAAAAAAAAAAGCCCTGCAGCGGTGAACTATCAAACTTTCATGGAGCTGGGGAGGGCATCTGAAAGTCTCTAGAATTAGTCAAGCTCAAAAGACCCCAGGTCCTACATTTCCCACAAGGCCACTCCACATCATATTTTCATTATGCGTCTGCTACATATTCCCCATGTTTACGGAGCAGACTTCCTGTTAAAGCCTCCGAGCCCAAGCTGAAATAAACGAACAGATGTCGTCACTATGGCATCGTCAGACACGATGGAGCTTTATCAGAGCCAAAAGTACCGACCGTGACCGGTCGACTTTCATGAGTAAAACTGGAGGAGTTTGCCTTTAGTGATCATCAGGCTTTGTTGTTGAAGGCTTGAAACAGTAAACATTCCTCTGTCGTCGTCACCTGATTTTACATTTCAGTTAAACTTCTGGCTCAGGTGCCTAAAATGATCAGAGGGTACTTAAAAAGAAAAAATCATGAACCAGATCAGAAACGACCAAAATGAACAGGAAACACAACAAAGGACTATAAAGTGTGTTTCAAAGGGCCGAACGGTAAATTCAAGTGCCAACGGCGAAACCGCAAAGTGCCAAAAGTAGGAAAAAAAAAACCTGCAAAGTTCCACACGCCGTAAAACAGTGCTCAATAAAAATACATGACATGAAATACTCAAAGTACCATAAAATATAACAGTGTACCATAAACCAGGATTATCACTCCGTGTATTCACAAAGCGACCATTGCACAGGCGCTCTCAGAAATGGCGACCATGCTTGGCAGAGAATGATGATGTTGATGTTAGTGAGAATCAAACGCCCTCCAGCCCTTTTTTTGGATGGTTGATGCTTCTGTGATAATTCATCAAATGTGACTGTTGTCAGCTCTGGGGTTGCACCAAAAAAGACCTGTGAATTCTTCAAAAAGTCATTATTTTTGATATTTGAAATATTTTGGGGGGGGGGTACATTCTCCATGAAAGAGAGGCTGGGTTCAACTACATGACTTTAACAGCCAACTATCACTGAATATTGCTTTTAAGAATAAGATCTATAAACTGCAGCAGCTTATCTGTGGAACGAGCTTTTAGAGGCTGCAGCTAAATCAAGCCACATGATATTAAACTCAGTTTCAACAGAAAAAAAATTGATGGCTTGTTTGGAAAAACAACTGACTCTCACATAAGTTCTGAATTTGAATATTGACTTATAGAATATTGACTCCAACTAGCGAGAGGCGCCATTAGAGGAAGAAGGACCAGTTGAGTAGTGGACTGTTAACAGATCGATTCCTTTCTACGAGCAGAGGAACATTACTAGAAAGAGTGAAAAAAAGAGTTTTTTTTTCTTTTTTTTTTTCTTTTTTCTTTTCTTTCTGGGCGGGGTTTCGTGTGGGGCCTAAGGCCCGGTGGCGTGGCCTCCTGCCCTCCTCCTCCCTCCTCCTCCCTCCTCTCCTCCTCCTCCTCCTCCTCCTCCTCCTCCTCCTCCGCCTCCAGCTCTCCCAAAAAAAAGCAAAAAAAAATAGCGTTTTTTTTGAAAGCTTTGTTTTTGTCAGCCTTCTGCTTGCTGTGCAATTCCATTCCATTATAGGGGCCTGGAGGGCCGGGGGGGGCCCTTGTTCAGCAGTGCCTGTGTGCTGCACACACACACACACACAACCAGGAGATACACACAATCGCACACAGAACTAGTGCCTCTAAGTAGACATACATGCATGCTAACACTGGCATAATCAGTGTAGATGCTAAAATATTTTTGTCTTCCTTACTTTATGATTCTCACTTACTCCTGCACACACACACACACACACACACACACACACACACACACACACACACACACACACACACGCACTCTTGCATTGACCACGTATCAGTAGCCGTGTTTTAACCAGCCTCGTGTTTGTGTTTCGGTCGGTAGCACATGATTTATTTAGTGTTTGTGTGCACAGAGTGTTGTTGCACCACCGCTGTTTGAAATGCATGACGCACACAATCACGCACGCACGCGCAAACACGCACGCACATGCAAACACGCAGTCACGCAAACACGCACACACCATCTCTCACACAAACACAAATCCTCAAACACTGCCAGACATGGTGTATTAGTATTTTCCTCCAGAGCTCTCGCCGCCTCGCCCCATCTCAGCCAGGCGGAGAGGCTGACCCCCCCCCCCGGGCACCCGGATGAATATCCGAATTGTTTGAAGATCAGAGTTCAGAGTTTATTTGCTTGCGAATAAAAAAAAGAAAGAAAGAGGGGGAAAGATAAATCAGGCTAAGGGAGGGAGAAGCAGCAAATACAAACAGCGCTGATGGGGCTTAATAGAAGAACCTGACCTCGCAGGGAACAAAGTCAGGATGACGAGACTGCAGAGGATTTACTGTATTTACCGAGGCTCTCCCCAGCGTCCAAATGGGGAAGGAGATTGGATAAAGCCCACCCCCCCACCACAACTCCCCCCATACCCAAAGCAAGGCACTGAGAGGCTGTCTGCTGGGGTGATGAAGCTCAGTGGCTGACGGGGAAGAGAATCGAGCCCTAACAATCAGGAAATACACACTTTTTCATGTTTTTTTGACATGACGCCCTTCCCTCCATCACTGAGACTAAAGTCACAGTGTCCGTTGCGTCTGCTGTGAACGCTCATCATCCACGGAGGACGAGCGCCGACCCGGAGTTGGTCTCTGCTGCAGCATCCAGCTGTGTATCGACCCCCGGCTGCGAGTAGTGAGGAGGCCGTGATCCGATCTCCGTTCTGTTCGCCGACGATTCCAGACGCTGATTCTCCTTCTACGCTTTAAGGATCACACATGACATGAGGTAGACGATATCTGTGGCACCGAGCCAGCGGGAGATAACTCAGATGGGCCGAAGCCACCAAAACAACAGCTAACATGGGATTGAGGGCATGCAGCCATTGGCGATGCAGCATCAGCTAACAGAGCACGGAGACAATGTATTTTTAAGCAAAGTAAAAGTTGAAGTTAAAGAAAGTTCAACGTCAGAAGACCCCAAGGCCCCTGGGCCCCCGGAGCCGGGGCCCCTGGGCCCCTGCTTGGACGTGTCCCTGTTGTAATAAGACTCAGTGAATCTATCTGCATCACTGACTGAATCACAGATTCGTTTTATTCTTGGAAACCTCTTCACTTCTTTGGTCTAAGTAGCCTTTTGTCCTCCAGCCGGTCTGACCAGTGCCCCCCCCCTTTATATGTTCAACATTTGATATCAGTACGGCAGAAGAAAAGAGCAGGTTGTTAGCAATTGAATATCGGTCTTTATTGGCCTCCTTATTGAATTAACATTTAACATTTTCCATTTGTCGGATCATTTTACCCAAGGCTCCTCACGGTTTAATGAGGGCGGCCGTCGTTAGCGCGGGTTTCCCCCAGCGCCTCAGTGACACCGCCTCATTTTCTCTGTGGGGCTACATACATCACATTCAGTTAAGACAAATACAGAAAGAAAGGACGACGTGCCCAAATGCCACAACGATCGTTATTTAGCTCATCTGTTGTTATTTAAATCTTCAGAAAATTGTCATCGCTCGAAGGGGTGGGTGGTATCGGTTATATACACGTAGACGATAAACCATATAGGAATAACCAGCTCGACCCCAACATTTGAAGTCCAAGTCCAGCCGGCGAAGCCATTTCTGGACAATGTTTGTTCTGGTTTGTCTTTTTCTTTCGGCGGAAGCGACATAAACGCCTCGACTTGAATCCGCTCAGCATCGACGGCGAGCCGACATTTCAGCTTCCACGTTTCCTTGCACATCTAAGATTAAGTCTTTTTTTCTTGCCGTATCTCTGGGGAAACTAAATTGTCGTGTTTTTCTGCGTTGGGTGTTTTCTGTCGATCGGAGGCAGCCACGCTTTTCCGTTGAGTCGTGTTTGCATAATGGCTGTTTCCAATCAAAACTCGCCGCCTCTGTTCGCAGCCACAACGGTGATAAAATCTAGTTTCTCCTGGTTCGAGCTGGCGAGGATCTCGTTTAAAGAAACTGTTGGTTCTTGTGCAACCTTGTTGACTTCAGCACCCGACGCTCCTTTTTCTTCTGGTTTGCTTACACATTGTTTTTTTGTGTTTCTAGTTATATAATATCACATAAAACGGCATTAAAACGATAAGATTTCAACAACGATGCTGGTAGGTTGTAGCCTATTACGGATACTTTCCATTACTTCTGATTCACTCTCCAAAGCAGTAAGAAGAGAGACAGGTAAAGTAAACCTAAAAATATAAAGTTATAATTTCAAGAAAATGGCAGCAAATGTCTTTTAAAGACCCTTTTTAAATGTGGGCTGAATTGACGTCTCTGAGACTCTGGGGACCCCGGACCTGGGGGGGCATCACCGGTACCCTGATCAGCCGTGTAAGCCAAGCAGGTCCGGCCCGAACCCGTTTGCGTGCCAGTCGCTGGAAGACCGGTTTGACCACGACGGCCTGACGTCGTCGTCTCGTTTCGCAGCCGTTTCTATGGTGACTAGCCGACGGCCCGGGGGGGCTGTGAGGTGCGGGAGGTCGCGTTCTCCCCTGAAGCCGGAGGCCCGGTTGTCCTGAGTGTCAGCGAAGCGCCCCCCCGCCCGCTTTAAGTGCTTGTTGACGGCCATTATCGGAGGCAGAGCAGGATAATTGGCTTCCTGGTGAAGAGCGGCGTCGAGGCTTTTTGGGGACCACACACAGTCTCTTCTCAGTCCCTTCATGAATCCGGGTTTCTTTTATTTCGTTTTTTTTCCTTTGTGAGCTCCAGGGCGAATGTGAGTCATCACCGGACGCCGGAGTTAAACACGTCTCAGGACGCAGGAAAACAAAACAACACAACAACAACGACCCGTTACTGGTTTTTGTTTTCGTTTTTTTTCCTGCTTCTTTGCCAGATTTGCATTTTCGCTGCATCCAAAGGGAAACCGGTGCAAACCGAGGCTGGCTGAGGAGCTGCCCCCCCGTCTCTGTCTCTGTCTCTGTCTCTGTCTCTCTCTATCTCTCTCTCTGTCTCTGTCTCTGTCTCTCTCTATCTCTCTCTCTGTCTCTCTCTCTGTCTCTCTCTCCCTCACTCTCTCTCCCTCCCTCACCCTCTCTGTCTCTCTGTCCTTCTCTCTTTCTCTCTCTCTGTCTCTGTCTCTTTCTCTTTCTCTCTCTCTCGCTCCCTCCCTCTGTCTCGCTCCCTCCCTCACCCTCTCTGTCTCTGTTTCTCTCTCTGTCTCTCTGTCTGTCTCTCCCCCTCCCTCTCTCCCTCTCTCTCCCTCCCTCACCCTCTCTGTCTCTCTGTCTGTCTCCCTCTCTCTCCCTCCCCCACCCCCCCGTCCCTCACCCTCTCTGTCTCTCTGTCTGTCTCTCTCTCTCTCCCTCCCTCACCCTCTTTCTCTCTCTCTCTCTCTCCGCCCCCCCGTCTCTCTCCCTCTCTCTACCTCCCTCACTCTCTCTGTCACTCTGTCCTCTCTTTCTCTCTCTCTGTCTCTGTCTCTTTCTCTCTCTCTCGCTCCCTCCCTCTGTCTCTCTTCCTCTCCCACACCCTCTGTGTCTCTCTGTCTGCCCCCCCCCTCGCTCCACCTCAGCTCCTCGCCTCTGACTCCTGCTGCCTGAGGCTGGGAGACGTTACGTCTCATGTACAGTGAATAGATTCTGTCAGCCATTATCTGCCGCTGCCGCCTGTTTCCATATAGTGTGTGTGTGTGGGGGGTTATTGTTGTTATAAACCTCCAGCTATCACCTTCCATTTCTTCACACACACGTAACATCCATTTTGAAAAACAGCATTTCTTTTCTATCAGACTGTATTACAGAGCTAATTTCCTGCCAAAACTTAATAAACAAACAGAACAGGTTTCACGAATGCCCCAACAACATATGTGGTGCGGTTTGCAAATACAAAAACACCATTAGTTAGCTGATGCATTATGATTTGATCTGCAAATACCAAAATGTATGTGGCTCAGCAGATAAAATGCCCAACAATGTACAACTTTTTCCTTTTTTCTGTTTTGTTTTTATTAAGCTTTGGCAGGAAATCGGCTCCATCATCAGATGATGCTGTGACAAATGACTGAAACTCTCAGTTCATATTCTGTTCTCTCCCTCTTGAGAGATTTCTTCCTGTTTCACTACGAAAACACGGTAAACAGAAGAAATATTAAGAAAAAAGACAGATGTCCCCGGCGGGACGCGCCGGCGAGGAGGTCGCCAGCGGCCGTCCTGTCTTCGCCAGGTCCGACCCAGGCCCGTTTAAGGGCCTTTCCCGGTGCTTTTGACCGTATCACATGGTCGTCATCAGCAGATGACGTTGCCCAGTTGTTAACCAGCTGCAGGTAACAGCTGTCTCTGCTGCTGCTGCTCAACCTCCTTAAAACTTTAACTACTCCTGAAGTCAGTCTACAGTTTAATGGACCATATTATTCTTCAACTTAAACTCTTTCCCTCGTAGCTGTGTGTCTTCTGTGTTTGGTGTATTTTGTTTTTCGTCTCCTTCCTTAATTCCACTCTAGTTTATTGGGGGGGGGCTGACACCACTCTGATTAGGGTATAAAGTTTATTATATGTGCGACATGTTTAAACCTATGGAAACATTTTTTGCCATCCACCTTAATTTTACTCTAATAATAGTGAACGACAAACAATCGGACATTTAATTGGGCCTCGGGATTCGTGCGTATTCTTTCCTGCCTCTCCAGCGGCTTCCACCCGTCGTCTACGGTGGCCCACAAGGGACCATTTCATTCCCTTCCGCCCCGATTCCGCGGTTGTTTTCTTATCTCGGTGTGGATACGCTTTTATCACGCGGCTGCGCTTGGTTCTCTCAGATTAATCCAGTGCAAAGCTGCATGTGTTCCCTACTGACTGTACATTTATTTTGGAGGTGTCCCCGACTCGCTGTGAGCGGAGGAGGTGAAGTATGTGTCTGGGCGGCCGACGTGATGGATGCGGCGACGGCGGCCCGGCCGCTGACTCAGCTGGGTTTTTCTGCGTCGCCCCCGCTCGGCTTCAGGCGACGCCTTAACCTGTTCCCCGTCGGCGGTGCGGCCATTTCAAAGTAAAAGCGCCGTTTAGACATAGCTTTGTAGGTGGTGACACCAGCCTTCATCTGGTGGAGGCGGGTACAAGACCCAACGCCACCAAGGAATTTTGATGTATTTATAAACTAATATTTTCTGAAAATGCTCAATAAATGTCAAAACCAATGAAAGCAGATTGAAAAACAAGTATTTAAAATACACAGATGTAACAAGACTAGATAAATGCAGTTGTGTGCGTCAGCACACTGATGTTATTGAAACACTATCAGTCCCATTATGAGATAAGAAGGTGATGTAATGATCCAACTACTGTTGTTAAATATTAAAAAAGAGAAAAAATGATAGAATTGTTAGTCTCATCGACGACAAAAAATCCATTAGCATCTCCTGTGTAACAATCATTTTGTTTATTTGTATGGCACCAATTCTTCACCTGCTCGTTTTACAGAGGAAATGCATTAAAAAGACATTAAGAAGACATTAAACAACAATGTGCAGGGTAAACCAGACGTGAGATCCCGCACAACATCGGTCTATGGCCACTAATGGAATTTTCATCTGAAAATACAAAGAAAATTAAAAAAATCTTTCATTAGCTGTTAATTGCCTGCACGTTAATGTTTGCAACAGACTCAGGTCGTGTTTCATGTCTTTGTGACTCATATTGTCACATCCTACTCTCCTGATGGTCTCTACTCCGTCAGATAAAGGCAAAAGTCTACACATAATAGGGATGAATGAACAGATCAGGCTCGAACTCGTCTGTTTACACTGAGCTACTGATTCTAAAAAAGTGTTTTTTCATGCAAACGTAATGTAAACATGGAGTTTGCATCAAAGTGTTGTTAGTACTGTGATTTTGGGGGGAGCAATTTCCTGTCTCGGCTTGACGGCCCCCCCGTCCCTGTCTCCAGCGTTGGACGTGGAACCAAACGTTCCTGCGTTCCTCGTCCGTTCCGTGGTTTTGACTCGGCGTCCTTTTCCTCTCTCACTCTCTTCCCCGACTCCTTTACCCCGTCTCTCCGCGTGTGTGTTTGCGTGTGTGTGTTTGCGTGTGTGTGTTTGCGTGTGTGTGTTTGCGTGTGTGTGTTTGCGTGTGTGTGTTTGCGTGTGTGTGTTTGCGTGTGTGTGTTTGCGTGTGTGTGTTTGCGTGTGTGTGTTTGCGTGTGTGTGTTTGCGTGTGTGTGTTTGCGTGTGTGTGTTTGCGTGTGTGTGTTTGCGTGTGTGTGTTTGCGTGTGTGTGTTTGCGTGTGTGTGTTTGCGTGTGTGTGTTTGCGTGTGTGTGTTTGCGTGTGTGTGTTTGCGTGTGTGTGTTTGCGTGTGTGTGTTTGCGTGTGTGTGTTTGCGTGTGTGTGTTTGCGTGTGTGTGTTTGCGTGTGTGTGTTTGCGTGTGTGTGTTTGCGTGTGTGTGTTTGCGTGTGTGTGTTTGCGTGTGTGTGTTTGCGTGTGTGTGTTTGCGTGTGTGTGTTTGCGTGTGTGTGTTTGCGTGTGTGTGTTTGCGTGTGTGTGTTTGCGTGTGTGTGTTTGCGTGTGTGTGTTTGCGTGTGTGTGTTTGCGTGTGTGTGTTTGCGTGTGTGTGTTTGCGTGTGTGTGTTTGCGTGTGTGTGTTTGCGTGTGTGTGTTTGCGTGTGTGTGTTTGCGTGTGTGTGTTTGCGTGTGTGTGTTTGCGTGTGTGTGTTTGCGTGTGTGTGTTTGCGTGTGTGTGTTTGCGTGTGTGTGTTTGCGTGTGTGTGTTTGCGTGTGTGTGTTTGCGTGTGTGTGTTTGCGTGTGTGTGTTTGCGTGTGTGTGTTTGCGTGTGTGTGTTTGCGTGTGTGTGTTTGCGTGTGTGTGTTTGCGTGTGTGTGTTTGCGTGTGTGTGTTTGCGTGTGTGTGTTTGCGTGTGTGTGTTTGCGTGTGTGTGTTTGCGTGTGTGTGTTTGCGTGTGTGTGTTTGCGTGTGTGTGTTTGCGTGTGTGTGTTTGCGTGTGTGTGTTTGCGTGTGTGTGTTTGCGTGTGTGTGTTTGCGTGTGTGTGTTTGCGTGTGTGTGTTTGCGTGTGTGTGTTTGCGTGTGTGTGTTTGCGTGTGTGTGTTTGCGTGTGTGTGTTTGCGTGTGTGTGTTTGCGTGTGTGTGTTTGCGTGTGTGTGTTTGCGTGTGTGTGTTTGCGTGTGTGTGTTTGCGTGTGTGTGTTTGCGTGTGTGTGTTTGCGTGTGTGTGTTTGCGTGTGTGTGTTTGCGTGTGTGTGTTTGCGTGTGTGTGTTTGCGTGTGTGTGTTTGCGTGTGTGTGTTTGCGTGTGTGTGTTTGCGTGTGTGTGTTTGCGTGTGTGTGTTTGCGTGTGTGTGTTTGCGTGTGTGTGTTTGCGTGTGTGTGTTTGCGTGTGTGTGTTTGCGTGTGTGTGTTTGCGTGTGTGTGTTTGCGTGTGTGTGTTTGCGTGTGTGTGTTTGCGTGTGTGTGTTTGCGTGTGTGTGTTTGCGTGTGTGTGTTTGCGTGTGTGTGTTTGCGTGTGTGTGTTTGCGTGTGTGTGTTTGCGTGTGTGTGTTTGCGTGTGTGTGTTTGCGTGTGTGTGTTTGCGTGTGTGTGTTTGCGTGTGTGTGTTTGCGTGTGTGTGTTTGCGTGTGTGTGTTTGCGTGTGTGTGTTTGCGTGTGTGTGTTTGCGTGTGTGTGTTTGCGTGTGTGTGTTTGCGTGTGTGTGTTTGCGTGTGTGTGTTTGCGTGTGTGTGTTTGCGTGTGTGTGTTTGCGTGTGTGTGTTTGCGTGTGTGTGTTTGCGTGTGTGTGTTTGCGTGTGTGTGTTTGCGTGTGTGTGTTTGCGTGTGTGTGTTTGCGTGTGTGTGTTTGCGTGTGTGTGTTTGCGTGTGTGTGTTTGCGTGTGTGTGTTTGCGTGTGTGTGTTTGCGTGTGTGTGTTTGCGTGTGTGTGTTTGCGTGTGTGTGTTTGCGTGTGTGTGTTTGCGTGTGTGTGTTTGCGTGTGTGTGTTTGCGTGTGTGTGTTTGCGTGTGTGTGTTTGCGTGTGTGTGTTTGCGTGTGTGTGTTTGCGTGTGTGTGTTTGCGTGTGTGTGTTTGCGTGTGTGTGTTTGCGTGTGTGTGTTTGCGTGTGTGTGTTTGCGTGTGTGTGTTTGCGTGTGTGTGTTTGCGTGTGTGTGTTTGCGTGTGTGTGTTTGCGTGTGTGTGTTTGCGTGTGTGTGTTTGCGTGTGTGTGTTTGCGTGTGTGTGTTTGCGTGTGTGTGTTTGCGTGTGTGTGTTTGCGTGTGTGTGTTTGCGTGTGTGTGTTTGCGTGTGTGTGTTTGCGTGTGTGTGTTTGCGTGTGTGTGTTTGCGTGTGTGTGTTTGCGTGTGTGTGTTTGCGTGTGTGTGTTTGCGTGTGTGTGTTTGCGTGTGTGTGTTTGCGTGTGTGTGTTTGCGTGTGTGTGTTTGCGTGTGTGTGTTTGCGTGTGTGTGTTTGCGTGTGTGTGTTTGCGTGTGTGTGTTTGCGTGTGTGTGTTTGCGTGTGTGTGTTTGCGTGTGTGTGTTTGCGTGTGTGTGTTTGCGTGTGTGTGTTTGCGTGTGTGTGTTTGCGTGTGTGTGTTTGCGTGTGTGTGTTTGCGTGTGTGTGTTTGCGTGTGTGTGTTTGCGTGTGTGTGTTTGCGTGTGTGTGTTTGCGTGTGCGTGCTTGTGTGTGTATCTTTGCGCGTGTGTGTTTGCGTGTGTGTGTTTGCGTGTGTGTGTTTGCGTGTGTGCGTGAGAGACGCCGCTTTCTCTGCTGAAACCCTTTCACCTTGTTGAACGCGCCACGGGCAGAGTGTGCGTGTCCTTTCCGTTTCACACCTGCTGCTCTTAACAGGACATTTCACTTAGCGGACGCCGCCCTGGGTTCATGTCGGCCGAGCTCCGAGTTTCGGTCTGCGGTCGAGTCGCATTTCGTCGAACGCGCCTTGCGTCGCCTGTTCCGACACTGATATTCTCACTTTAGAACTGCGGCTGTTGAACTCGGTATCTCGGTTCGGCGTGGGTCTGCCGCGTCGGCTGTTTGTTTTCTCGAACGTACCCCGAACGTACGGTTGACCTCCGCTCACATAGTGTAAACGTTAAACGCTCCTGAAAGCTTTGCGTATGGTTGGATACAAAATCCAGTTAGGTTTTATTTCCTCAGCCCCTCCGGCGGCAGAACGTCCTTTGGTTTCTTTGACAAATCTCAAGCTCGTCTTTGCTGATTCCTCACAGAACCTTGAGCTGTGTTCTGAGTTTGGGCTGTGCGGTCGCATTAATCCGCTGCGACAGCCACTGCTGTGGCGGAACGTGCCGGTCGTAGCTGCTCGGACGCACCTCGGGTTCTGTGGGTTTTACATAAATCTTGCTGATTTTAGCATTTGAAGTTCAGTGTGAGAGCTGACACACTTTAACAGCCATTAGCTCGCGAAGTGGACCGCTAGTTGATCTTTGCTCGCTTGACTCGAGCACCCAACGCTCCTCCGGAACAAGCACCGCGTACGTCCGACCCGGTTTCTATTTGTGGCGGCCTCTTTCCTCGTCGGACGTGAACCCGTGCGGAGGTGGCGTTTGGGAGAGCGGGTCTGCCCGCACCATGTCTGATGCGCCCAGCGCTGAACGCGGCCCGTGTGGAGGGTGCGCGCCGAAACGGGGGGAGCCCGGGGCGGGGCGCATCACCGAGGATTAGCTCTAATTAGAGCTGAGTGCGGACCATAATGCGCCGCAGGTGGCTGGCGGAGAACCGCCGGTGTTTGGATCCGTCACTGAAGTGGACGGGAGGCCGATTATCGCCACGTCGGCTCCGAGGCCCGGCGCTCCGTCTGTGGGCGGCCCGGCGGGTGAAACGGGGACCGAGTGATGCTCGACGCAGCTAAAACGCTCTCGGCTGCTCTGGTTCCACAAATGGCAACAGAAGAGGGTCGGGTCATCGGCAGCGCAACGAATTTGAAACGGCTGATAATGGTTTTTTATTACGCCTCCGTGCCGGCGAGAGCGCCGGCTGGAGGCGTTACGTGTCGGCTCGTCCATCCGTCCGTCCTCCCTCAATCCCTCGAACGTGATATCTGAATAGTTGTTTGCTTGGATTCAAGGATGAACCTCAAAGGTCAAGGTCACCGTGACATCACAAACCTTTGGCCATAACTCAAGGATTCATACGCTGATTTATGACAAAACACCTTTGAGCTAATTCCCTGACGGATGTGAACTTTGTCAGGGGTGTAGCGCCGCAAGTTTGTCGCTCTAGTTGTGTCTGTGCGACGGCGTCTAATCTGGGCGGAGGCGGGGAGGGGCCCCGCCTCAGCAGCCGGAGCTGGAGCCGGCCACCGGCCGCCGGCCACCGGTACGAGACCGGTCACATTTCGCTTAATTGATTTGTCGCCTGCGTATCGGTAAGGCGGACCGAAGCGAGCCGTGTGAGCGTCTGACGCCGAAGAGAAAACACGGTCGGCGGCGTTCCTCCTCACGGGCGGAAGACTCGTGACCGAGGCGGAGGCGTCGAGGAAAAGCTAATTGAGTCTAATGGTGAAATAAGAACGGAGGTCGCTGCTGTCAGAGCCTGTATGAATGTGGAAATCACCCACTGCAATTACTGGCAGAACTGGGTTTTATGTGCGTTTTCCAGCTTGGGTGTGAAACATGAAGGCTTTCAGATGAATTATGGCTAAGTGCAGGTCCGGGGATGATTAATAACCCGGAGGGAGAAACTGCCCCACACACACACACACACACACACACACACACACACACACACACACACACACACACAGTTCTGTGCCTCGAGGAATGTGGGGGGGTGAATCATTTAGAGTAACGTGTTCTTCTTGTTGCAACCAGGTTTCAGAAATAAACAGAGTAAACCGGGATCAAAGCAATGTGATGATCAGTTTTCGTATTAGCGACCAACAGGGATTTAGATGACAGTGATCTCATATTTAACTGCATTTAACTGTGTTGACTCTTATTGGGTTTTTAAGTACAACAATTCTGTTTATTTGGAGTAAATTGAATTTGGTTGTCAGGGGCAGAGACAAGTCTCGGGGGGGGGGCTCTGTGTCCTGGTCTCAGCTCCAGCTTGTTCTGGTTTTGGCCTGTTCAAAAAAAAAATAAAAGCAAAAACTTATTCGTCAGCAGTTTTCACAAGTGTGTGTTTCTCAAAAAAAGCAAAACATCAAACCTGCTTCTGTTTCACCTCCTTTCTTGTGTCAGTGTAAATTTTATGATTTTGCTTCCACATTTAAAAATGTCATTTTTGGTTCAGGGGAACAAATGTGATGAACATTTGTTTTATCTGCATCTATTATTTGTGTTTGTGTTTGTACCTTTCCCCAAAATACAGCTTCGCGACTCACTGACTCATTAAATCATCCGCCGTCAGTTCGTCGTCTTATCCCAGATGAATCTCCTCCTCCATCATATGAGGGTCGAATTAAAGGCGGTTTACATATGAGTAGACGCCTCCGCTGCGAACTCGGAGCCGAGAGACTCTCGGAGAGATCAGGTGCCGGAGGTTTGGCCAAGTCATCTTAAACTCGAGTCATTTACTTTTTCATCCGAATGCATAGCTGCTTGTACTGAAATAAAAGGATTTCTGCTCCATCACGTCTGAAGGGACAGAAGGGGGAGATGAAAACAGTCTCACTCTCAGTCTGGGACTACTCGACTGTGGGGGGGTTGATGGGGGTTGATGGGGGGGTCGGAGCTTCATCGTACTGTAGTTAGTTTGCTGTATTTCACAGTCCAGAAGAGCACTCAGGGGAAACAGCCTGACCTCAGGTCTTTAAACTCCTCTGACATTCTCCGTTCGACCTGAGCTGGGAACACTCAGCACCCGGGGGGGGCTGGAAAATGAGGGGTCAGCGTTGTCTTGGGGGGGTCATGCGATGCTGACCGGGCTGTGGCGACGGTGCCGGAAGCTCGCGGCATCACGTCCCGTCGTAGCGAATCGCTGCAGCGTCGCAGAAACGCCGAACAACGGGGGGGAACCTCACCTGGGGAGAGGAGAAACAGTCTGAGAATAACGTCTCGGAAACTTTCTCACAAAACAAGGTCCCTGCAGGTGACCCCATCCCCGCCCCCCACCCCCAACTGTTTCTGCCTTAATGTCTTTTTGCGTGTCTTGGCTGTAGTTTCTGAGCAGAGACAGCTGACGAATAAAGATAATTCTCTGTGGGAAGAGGCTCAAGTTCTTGATTGTTTTGAGAAACTTTCTGAGCTGATGAATACGAGCAGGTGGGTTTTGTTTAATGCAGCTAGTGAAAGCACTTCTACCTTCGACTTTTTAAATTCATGTTTTCCCTAAATGAGATTTTACCTGGAAATCGTCCTGAGCACAAAATAAAGCCGTTGTTTTCTAATTGCAGCGGCGCAGCGGCATGTGATTATATTTGGCATAAGACTGGTGGGGAAGCGTCTTTCAGACTGTCGTCCAGAGCCTCCACTGACTCGTCACCGTTAATCGCGTGGAACCGCCAGTTCGAAGAGGGATTTCGTTTTCAGCCGTGACCGTCCTGCTCTTTTCAAATGTCGCTGGGAAAACTTGGGTTTGCTGACGGGCTGCTAAAAACGCTACGTTCACCGAGGGTTTTGAAATGTGGACGGGAGCGCATTGAAATGTCACATCTGGAAGACTATTTACAAGCGAAACAACGACATTAATTGTTTGTGAAAAGGCTGAAAAGCCCTAGGAGGGGTCGATTATCGGTGGCGGCAAAAGAGCAATCAAAGGCAAACATTTTGCTTCCTTTTTTAAAAGGGTTTAACCAGCAGCAGAAGTTGATGAACATATGACACTGTGTCATCAGGTATGTCCACTCTTTTTTTTTAAAGGATTCATATTTAGGACACGGTTGATGCGTCTTTCACCAACCTGGACTGAGTGGTCGCCTTAACCAAGCCGGACTTGGCCTCGGCTACGTCGGGTCATGAATCCCGTCGAGTGAATCAGGTCTGTCACGTGATTTGTTTGTGTTGAAGGACACAGAGAGAATCCGTCGTCTTGGAAAAAACTGAAAAACGTTGGTTTTCTGGGAGGCGACGTATTTTCATTTAGCTCCGGGTTCTTGTTTGTGCACAAAACGAACACTAACCAAAATGAAAGCCTCCACTGTGTGATTTGGGTCCTGCCAGCTGTTTCTCCCTGTGTGAGCAGGCGGCCTGGCGGCGGCGGCCGTACAGTATGAAAAGGCTGGTTAACGGCTGCTAAAGAGGCTCTTTGAGCAGTCGACCGCTCTCTGTCAAGTTTGCGCCTCGAGTCCTGAACGTTTCTTTCCAGGAGCAGAAGAAAAGACGTTGAGAGATTTAACCAGCGTACGTTGGCCACTAAGTGGAGGCATCTGAAGGAAAAACTGAAAATAAAAAAGCTGTGAGGAGACTGAAGTCTTCATCTTTAAATGTCTGACTTCGCTCTCTCTCTCCTTTTCTATCTCTCTCCATTCATCTCCTCTCATCCTCACTCCCTTTGGTCATTGGTGGTGGTGGTGGTGGTGATGGTGATGGTGGTGGTGGGGTTGTTGACAGTAAAAGGAATTAATAAAATGCAGTGCGGTGTCACGCGGAACAAAAAACTGACAGCAAATCACCTGCAGGGTGAGAGGTGAGGAAGAGGAAGGACGAGGAGGAGGGAGCCTAGCTGAGTGAAGGAGGTGAGATGTAAGAGTAGCATCTCCGGTCAGTGCCACTATATTTTAAAATAAGCGTTGACACTCCGAGCGGTTTTCATATGAAAGGAGGAAGCCGGGTTCGATCCTCAGACCTGAATCTGCTCCGCTCCGGTTTAGGGAACAAGCATTAGGGATCAACGCCCTTCTCCTACCCATAAGCCCTTGTTCTCAGGGACTCTCTGCCTCCAGCCGGTGGGCGTTCGGTGTGGAGTCTCCAAACCTCGCTGCGTCCCTCCCCTCGTCGGCGGAGGGACGCTTTCGAAGCTAAAGCGACTCAGGGCTGTGAGCGCAGCCTTTCACTGCTCCTTCCCTGAGCAAGTCTTACTCATAATACGCAGAAATTAGTGGACAGAATATGCACTGCTGCAGACCGTCAACTAAAAAAAACAATTAAGCATAATTAGGGCTGAATTAGTGATGGGAAAAACATGCTGCGCTTCATAGATTTAAGTGGTAAACAAGAGCTGAAAATGACCCCATAAAAAAGCCCTAATTGTCCAGTTGTTGGTGGAAAATTTCCTTTAAACTATGAAATTGAAATTTTCGTCCATAAAAGTGTTGGACTCACAATGACGGGTAAAAAAAATGGAAGAAAGAAAAAAACATCAAATTTATGCAATAGCACCAGAGACATCTTTTTATTATTCCACACATTCCTCATCTTTGTCGAAAAATGGCGCCTACATTACCCACAATGCTGCTTGACTGTCAGTGCTTCAGTCGGAGATTGGGCTGTGTTGTGCTAGTGGCGCCTTCTGTTTATATACATATATATATATGTATATATATATATATATATATATATACACATGTGTGTGTGTGTGTGTGTGTATATGAAACTTTTCAAACTGTGGTCTTGTAACAAGCTGCGAGCCTTCGATCATTAACCGTCATAGACTCGAGTCTTTCACGATGCATCTTGTCTCCGTCCCTTTCGTCCTGGTCTGGTTTCCTGTCCCTTGGAACGAAGTTGGTACAAGATGATGCACTTCACTCACCTTTAAGCCTCTGAATGAGTTTCTGTGTGTGTGTGTGTGTGTGTGTGTCTGTGTATCATGACCTTCCTTTGCCTTTTTTATCCTCCGATCCTATTTTTGTTCCTTCGATGATGCGCTGTTTTTAACGTATTTTGCTCCGACGTCCTTTGAGTCCGTCACCACGATGAGATCTGACTCTGAGAGGCCGAATCTTCCATCTGTGCGATTGGGAAAACAGGCTCAGGTTCACTCAAAGAGCTCAAAGTGAGTAGACTTCAAGTTTTCAGGCTCTTTAGTTATTGACATGAAATGACTGAGGAGCGGAGGCGACAGTCACGGCTTCACTTTGATCGAATTCAACGCGTCGCTGTAGTTACTCACAGTTAATGGGGCTTTCAGACTATGAAATGCAAGAATAATTCAGTACGTCTTTACTGAGCAAAAAACATTCGACTCGGGGTTAAACCTGCAGGTTCCACAGACGGACACGGAGACTGTTCTAGACCGATGGGAGGACACCATATTTGTCCAGGGAGGTGAGGATCAGCAGAGCAAAATGTCGGAGGGATGGATTTACCCTTAATAAGGTGGACTGGGGGGGGGGGCAGACCGCATCATTTCCGATCGATGTGACTGACAGCTGCCGGGCCCCCTTCCTGCCAACGGACGCGCCGGCCTGCCAATAGGCGTTTGGCTTGAAGGCGTGAGACCTGCCCCATACTCCCAGGCTCACCTCGGCTGTTAGAGTAATTAAACGAGTGTCGGGGCGACAGGAAGTTGGACGTGTGGGGCTGCGCTGTGGTGTGCAGGGCTCCCGGGGGGGTCGTCGTTGAAGCTCGGCCTCATCCTTCGCCTCTGGCTGTGTCACCGGGGAGTCTGGGTCTGAGTAAATGATGAGGCGGAGAAACCCAACAACTACACCTGGAGGGAGCGTGAGTGGCAGGGACACCTGTCAGTCAAGGCGACACCTGAACTAGACTGTAGCTGCGGCGACGCGTTGAATTCGATCAAAGTGAAGCCGTGACTGTCGCCTCCGCTCCTCAGTCTTTTCATGTCAATAACGAAAGAGCCTGAAAACTTCAGACTTCTGAAGTTTACTGTCTTTAAACCTAGTTAAAACCCTCAACTTCTGATTGGGAGCTTGAACACAAACATAGAGATTTGACGAAATTCCTCTAACTTCTGTAAAGATTTATTAAATCTGCCTGGAGTAAACTGAATCATCTGTTGCATTAGTTGCAGAAATCTTGGACCTTAAATATTAAAACATTTTGTACTTATTCTCGGGCCCCAGAAAATAAAAAATATTCCGATAAGACTGAGCATGGAGGGTTTTAATTCATCGAAATTCCAGGGACAGAGGCAGATTTTCAGTTTTTTGCTTCGGCGTCCAGAAATATTGGCGACAGTTTGTTCGGTTTCATCAGTTTTCTCTTTTCACTGTGAAGCAAAATGCACATTTTCACTGCAAGTTAAATTGCTGCCCCTTCACATCGGGTCCGTAGAATTGGAGAACTTTTTTATTTCATTTTTTTCCGACGCCGCTCAGATTTTCTCCTCCCGTCCCGGCCCCGGTTTTGAAGACAGTCCTCCTCCGAAACGTTGATACAGATGCTCAACGACGCCTGATTTCCGTTCCTTATTTTGTGCAGCAGCTGTAGATAAGTACAGAGGAAGACGCTCCACAATCACGGCTCATTTTTTATCAATTTAGACACTTAGATGACAGCCTTTATCTCTGATACATGCTGTGCTCATTTTATTATAATTCTTTCTTTTACGGCAGAAGCTCAGCGGTAGGTTTGGATTAATAATTTCCCTTCACGTCTAATAACAAACATGTCTGGAAGTTTAGATTTGGAGCAGCTGTTCCATTTTTTTTCATCGTGTTTACGTTGAATAATTCATAAATTTTGCCCGAAATCATGGAGACAATTTCTGTTCTTGTGACACAAAAAAAGACACAAAACACCAGCGTGTCAGTGAATTACTCCACTTCTTTCTTCGCAGTTTCTCTCGCTTCTCTTTAGTGTTTTTTTTCAGTCATTGAAATAGGACATAGGAGAATGAGGTGTTTATTGCAGTTCGAGAAAGACAGCGTCAAGTTCTCACCCCGTTTCGATCCACTAAGCCTCAGCAACTGGTTATGAAATCCTGATCGTGTATCTGGCGAGAAAGCCAGGTTTTTCCATGACAGTAATGAGGGCGAGCATGTGGAGCGTTGAGGGGAAAACATGTTAATTTGTGACGAGACGCACACTTGTTTTATGGTCGGGGCATCGTCATGTTTAATTCATCGTCACATCGCGGAACCGACGTCGGCCCGACGCCCCAGAAGAGTCACCAGTGAGGCTGGAGTGTGTGTGTGTGTGTGTGTGTGTGTGTGTGTGTGTGTTTGTGTGTGTGTGTGTGTGTGTGTGTGTTCTCAGTTTTAGTTAATTGAAATCATCGTCTCATTAATAACAGGGGCCTGCAGCTATCCGAGAGCTTCCACACAGCCATGTGTAATTATAAATGATGCTGGACGGGCCTGTGCCACTGTTTGTGTGTGTGTGTGCGTGTGTGTGTGTGTGTGTGTGTGTGTGTGTGTGTGTGTGTGTGTGTGTGTGTGTTTTCCGGGTAGAGTTTTAAATCCAGATCATGGCCTAATGGAAACGAGTGTGTAGAAGTCTGGGCAGATACTTTTGAGTGTCAGTATCAACTCCAAAACTACACTCTTGTAGCTTCAACTGAAGAATATAAATGGGGGAAAAAATCTACTTTTATTTTCCATTTAATGAAGGAAGCCGAAGAGAAAAACTTCGGTTTAATCTGCGTGAGTCTGGCGAATGAAAAGATCAGAAATCTGACCAGATATTTAATGGTGTATATCAGGCCTGGATGGTTTTTTAATCTTTGCTATACAGACGCACACTGCAAAATATATATATATATATATATATATATATATATTAAAAAGTAGTTCAGTACCAGTTGGTGCAGAACCAACAAGTAGAACAACAACGAACAAGCTAATGGTTCCTCAGTTTCAAACGTTCCATACCTGCACAGGCAGATTGGTGAAATGGGCAGAATCCTAGATACTCACATACTGAATAAAAATAACAATTAGCATGAAAAGGAAATCACTGGATCAAACATAAAACTACAGATTAAGGATTGTAATCTTTGATACGAATTTATATCTACAAAAAAAATTTTGTTGCAGGTAGAAAACTGCTTTCTCCTTTATGAATAAATCCATATTCCACAGTATCAGTGTCATAAGCAGTAAAGTTGACGGGTGCTGCTCCGGCTGGTGATGAACCAGAATCGATGCACGGAAACGTGTTGAAGCCAAATAAACCGGCACAGTAAAAGCAGGCGACTTTGAAACTTCACTTGTAGAAAAGTTTTGAGTTTTACTTTAATTTCATTTCACCAGCAAGCAGCCGTGAGTTGATTCGAAGTCTGAATCACCTCGGACTCTCACTAACTTTGAAATTATTTTGTGTGCGAGCTGGCAGCTGAACAGTTAAAGCGTGGGCTTAGTTTTTCGGCTACAAGTGATTTTCCATTTGTGTCCGACGGTTCCAGCAGTTAACTGATGGTCTCTACTTTGTCTGGATCAGCTGTGATTTGAACCAGATCGATGACGAGGCTTTCGTTGAGCTTAACAGACATAAAAATCGAAGCAAAATGAAAAGTCATCTACCGTGTTGACTCGTTTTATTTGGAGGGAGCGTCGAGGTCCCGATGGACCGGTCATACCCGGACCGGACTCGTGCGTTAGCCCCCCCCTCGCCGCCGAGCCCCGCCCCTGCTCTGACAGCCTGTTTACTAAAGGAGAAATTTATCGGCCTGATCCATTTTCAAGAGCTAATTCTGGTAATGTATAGACAACAGTGAGAGCGTGTGTGTGTGTGTGTGTGTGTGTGTGTGTGTGAGAGGGAGATGCTGGGGAGGCTTTTAAATACATAAACCAAATGGCAGCAATGGTTATAAATCTGCCATAAAACACGGGCACAAGGTAAAAGCTGGTGTCAGCTGATCAAACGTCACGTTCGTTTATGGACGACACAACTATCGCTCGAGCTTGAAAAGCCGAACGTGTGAGCAGGTTTTAAGCGGCGACGCGTGAGCGGTGTCATCATCTTGTCCCCGCAGGTCGTCGGTACGTTTTCTTTCATCACCGATCAAACCCGAAATCACTGACTCTTCCTCTTCCTCTGCTCCCGAGATGCCGGATGCCTTTTTTACGTCCTCGGGCCTCCAGCGGTTGTTTAGCTCGGGCTCCCAGGAGGAAGCGGCCTGCTCGGCGGCCTGCTCGGCAGCGTGCTGGGCGGCCTGCTCGGCCTACGGCTCACGGGGGATGTTAAGTTGCTTTAAAACAATCAGACTTTAAAAGCCATAACGCAGTTGAACCTGAACACACACACAGATGATGCATGTATTTACAGCGACCCGCCAATGTGGGTGCAACAGAACAACAGGAAATGGGTTAGTTGATTGTCGGGAGCAGAGAAACTCCATTGATTTTTCTTTCTCTCAGAGAAAAACCCTGTTTTCCCTTTTTTCCCTTTGTTTTTCTTCCATTTTCCTGTCTTTCCTTTTCTTTACATAGCTTCAGTGTGTGGTTTTATGTTCTTAGTGTTAAGTACTATTGTAACTGCTATAAAACTGCCCCCCCCGTACACAGCGACCTGGTGTCCAATGCAGATAAAATCGGTCTGAATATTTCCACGGTAACGATGCTGTGCCCTCACCAATTTCCCATCCTGCCCTTCATCTCCGCTGATTATACACATTAATCGATGCCTACGCACACACACAAACATGCAGGCACTCGGAAACACACACGCACACGTGCACACACACACACACACACACACACACACACACACACACACACACACACACAAACACACAAAGTCCGGTCCTGTCCCTTTCAGCCTGCTGAAAATGATCACTCTGCCATCTGGGCTTCAGTTTGTGTTCATGCCTGGATGCCCCTGTGTGTGTGTGTGTGTGTGTGTGTGTGTGTGTGTGTGTGTGTGTGCGCGTGTGCACGAGCCACAATCATCCCGCCCTTGACATTATCAACATCAGATCTCTTTTCCCTAAATTACTCCCAAGTTCTGCCGTGACAAACAGGATGGTGTTTGCCGGGTCTCTCTCTCTCTCTCTCTCTCTCTCTCTCTCTCTTTCTCTCTCCCCCCCCCCCCCATTTTTGCCTCTGCTGCCAAGAGAATTCACCTTTTTTATGTCGTTTCACCGACCCCGAAAAAACCCCAAGGTTGTCGACAGCTCGCTCCCTGAAATGGGGACAAATCGGCAGAGACGGGGAAGCGTGGTGTCGGGCCGGCGCTGTGATTTCTTCCTGAGCCGCCTCTGATGTCGGCGAGCGGAGGAAAGGCTTCTGAGCAGGAAAAGGATTTAGAAAAAGTCCCGACTACAATCAAGGCCGAGCGTCGCAGTGGAGCGCGGAGGCGGAGTGAGGCTGACGAGCAGGAAATTGATCAGAGATCAATCCGTACGTGGTCACGAGGCGGAGGAAGTTGCTGTTGATTGAAGGGAGCAGAGCCTGAACCGGAGCAGATTCTCTGCTTGTAAACTCCGACTCGCCCACTTGTGGCCCCGTTAGAAACTAAACCTCCATTTAGATTCCTGCCGGGACGTCGGTGTCTCCGAAGACACTGAATATGTCAACGTCGGGGAAACGTTGATCCAACGATGCATCAGGCACCTGTTGCGCTTTATCAGGGAGGACGCCTCCGCGGTCGTGTCGCCGTGGGACTCACATCCGTTGGGGGCTGAATTCCAGCCAAACGCCTTTACATGATGTGAAAACGGCCGTTTATTCCCGATGAAAAAACAGCGACATCCGGCTTTTCGTTCATGTTAGTTGCCATATAATCATGTTCATGCTGGACCGGCTCCCTTTAGCTCTGTTTCGCTAACCAGGACACATATGTCCTTCATATGAATTAATAATCCCTGCTGTAATTTTCTTTAGGTCCGTACCGTCGTTTCATTATGAATTCATGCGTTTTACCTCCTCGAGGGACTTTTTTTTCCTGACTCATAGAAAATTCTTTAAACGCCGTCTCATTCAGCGATGATTCCGCCGATAACTTTAAAGTGAAGCTCTTTATCGTCACATCTGACTGGCGACCCCCCCCCCATCCGTTTATTAGACCTATTTAATCACCAGCGTCATGCGCCAAATGCGGAGGTCCGGTAGCTGTGTGCCTTTCATCGGGTCTGTGCAGGAACCTTGGTGCCTCGCCAGTCTCAGCTCCCCATTATCTCTGCCACTAATCATCCTGGGAGCCCGGCTGTCGCCGGGAGAATCATCAGAAAGAGCCGTGACATTATGCTAAACACATGAGACAGCCTGGTCAATTCGTATCTGTCAGCGGCGGCGCTGCCCTTTGTAGACGTGAGATATGTAGGCTCTGATACGATATCCGTATTCCATTATGCAGATGAGGTGAGGAGTTCAAAAACCGTCTCGAGTCGCCAATTAACATGATGGCCGTGCCACGTTAATTGGACGTTGTCGACTGCGAGAGGAGCGGCGGCGATCAGGACTCGTCGGTTTCTTCTCTCCGGGAGCCCGGCAACAGGACGCACGCCGGCTTTGTTATCGGAGCGAACTCGGCACATTTCAGCGCCGGCCCGGGCCTGGGTCCCCTCCCCAAAGCGCCCCGAGGCTGACGGTGTTTCGGCCGCCGCTTCCTCAGAGCCGAGTCACTTCTGGCAGTAACACGTCAAAGCTCGGAAAAGGTCGAAACTGAACCGTAAACGGCCCCACGTTCAACCGGGGCCACGTTCCCGCTCTGTGCTGGAAGTGATGCCGTATCGTCTGATACTGAATTTTCTTTATTTCCTTATAGCTCAGATTAATGGACTTCCTTGTACACATATAGTGTGCACACACACACACACACACACACACACACACACACACACACACAGACACACAGCATACTTACAAAGTGCTTTGCAAGCAGGCAGCAAGCAGACACACGCTCAGCGCTGCTCCTCCACGCTTTAAGCGGCCGTGCGCGCACTCACACACCGTTCGCTAGTTCATTAAGGCTAATCAATTTTCCAAGATGTACGAAGAGCGAGCGAGAGCAGAGAGAGAGGGAGAGAGAGACGGGAGCGGAGCGATCTGAATAATCTATAACGCATCGGCCATAAGTAATGTACGACAGTAGAGAGCGAGGGAGGGAGGGACCCGGGGGGGGGCACGAAAGAGCCGAGCAGCAGGATGGGAAGAGCGCAGGAGGCAGGAAGCGAGGGAAGGAGGAGTCAAGGGCACGAGGAGGCGAGGGAAGGAGGAGACATGGTTGAGGAGCTTTGAGAATTTAAAGAGAAGGGAGGTGAGAAGTTCGAGTGGAGGACGGGAAATGGATCATGTTTTTTATAAAAGGAGGAAGGAAGGAAAGACGAGGGAATAAAAAAGGAAAGGATGCAGGACGAGGGTTTAGAGGAGGACAAGAAGTGAGGGAGGAAGGAGCGAGAGAGAGAGAGAGAGAAGGTGGCAGGATACGATTGGAGGAGAGAAGCAGGAGAAGAGTCGAATGGAGCAAAGATGGCTTAAAATTTTCTTTCAACGGCAAGACAACACACACAGAGATACACAGACAGACACACACAACCAGACACACACAGACACACACACAGTGAGACACACACAGACAGACACACACAACCAGACACACACAGACACACACACATAGTGAGACACACAGACAGACAAACACAGACAAACACAGACACGCACAGACACAAACACACACACTCAGAAAGACAGACACAAAAAGACAGACATACACACGCAGATACACACACACACACACACACACACACACACACACAAACGGACACACACACACAGACACACAAACACAGACAGACACAAACACAGACAGACAGACACACACACAAACACAGACAGACACAAACACAGACAGACAGACACACACAGATGGTCTTTTCGGTGTCAGCGTCCAGCCCCTGTAAAACATGTAGGTGTGTGGCCGTGACATCTGATCGCACAAGGCCCCGGGAGCTTGGCCACACAGGCCAAGGGCGAGATTGACGTCGACGAACCGGAAAAATCCGCTTGAATCGAAATGTACCCTCCCTCTCTCCTCTTCCTCTTCCTCTCTCCTCTTCTCTTCCTCTCCTCTCCCTCTTCCTCTCCCTCTCCCTCTCCCTCTTCCTCTTCCTCTCCCTCTCCCTCTTCCTCTTCTTCTCCCTCTCCCTCTTCCTCTTCCTCTCCCTCTCCCTCTTCCTCTTCTTCTCCTCTCCCTCTTCCTCTTCCTCTCCCTCTCCCTCTTCCTCTTCCTCCTCTTCCTCCTCTTCCTCCTCTTCCTCCTCTTCCTCCTCTTCCTCCTCTTCCTCCTCTTCCTCCTCTTCCTCCTCTTCCTCCTCTTCCTCCTCTTCCTCCTCTTCCTCCTCTTCCTCCTCTTCCTCCTCTTCCTCCTCTTCCTCCTCTTCCTCCTCTTCCTCCTCTTCCTCCTCTTCCTCCTCTTCCTCCTCTTCCTCCTCTTCCTCCTCTTCCTCCTCTTCCTCCTCTTCCTCCTCTTCCTCCTCTTCCTCCTCTTCCTCCTCTTCCTCCTCTTCCTCCTCTTCCTCCTCTTCCTCCTCTTCCTCCTCTTCCTCCTCTTCCTCCTCTTCCTCCTCTTCCTCCTCTTCCTCCTCTTCCTCCTCTTCCTCCTCTTCCTCCTCTTCCTCCTCTTCCTCCTCTTCCTCCTCTTCCTCCTCTTCCTCCTCTTCCTCCTCTTCCTCCTCTTCCTCCTCTTCCTCCTCTTCCTCCTCTTCCTCCTCTTCCTCCTCTTCCTCCTCTTCCTCCTCTTCCTCCTCTTCCTCCTCTTCCTCCTCTTCCTCCTCTTCCTCCTCTTCCTCCTCTTCCTCCTCTTCCTCCTCTTCCTCCTCTTCCTCCTCTTCCTCCTCTTCTAATTTTTTTGCCACCACCAGGTGAAGCAGGTGACCTTCGCCTTGAGTTTGTAGAAAACTGGGCCCGAGGAGCAAACGTGTCCTGGTTTAAACCCCAGAACCGAAGCAAACAAACAAATAAGTAAATAAATAAGAAAAGCTGCTGCGTGTGGGATCTTTTTTTCCTCTCAGTAACCGTCCATCCCCCTGTCGCGCCGCGGCCGCTTCGCCTCCGGCTCGCCGGCTGAGGCGGGAGCGTGTCACCTTTTCATTCATCCAGATATCTGTCCTCTCTCCTTCCTGCCCGACCCGTTGCTAACGCCCGGCAGGGTTTTTCCTCAGCAGATGAATTAATACTAACGAACCGTTTTATCTTCTCACCTTCTTTTTCTCATGGTTCCTTATGTCAGGTTTTATTTCAGACACATGTAGAGACTCCTCCCGACTGGTCGTATATAATGTTCTGTCCCGTGAATCGAGCGGTTGACTTCAGCCCGGACGTTTCCATTCTCGCAGCCCTTCGATCGGAGCGGCGGTTGCTCTCGACCGGAGGCCTGTCGCCTGAGCGCTGCTCCTCCAAGCCGCTGACTCCGGGCATCGTCTCATGGACGTATTAAAAGAGCTCGCCGGTCGATGACATTTTGAATATAACCTATTATATGTATTTTTCTTTTTTTAAATTTCCCGGAGCCGTTCTCCGGCCTAGAGTCCACGAGGTCCGTGGCCCGGCCCATTTACAGAACCTCTCTGGCATTTCGCGCTGGCACATCATGTCGTCTAATTAGCCAGACTCCAGCCTCCGCTCAACTGTCCAGCAGTCGGTGCCCCCCCCATCAACAGCGTTCGTTTTTTTTTACTCTGGCTCATGTCATACTGTACATTTTGCTGCCAGAGGCGAAATAAATTAATCTGTCAAGTGGCCCGAGAAATATGTTGTTACAAGATGTCATACGGAAAAGACAGGCTGAAAATTATGGAATCAGACAGAATCTTTCCAAGATACCGAAACCGAGAGAAGGAGACAAACAGAGTCCGGGGAGGGGCTGTCATCAGGGGCATTTATCAGCGGATGCAGCCCCCGCGGGCCTCTGACGGGATGCCAGTGCTGGATACTGGGATGCAGAAATAATCGGTCTTGTCTTTGTTAAAGTGATGAGCCGCTGGGATTCTTCTGCGGAGGTGCTCATTAATCTCGGACGGAGAGGAGGTCTCGGGGACTCGTTTCGGAAGCTTTCCGTGGGAAAGATCCCGGCGGAGCTGTTGAGCCGCGTGGGGGCGCGGAGGTAAAGCGACGGCCGCCTGCCGCGGAAGAACAGAGCCCGAAAGACAAAACAAAAAAAAAACAAAGCGAGGCCCTTCACCCAAATCCGGACCCCGATCCGTCAGGAGGCAGAGCAGCCGGGGACGGTGCAGGTATACAGCTCGTTTGTCTCCCATCGGCGGCGGCGTTGCCTCTCATTATTAACCAGCAAACGGCGGCGTAACCTTTGGTGTCACCAGCTGAGCGGGCCCGGGGACGATCCGTCAAAGTGACGGCGGCGGAGACGGTGATGGGCAGGAATCATTAGCCCTGACAAATGACGCTTATTATGTCACCTCTACTTACACGGGTTATTATGGTGTGGCTGCGTAACGTGGTTATCACCCAATGATGAATGTGTGTGTGTGTGTGTGTTTGTGTGGATTAGCTGGGAGTGAAGGCGTCTGCCGCTTGGTCATTTGTTTCGTGTTGGCGTCTGATATTTTGGGACCAATCGGCTAAAAGGCTCCCGCTCGTCTTTGTCCACGTCGGAAAACGCAGACAAACCTAAACACGCGTCGTCTGATCAGTTTCCTCCGAAACAGCAACGTCGGTGAGGTTTGAATTTACTGCGACCAACTTGAGCGGTTTTTCAGCACTTTGCTTGTACTAGAGGTTTTTATGTGTGAACGGATTCATCTCGAACACAGAATCCTGATCACGAACAGCGAAGGAACCTTTTTCGCTCGGAAATGGAGTGAAAAACAATCCACGCCGACGGAAACGATTCCTGATTTCCATCTGGAATGAGTCCTCGGGCCCCAGCGACGTGTTTAGAAGCAGCGGCGGCAGATGCTAAAGCGTCGCCGGCCTCCACCGGGGTCAGATGGTCTCTGGCAGACGGGTGAAGCCGGCGGAGCGAAAGTGACGTGGCGGCGCAATAAACACAGCCTGCAAACAGACCGATGAATGGAAGGAAAATGAATGAGTCCATTTAGAACATACAGACATTCAGGAATGGAAATAAAACAAAGAGAGAAAAAAAATGGAGAAAAAGTTCAGTTTTCCAGTAACGAGCTAAATATCATCTCTTGTATATCTCATATTCTGCTGCAACAGTATGTTCATGTTTCCCTCTGTTCTGTCTGAGCAGCAGTTTTGTGTGGTAAAAAAATATTTTCCTGAAATCAGTGAAACCGATGCTTCCCCGTATAAGCAGAGCTTTTTCTTTTAAACCTGATTTGATGATGACAGCTGTAACGTGACCGCCCGAAGCTCCCAGCGTGGTCGGACTCCTCGCGGTTGGGGGTCTGCATCACGTCTGTGTGGTCACGCTGCCGCCGCCGCCGCCGCCGCCGTCCAGGGGCCGTGGTCAGGTGATGTCTCATTTTCCCGCCTGTCTGGGACATTTCCTCCCGCAGCGATTTCTCTTTTGTTTTTTGGATCCTTTGTGGCGCTCGAGTCACAAATGCTTTATTCAGCAACATCAGCAAATGTGCAGGAATTAACCTCCGACACTGGAGACGAGGCAGCCTCCGGTGAATGAGGTGCACACACACACACACGCACACACACACACGCACACACGCACACACACACACACGCACGCACACACACGGTTGTGTAACATCCACCCGCAGCCATGTTGTGTCTCGAGCTGCTCTGCGTTCTGCTGCATCATCGGTTCAGGAGGCCGGTCGACTGTCTGATGACGCGCGAGGACGATGGAGCGGGGTCTGCTCAGGGATACCGCCCGCCGGCTTGGGGACCTGACCTTTAACCCCCGGTGGAACGGCGCAGGGCCGCTCGGTCACGAGCGTTTACCTGCCGACCCGAAGCGGCTCACCTGGTCGGTACCTGGCCGGTACCAGTCGGAGCGACTGCAGGTGCAAACGTCCCCCACTAATAAGATCTCTCTTTCTCTCTCTTTTCGGTCTCCGTCCCGTCCTTTGACGCCTGCTGTGCCTGCTACGCCTCCTGCACCTCCCTCCTCCTCCTCCTCCTCCTCCTGGATTGGAAACTAAAGGTGAGCAAAACTAACATAACTCGTGTTCTGCAGTGACTGTTCCGAGCCTGATTGATTGACTTGGACAGTTTAACTGACACTTATGTTATTGTAACACCTGAAGGCTCTGACATAGTTTCCATTCACACCAGAAACTGGGGGCCGGCCTCGGCCTGGCGTCCCACGTGAGCGCCTCCGTCCTCGCTCCTTTCCAGTTGGCGGCGACGATGCACCAGGACGTTGTCCGCCAACTGCTGTAAAGATAACCAAAGCTGCTAGGTGCCGCATGTATGACGATATGGACACAGAGAGCATAAGTGGCCCTAAGCAATTCTTTAGCATCCCAGGTAGCTAAAGGCTCTCGTCTCCACGGCGACCTGCGTCATAGCTGGCCGGGATGCGAGGGTCCCGACGGATTATACCGGTGCTCGGGTCTGATTCTCGACCCGGATCTGTCTGCCGTACGTGGGCCGGCGCCGGCTCGCTGAACTGTATTGGGTCACGCTCAGAGGTTTTCCTAATATTCGGTTCAGCCCCTTTCTCTCAAATGAGCTGCAACCTTGGACCTTTCTTATTAGACAAGCTTTAGCCTCCCGCTGGCAGATGAGCGTGTTTCTTCATTAATTCTTATCTGTTTTGTCACTTTGTTTCATAGAGGTAATTTATGTGCCGGAACTCCGACCGTTGCATCGTTCAGCAACACGCTAACGTCTAAAATCTGCTAAACAGCCTCTGTAATACTGGAAATAACTGAGTTGTCAGCTCAGAGCTCTGCGGTCCGGCACGACACAAACTTCGCTGCATCAGGACGTGTTGAAGTGCGGCGCCCCTCAAACCACCAGCGGTTTGAGGAGGGGGCTTAAACTCAGGACGCCCCCTGATATCCAACTAACTCCTCATCATGGGCTTCACTCCAACGTCCATGAGTCTGACGTGGCTCAGGTCTGACTGCGGGGGGGCGTTTACCTAGTAACCGGACAAACAAAGCCCGTAAAGTTTCGTGAAGGTCTTGAACTGACGATGCCGCTCTGAGACGATCTGAAGGGGGATTTTTGCCGTTTCTCTCATGTTTCAGCACCAACACCCTGATCCTTATTTCATTCTGACACTAGCCAGATGTCTGGAGACGGGGGGGCAGCCGGGTTGTAGACATTCATTCTCCTCCCCTTATCACTCTCTTTCCTATCAGGCCGCAAGTGATTGTTTCTGTGTGAATTATCCTCGTACCCATTTTTAATAGTGTGGAAATTGATTAGGCGGTTAGTGGCGAGCCACTGTATTTAGATCAAAGCAGATCATCACATTAAAGTGGGGGAGATTAACAGCGCCCGGGGCCACGTTGGACATAATGGCTGCGGCGATGGCGTTGGCGCCGTCAGCGAGACTCATTCACCTTTTTACCTCTGAGGCTGACGCTTTCTTGTGTTTGATACCGCCGAGGTGTGGCGGTCACCGCGCCACTTTTATGACACGGGGCTCATTATGTGCAGGAAATATCACGGCCGCTTGCACTTCCGATGTGCCAGGGCTCTGATTCACGGCCTGCGTGGCTTCCAAGTCGTGGGAAGACGAGGTTTTGTAGAAAAGAGAGATAACTTTGCTCTTTTTTGTCAAACCTTTAAGTTGAAGGCTGGAATTTATTTTCAGAGGGAAACTTTTTTAAATTCATTACTTTTTAGTTCCTCTCCTTGGTTCCGACCAGACGGGATTTGCGTTGCTGACCCTTTAACACACAAACCGCCTTAAGTAATTGACTTCAGTGCGTGAACTTGTCGGCTGTGGTGGGTCCTTTGTTCTTTATGTGCCAAGCCCCCCCTCCAGTGTTAATGCTAAATGAAACCACCTGCCTGATGTTTGTTGGAGCCTCGTGATGAGCCTGGACGTTAGATTTCCGTCCTTGGGGGAGGGTGCCGTGTTTCTCAGGTTTCGGTCGGACACGGTTTACCGGCCTTGTTCTTCGGGCCGATTTTAACGGCCAGGGTTTTGTTTTTAAAACGACGCGGCGATCAAAAAGACGAGAGCCTTATCAGTCGGTTCGAGTAGTTCGTCATCGCGGAACTTTTCCGACTTGATTCCACAATGCAGTTTGCACATTTTCTCAGATTTGTGTGTCTAGCAGAGACACACACACGTGAATGACTGGACCTGGAACCAGCAGCTCGTATTTCACAACGTGTTGGTTACGGCACAAACAGATTCGCGCTTTGTTGAAAGTGGCTCCTCACTACGCTGTTTACGATTCCGGACCCGACCCGAACCGACCCGACCCGACACAACGCTCAGGTCATAGTTAATAGTTAAAAAAACACAGACAGCGGATCAGTTTACCAGCCATCAAACATTAATGTTTTCATCTATTTATTTTTAAGCTTTAAAAGATGCTATTTAAAGATTCATTTTTTTATTTGTTTTATGATTGACAATTTAAAAACAAAACCCTTAGAGATCCTGGAGATGTTAAAGCTGAGAAGCCTTTACTTGTTTTTTTTGTTTTACTGACACGAAAATCCTGATTGTTCTCTCACGCACTCACACACTCACACACATACCCACACACATACACACTCACACACTCTTATTAACATAGCTGTCAGTTGGATTCAACTGCTGAGAAGAAAGGATGAACGAGGGAGTGAGGGGGGATCAGAGAAGAGCAGGAGTGGGAGGAGGTGAGCCAGGAATATAAATGGGGGTGGGGGGGGGGGGGTCGACGATAAGGCAACAAGTTTGTGGACACCTGTCTCCACTTTGGGCCTGGCAGTTTATTGTTCTGGGTTTAGTCAAGAACAGTTTGTTCCACTTGATGCTGATATTTTAGAGCCTGGTTTTTCCAAACAGGCGTTTCCGCAAAAAACTTGTGGAAAACAGCGGCGAAGAAACTCGGTGGCGTATAAACGCCGCCACCAACTGGTGGTTTGGCAATGTAAGGGTGACACCAACACTGAAGTATAAATGATCACGGTGGCGTAGAAGCATAAATTGGCCTTTAGGAATGACATGTTCAACCATCGCCTAACTGCAAAAATCTTTGTTGTCCACATAGTTTTGGACATTTAGTATATGTAGAGATAGGGAGGAAGCGTACGAGTTAGAAAAACCGGGAAAATGGGAACAAAAGATGAGAATGTAAGTAATTGGGGAAGAAAAGAGAAAAATGAGACAACTAATAGAGAAAAAGTTTACCCCCCCGCCCTGCCCCCCTAATAAACTACTGGTGATCACCAGAGAGAGAGAGAGAGAGAGAGAGAGAGAGAGAGAGAGAGAGGTAAAGAAGGAACAAGATGCAAAAAGAGGAATAAACAGTGATGGGGGGGCACTGGATTGAGTTTTCTGTATATGGAGTGGAAATATGATTTTACACTCATCAGTCATGCAGGCTTACGCCCACCACACTGCCTTTTCACACACACACACACACACACACACACACACACACACACACTCTCTGCGGCGGTGGTCAGTCATGGAAGAGCACCTTCACATCAGGAGCTTTCTGCAGAGATCTATTCACTAAATGCCAGCTGGGGTATTTCTCATATAAATATCAGCTGGTACAATGGAGTCAGACAACAGCGACACAATGAGCGGCGCCCGGCGGCGCCCCCGTCGCCGCGGTGACGCCCGTTAGGCCCTGATTAAAAACCTTTGTGTGGGTATAATGGATAATTCCTCCTCTCTGTTTGCTATTTAGAGTCAAGTCAATAAGGCAGGTGGAACTGGGAACTTTTTTTTTCACCTGATGGAACCAAACAAACCTAGTTGACTTAAGTTAACTTTTAAAGGAACGTTCTGGTGTTTTGTTTTTTTACGTACATACAATGATGATATGCCACATCTGTTCAGGGTGATCACAAAACTTTTCAGATTCGGAAATTAAACATTTTTTGTTTCGCACATAAATATATATACGAGATCTTTCCCTTCACTGAAAATACTGTGTCCTCCTTATATCGTGGGAAACATTAATATTTTATCAGCGCATCTGTGCATAAACAGAATATTTTGTTCATTTCACAAACATTCTGCAGTAGTTTATCTTGAAAACATTTTGCATCTTTAGAAATTGTCTTTTTATGGCTTTGATCGATGGTTTTCGGGGGGGGGGGTTGCAGCGGTAGAAGAGGCTACAGCTGGATTTATGCTCGCGCGAACGCTACCGAACCAACCAATCAGGTCTCTTGCATTCTTCATCGACACAACGCGACACAACTCGGTTAGTTAGCGAGCAGATACCCGTCACCTTAGTGGGCCGCTAACCTGGTAAATTACCGACCCACGGGCATCCGCCTGGTTTCTGCTTCGCCAAGATGTGGTGTCGGTGTGATGCCAGCTACTAGCTACTAGCTACTGTTTCTCTTTTGGTCAGTGAGCCCAGGTGTTTGCGTTGTTGCCGTGGCGATGTGCCTACCTGAATTTGGGGGGGTGGAGCTTCTGCAGGACCAATGAGGGGACGGCTGTGTTTGTTTCAGGAAAAGACAAGAGAGGAGACAGTAAAGCGGCGAATGTGGAGTCATGATCGCTAGAGGATGGTGTGATTGTTCTTGATGAGGTAATGAAATCGGTGAAGCTTCAAATGAAAATGAATATGAGGTCGAATCAAAATATCAGCATCATGAAAAAAAACAATTTATTGGGTGAATGATGAAATCATGAGAAAAAAAGGTTTAATTTTAGAAAAAAACTAATGAATCCTGATCCCTCGAATGAGCAGCAGAAAAATAATTTATCTTTTCACCCAACAGTCTCAGCTCAGCTGCTCAACATGGGGATTTTTTACCAGTAGAATTACTGGAGCTCTTTATCTGGGACTGGTTCAGCCTTGGCATGAACTAACACACACACACACACAAACACACACAAACACACACACGTGTTCCTGCCATGGTTAGCTATAATCCACCGATCAACAGGGGGCAGCAGCGAGCCCAGATATGCAGCTGTGCACCGGCAAAGTCAAGGGGAGAGGAAGACGGTCGACGTGAATACTTATAAAATTCATCTTTGCAAACATTTGCTGAGGAAGAAAATAATTCAACGCATTTGCTACAGCTCAAAGAGATGACGTGGTTTAGTTGGAGACCCTGAACGTTAACGTGGGTTCTGTCGCTTTCCGTCGAGCTTTTGACAACCGACCTTCATCCAATGTTCTTTTTTCCCGCTTGACCATGGAATTTACAGACGCTGGAATTTTTCCCTTCGTCCCATCGACGTGAAACCTCCTCGGCTCTCATTGTCGTTTTTTTTTAGTCTCGTATATGAATAAACACAACAACAGCTTTTTGTTTTCTTTCTTAAATGAGCAAAAGCAGCCGGTGGTTCAGATGGTTTAAGAAATGAAACTACAGCCATTTTCACCTCCTATGTATTTATATCAGTGCGTTTGTAGAAACTGTGAGAAGAACCACGAGGTGAATAATCAGCCCGTTGTGTCGTCTTCTCCGTCTCCGAGTGTAAAGTTAGATTTTCGTCCTCAGCGTTTACGAAGGAACCTTATTTTAGCTCCTGAGTGTGTGTGTGTGTTTTAAGCAAATGTGGAGCCGCGGTGCAGCTGCAGACCAAAGGCCTGTCAGTAGAACGCACAGGACTAGAAACAAAAATATTCTGCTGCCTGGCAGGAAAACGGCGACGGCTCCGGCAACGGATGATCAACAGCGTCCGGTGAAAGTGGGAAGCCACAGAATCGGGTCTGTTCAGGATGTATTTGGTGATTGTTTCACCGCTGCAGGTCGGGCAACGTGAGCACATTCACCTTATCACATAGAAACAAAGTGCTTCCTTCTTCTTTCTGTTTTATTAACATCAATGTTTTCTGTTCATATGCCATAGTATTGATTACATCCATTCTTCAATTTTGTGGGTTTTTTATATTTTTATGCATTTATTCATTAAAATACATTTTTCTTTGAAAACTTTATCTGCTGCTTTTATGCATTAACTCGCGTTGATTTTTACAAATTACACATAATTTATTTGAATCGATTCACAGATTTTTTTTCATCGTTCACTTCACCAGATCTAATGAGCTTGACCTCCATTTATTTTGATGTTTAGTGTGTGTGTACTGAGGTATATATAATGGGAATAAAGGGTTGTCTCTCATGCCGAGTTGAAGGAGGACAGAACTTCTCTCTTATCCACTCACCTCCCTCCCTCCCTCGCCTCCGCTCGTTCGTTTCTTCCTCTCCTCTCCTGTTTCCTCCCTTTGCCCCCCCGTCCTCTCCTCTCCTCCCCCCGATCGATGCCTGTTAGCCAGCAGCGCTCTAATTGCAGACCAAAACTAATTTTTCTCCAATTTCACCTGAATGACTTTTTGTTTCTCCTGATAACTGTTGTGGATGACAGATGGTTGTTTCAACGGAGGGAATGAGTCGTCTGTGTGTGTGTGTGTGTGTGTGTGTGTGTGTGTATGTCTAGTAAAGTTTAGAAGTCGATACAGTTCAACCTGTGGTTTTCAGTGGTGGAGTTGTTCTGTTCGGAAACAACTCGGCTGAGCTCCTGTAAATTATTAAATGCGATTTCCATTTAGCATCTGCAAACTAATTGCATTAGCCCGATAGTGACGTTTGTGGGCGTAACTGACGCGCGACTCCACCCACAAACACACAGGAAGCTGCTGGCGTTTCCAGTGTTGTGTCTGTGTCTAGAGTTGTTTCATTATGGGGGGTTTGCGATTACAAGTCAAAACTTGAATAGAAAAAATGAAAGAAAAAGAAAAGCAGAGGTAGTTTGAAGGGAAACTGTGTTTTACACGGAGAGAAATCTGCTCCACCAGCTGCTCTCGGCAGGAGAAAACAAGTCCTTGATCCTGGGCCCAGGTTCGGTTTTATGGGGCAGCTCTTACCATGTTTTCCGCTTGAGATGTTCGTAAAGACTGTCCGTCGTTGCCCGGCTCGCTTCGAAATCATACACAGACCATGAATACGGAGGAAAGCAGTGGGCGCGGCTGGGGGGGGGGGTCCTTATAATACAGGATAAATTTCCTTCAAAAATGAACCATATGACCGAGAACGACCCGTCGGCGCTCTCCGATCTTTGTCCTGACACTGAAGAAAGCACTCGAACCCTCCGTCATTAACTTTTAAGTTGATTTGGCGAGATGATCCTTCAACCGGACCTGGTCTCGGAGTCCACCTGATGAGTCTCCTTTTAGCTCTATTTTTTGTCTCTTCCACTAGCTCCTGAGGGGAAACCTCTGGCTCTCTGGCTGCCAGATAAACCACCGTGTTGACCAGCTGTGTCTTTTCATGTCTGGCTGGTGACTCTTCATAAAACCGCGGCAGAACAGGTCGTCATTTTACGGCTGTGCCCCCGGTGCATTGTGGGACGAGCCTCGAGAACTGAACCTGGGGTCACAATACGATCATAAGGGACAAACAGATGTTTTTGTTGCACATAAGAAATGCTTTATTTTATTCTTTGCTTTCTTTATCTTTTCATAAACACAAACAGGTTTTTAAAACACACAAACCTCAGTTTAATTTAAAATCCGTCTGTTCATTCAGGTTTTTTTTTTTTCAATTCTCAACTGCTGAGATTCACTGAAATTTTTATTCTAATTATGTATCAGCTGTCAGTGCAGCTCAGTTACCATGACGACATAGCAAAAAACGCAAGGGGGCGGGGTTCAGGGGGTTGTCAGGTTGACACGTTGAACAGTTTGTTTCCATGTAAAATGCATCTAAACACACACACACACACGGGAACAAATACAGATGTAAACAAACCCGAGCGGCATCAGTCAATCAGACAAAACCACACATGAGCGTGAGCTCTCAGGCTGGGGGGGGCAACCGGAGCTAGACTCTGTTGTGGGGGGGGGGGCTGTTAATTAACCTAAAGGTCAGAGGGACAAGGGAGGCAGGAGATGCTTGACGGACAAGGCAACATGTCTGCTAACAAGCTCCTACACACACATACACACACACTCTGTGTTTGTGATGGGAATATTACATCTGAAATGGAGAGAACATCTGTTAATTCTGTGGAAGCGATTTGCGTCTTGTCTGTTTGGTTGAAAAGGTCTCATCAGAGGAAAATACTCCCCAACCCCCGACTCCCCCGACTCCCCCGACCCCCCGACCCCCCCGACTCCCCCACCACCACCACACTACTTCTCCTCACGCCACAGCTCGCGTCTCCCACTCAGGAGGAGGAAAACCGAGGCTCCCTTTGACTGTTTTGACATTTCCGAGCTCGCTTCAGGTCGACGTTGATCAGGCTCCGGCTCGGAGCTAATGGAAAAGCTCCGCGCCGGCATCGCGCCCGTCCTCACACCGGGAGAGATTAGGGGTCGTAGACACGGGACGATGAAGAGGAGGAGGTAAGACGGCGGGCGCTGTCAAAGCGAGTGAGCGGGGCTGGAAAAAGGCAGCATGTGGCTCCGATGCTTCGTCATGATAAGTTCAAGGCCTCGAAAAAAGAAGGGAAATAAGAGAATCTGTGGAAGTCCCGATGCGCATGTGGTGGAATGTGGAATGACTGCATCGTTTTTTATGTGTTGCTTTAAATCTGATTGTCCACAAAGAGACGAAGCTGGTTTCTCAGCGTTTGCACTGAAGGAAAATCAATTTTTTCCGAGGCCATCTCACGTGTTTCTCAACTCGTGGATGTTGGCGTCATTCAGCATCGTTTCCTCTCAGAAATAAAAGAAATCCCCATCTCCTCTAAGGAGCTAGATCTCCAGCCCAGGTGTTTAAAGGAATAGTCCACCGATTTCATATTGCAGTTGGGTTACACCAGGGGGGCAGAGCTCCAGGGGAATAGATCCTCGCTTAAAGTTTCTGTATGGGTCAGGCTCCAATAACTGGAACCTAAAAATTCCCATAATGCAACTCAATACTTTTTATTATTTTCATTTACGTTTTCAAAAATACAATCCAATCAAAATCCAAAATATTAGAGTGAAGGGTGAAACTGATTGGAATGTCTAACTAATTCTCCTATTCTAATTATCAACTTTCAACATGATGCCGACCTGCAACCTGGCGTCCGTCTGCAGGTTTTATTTCACACGGCAGTGAACGCAGCTTTACTTCCAGCAGCAGTTCCGCCGCTGCTGTGCCATTACCTGTGGAATACATTCACCTGCCCAGAGGATAAAAACTAGTAGAAACGATAGAAACACTCTGGTTTCTGGTTTCCTCGATGTGATGTCTGATTTGTTTTAAACTCAGTCGACAACGGAAACATTTTATGGCGGCGAAGGTGCTGGGACAATGTGATGGGTGTGTTTCACAGTTTAATACACTAAATATTATTGTTTAAACTAATTACTGGAGGAAATAAAAGCAATAATTAGCTTAATCCCTTTGAAATTTTACGTTCATTTCCGGAAAACAGAAAAAAAGAGGAGCTTCAGTTGAAGAAGTGGAACTTTCTCACTTTGCCTGATGATATTTTTATTTCCTTTTAGTGCAAAGTTGCTTATTTAGATAAATTCATGTCTTTTTCCATCTCGTCCTGAAGGGAATGTAACGTCTGGGGTTGACCGGGGTTTGATGTTACTCCTCGTCCTCGCGGCGGCGGCTGCACATCTAGCTCCGCGAGCAGCGTCTAACCCCGGTGTCGGTTCGCAGCTGCCGGGAGAGGCGTCGCTGCCGTTTAAGCTGACAACGCGTAACGAAACAAGCGCGCCTCCACATCCATCTCGCTCCCTCTGTCCGTGCAGACGCTCCTTGGTGCCGATAATATTCACCTAACAGCCTCGTCTCATCTGTGTCTCACTCCTCAGGTCTCATTTCTCCGAGCTGCCTGGGGGGCGGCATTCAGTCTCTCCCTCTTTAACACAGCTCGTCTGTTTTTATGAGTCGACTTCCTTTCTTCCTTTTTTTTTTAAACCAAAGTGATGATGAGTTTTTTCCTAAATTGCCAACACTTCTGGCATCTTGGATTTTAACGTCTTATTTATGTTGGAGAGTGTGCTCGTGCATGGCAACTGTTAAATGTACACTGACGTGTCATTTAAACTGGTTTTATGATCGTTTCATGAGCCGAGTTCTTTTTAGGACATTTAATCTACATGAAAAGAATTTAGCCTTGATCTGCAAAGTTTTAATTAGCCAAACCAAAACATCCAACTATACCGAGTGAAACGTCTCATCTTTAATCCTGAGTTGAGTCAAGTTGTGTCATTAACATTAACATTAGTTATTTCCTGTTTTTTCGAGGGGCTTTTATGCTTCACATTAAGTTAAACTGTTAAACTCTTGAGCGATCACACTCGTCCTCATACAAATAAAAAGTGTAACTTATCACAACTAACCCCCCAGTCTTCTGTTTGCTCCGCTCACAGTTTGTCATGGGTAGAAATACCACTCGGTTCCTGTTGTGTCGTAACCAGTTGTCACCGGTTTTGAAACAAGGATCAGTTGCACTGTTTCTCGCTGGAAGCCTGTTCGTGGCCTATTTTTTTTTTTGATGCCCTTGGCCCGGTCCCACTTGCTTGCAGCCACGTCGCCCGTAGAACTTTTTCATGGTCGACGTTTTGACCCGGCGCCACTGGCTCGGTGAGCTTGGACGATACTGGACTTTCCCTCCAGAGAATCGGAGAAATGAGGCGAATCTAATGCGTCGTTGCTTCGCGGTTTCCACATCAGCCGCCGTGCGGGAGTCACACAGCTTCTCTTTACCTACACAGGATATTTTCTTTATATTTTCTTTACTTGCATGAAATAACAGGCTCAGCCAAACCCATAAATTTATGGTTGACCCATAAATTAAGGTCAGTTTACGCTTCTGCGACGGCTCGGTAGCGTCGCACCTCCGGCTCCTTCTCTTTCTTCGCCACCGTCAAACAGACTCGTCTCCTACGACGTCCTAGTTCTTCGTCGCGGTAAATTCAGAAAAACTAAAACTCCTGTTCAACGTCGGTCGGCTCCAAGATCCGCTCGGTTTCAGTTGGCTCGGTGGCACGTAAACACCGCCGCCGACTAGTGGTCCGGTGGTGTAACTGCAGGGTGAAATTAGGCATTAAACTAAACGTTGATAAAATTAGTTTAACAATTCAGGAAAGCGTTGGCTCATCTTTAATAGTAAAATAAACCCTTATTTCTGTTTGTTTTATTCTGCTGTTCACTAAATTGTGCAGAACAGCCCGATTAGTCAGAACGATGATGCCAATTACACCATATAATTGTCTTCGGTCTGACATTATTTGTTAGAAGCTTCATACATCAGCCATAATTTCATTGATCTCACATATGTAATATTTCCTCTGCACATTTAACTTGATTTATTCTGCACAGTAAACAGAGCTCTGCCGCTTGGGTCTGGATCAGGTGATCGATCGGCGGCTTATTGGAAATAATCAATACTGAAGGAGCGTGCTGCCCCTCTGCTAACCTGCAGGATACTGAGATAATGACCTTCACCACTCACACACACACACACACACACACACACTTTTGCCAACACACACAGACTCTAATCAGCACACACATATAGCTACACACTCATAAATAAACAAAAAAAGACGTGTAGGCAGTTTTGGCATCGCTGAATAAATGTGTAAACAAGTCTAAACATAAACACACACACACACACAACTGACATCACGGGATCCAACGTAAGATATTCCTATGAAAAGACAGATTCCAGATTTCCCGACGCACATTTTGGGAAAAAAAACCTGCAGAAAAGAAGGAAGTATAAGACTCTAGACAGCCGGCCGTGTGATTGGTTGGTTGAACAGCCAATCACACGGCCGACTGGACCAGAATAACTCATCCTCAATCTGCCTGATGGATCTTCAGCCACAACAATGACCCCGTTACACCCCCCCTCTGTGTGAGAACAGGCACACACACACACACACACACACGAGCACCAGATACAGCATACGACGCAATTGAACCTAGATCACCGTAGTAAAAAGACAGTTCATTGTACGGCAGCTGCTGGCGAGGATGCTTCCATAGGCTGAAAAAAGAGGGAGAGGAGGGAAGGAAAGATGAAGCTGGGCGGAGAGGAACAAGAGGAACGAGCAGGAACGACAAACGGAAGCACAAGAACGAGGAGGAATAAGGTCGTAGAGGTCGAGCGATCCTGTTCCTACGGGCTGATCGTTTCGTTCAGGTTCTGACTAGATGAGCCAACTCCACTGTATAGTTGTGGAAACCTTCCCAACAGAGACACTGAAAAACCAGTGTCCATAACGAAGCCCAGCGAACAAGAAAAGACCCGTCTGACTGAACTTGGCTGAACTAAACATAAACCAGCTTCCAGTGACGGGAGACTTCTCATCCAGCCCGACATTAAACAGGAAGCACGTTAGTTAAAGTCCACACCTACAGGTATGAAAATGGCCAGTGCTCCTGGACGAGGAGGCGGCTGTGGCTGAGCTGGTCGCCCAGTAATCACAGGGGTCCAATCCCACGGGTCCCTCCGGGTCCCGTGGTCAAGTGTCCTTGAGCGAGGCCCCGGAACCAGAATTACACGGTGGCTCGAATCGAGGCCAACTGCAAAGCGCTTTGGATAAAAATATTAAATACACTGTAGGTGCAGTCATTTAGTGTAAGTAACGGTTTTCATATTCATGGCATCCACCCCCCCCGTCCTTACACTTAGGACTTAAACTATAATGAAAAGCACAAAAGCACTATCAGCTCTCGCCACGTTTCAGTGAACCCTCCCTCCACAGCTGCTCGTCAAACCTGTCGGCTCAGTGTTTTTGCTGTTTCAGCTCAGAAAGAGCTTCTGCGGATCTGAATTACTCGAGGTGACCCCACCCCGGCCCCCCCTTTGGGTGACAAGAGCTTAGGCTGGCAGACGAAACAGCAAGGGATTCTTGCCAAAGGGCACCGGTTCCTATGTCTTTAAAATGGCTCATTGAAATGTAGTTTCATCAAAAACTAAATAAAAGTCTTTAGACAGCATCACTCAGACAAGAAGAACTGATGAGTTTGTCAGGGACTATTTATAGGAGCGGGTTAATACACACTTGGTGCTCCTGAGAAAACTTACATGAGGCTCTGCTTACGCACCCACTACTTGGTGGAAGATCAAGTTGTTGTTGCCTCTGGGCTTTTTGTGTGATTGAGGAAGAAAAAAAGTGGAGACTTACCCTTTAAGAATACAGCAAGAATGAATGAATCTTTTCCATATCTTTGAAACATCATCGTTTTTAAGGACGCGTTGCCATGGTGATGGCGAACGCAGTGCGCCGGTGTGTGAACACTTCAGCTTTGTATAATGTTGATGAGAATTAGAATTAATCAGCATAGTGGCCATCGGGGCTTTTTTATTTATTGACCTGCTGCGCGTTCTCATCGATTACAACAGTTTGCGAGCCCTTAAATAAATCTCGCAGCCAAATGTGGTGTTTGTACCAGAAGCGATGACGGCTCTTTGAGATGAAATTTGTGATGATGAAGAATCGCTTCTGAAAAAAAAGAAAAAAGGGGGCGGTCAGATGACCTTCACTCATAAATTCTTCTCGAACCGAGGAAAACTTCCGTAACTCACCTGTCAGGAGTTTTAGGCAGAGAGAGTAAACGATGGCTCCTCGAAGATTCATCAAATTCACCTGATTTCATTCGTATCCAGTAAATATCATCTTCAATCACCTAGATCACTCACGAACACACGCAGGTCACGCTGCTTCCTCTTTCTCTTCGGACCCCCCCGCCTCTAAGGCGGCCATGACACCAGTGTCTCACAAAACACACACACACACACACACACACACGCACACACCACCCCTGCGAAATGTTAATTCAGTTCAATCCACCCGTTTGTGATGTGATAGTTTTTTTTAAAATTCCCAGCTCACTTGTTACCGTCTTTTCTTTTGGCCCCTGAACGCCTCGTCCTGGGCGATGGCGGGCCGGTTGTGGCCCAAGTGGCCCAAGCGTCCGCCGTTGTCCTTCGCCTGTTTCCTTTTCCCTCCTCACACTGCTTCGTTGTTTATGCTGCTACTGGAAACACTGGGGGGGGGTAGAGTCAGTAATAATGTGCTATGAAACCAAAACTATGAGCTAAAAGAGGCTAAAATTCTCTGTGGGGCTGCAGAGTCAGTTCTTAATTGTCTGTTATTAACAGTGCCCCCCGAGCCCCAACAGATGACCTGCACCATGTTCGCTGGACGGTCAAACGAATCTGTCTGTGAACATTCAGGACTCTCGGTTCTCTCCCACCGGTTGTCTCCCTCCTCCTCCTCCTCCTCCTCTGCTACCATCATTAACAATGAAGAGGCTCACTCTCTCCAGCTTGACCTCTGACCCCCAACCAAGGGGGTTTTCAGCCGAGATGATGATATTATCGAATGTGAGCTGGAGACAGGTGGGTTCTGATTGACAGCAATGGTCAAGTGTGTGTTTCATCGTGTGTGTGTGTGTACACAGACAGTATTTGCCCTCAATACACGGCGTGTGTGTGAACAGCAAATGTTTGACCTTGTGGTAGTTTGGTGTGTGTGGGTGTTTGTGTGTGTGTGAGAGAGGTTGGACGGATTGTGTTCCATATGAGGGGGGTGTGGGTGTTTGGAGATGATTGACAGCTCTGAGACTCTAATAGAGGCTACTGATGGGCTAACACTAACCTTTCTCTATAACTGCCTGGCTCTGGGCTAGAGGTAGGTGTAGGGTGGTGGGTGTGTGTGTCTGGGAGATAGAGATAGAGAGAGTGAAAGAGAAGGAGACTACTACAATCAGTATTTTGATCAGGATTCATTTTTCTTCAAATGCAGTAACCCCCCCCCCCCCCCCCCTTACTCCTAGCAGTAAAGACTTGCTCTGGTCGTAGACTCAGATATTCAGAGAACAGACACATGAACATCCACCAGGTATTTGTATTTTATCACTCAGATGAAAAACCCCTGGATGGTTTGAAATTTTCTCAGTAGATTCTTGTAAATTAAAACCTTTGAGTTTCCTTTACTTGTATCGGTAAAGCTTTTGGTATTTTTTTTAACAGAAATCAAAAAATCCATAAGAAAACGATCAGTCGGTCAGATCCCATTGGTTTTTCATGATTTTCTTTAACCTTCATCAGGGTGATGGAGGAATCTTCGTGGAAATGTAAACGTATTTCATCGTAACCACATGTAAATTGAGACCATGATGTTGGATCCACATGAATCCGCATTTGTTTGGTCGACTGGGGGACTGCGATGAGCTGGAAACGCAACACTGGCATATTAATGCTTATCAAGTTTTTATGAGCAACATGTTGCAGGTGGTTTTCACATCCAGCAGACACTGAGTTAAAGATGAAACATTCAACGACAGTGTGAATAGAATAAAATAAAACCTGGCTGCAGCCACACCATGTAACCCAGTTAGTGTAAGTTCCACCTTCTTCACCAGCCGGTCTCTAACTGGTCTGCAGGTAGTGGACAGTGGCTTTATCAGCACCTGTTTCAAATTAATTTTGTTTATATCTAGAATCTTGACAGAGGTTATCTCAGGGCACTTTTCATATTGATCAGATCTGGACCGGACACTATATAATTTACAGAGGCTCAACATTCCCCCATGAGGAAACAACTGACGACAACCAAACCACACAGTAAATGTGTCGTGAAACCAAAAATAGGAAGTAAAGGAGTCTAGAAAGCTCCAAAGAACTTCCTGCTGAGTTCTGCTACAGGAAGAGGATGGAGGATCAGCTGCAGCAGAAAAACATGAGAGGAGTCTGCCCCCCCCCCAAACCATCTCCGTGCCTCACAACTGACAAGGTGAGGAGAAACCTAAAACAGATGAGGGTGAGGAAGGCAACAGCCGAGATGCAATCGGCTCCAGCCCTGTACAGACCAGCTGTGTGGGGAAGTCCGGTCCACCTTCAGTCTGAGCCTGAACCTGGAGAGCCTGCAGGTCTTGTGGAAGACTTCCTGCCTGGTACCAATGCCATAGATTGGCCACCATAAAGGAACTACCCAGCTGAAGGATAGTGGCCCTGACTTCTCACCTGATGAAGGCCCTGGGGAGGCTGGTCCCGACCTACCCCTGCCTTTTACTACACCCATTCATGGACCCGCTTCCTGCTTCCATTCAACTGTCAACCCTTAGGCAGAAGATTAATTGCACAGGGTTGGATCACCGCCCCACCTGGATCCCGGCCTACCTCACTAAAAGCCCACAGCCTGTGAGGTAAAAGGAATTGTGTGTCTGACACAGTCCTCTGCAGCATGGGGGACAGTCCAGGCCCCCTTCCTGACCAGTCTTACCCACAATTCAACAAACTCTCCTCTGCAGAAGTTCCCCGATGGCACTGTTGGCCAAATTACTGATGGAGCTGAAGAGCTGTACAGAAAACTAACCTGGGACTTTGGGAGGTGGTGTCAGTGGATCTGTCTCCAAATAAACACCGGAGAAACCAAAGAGCTGTTGATAGATTTCCACAAGACCAAACCCCAAACAACCCCCCACACCAGTGAACATTCAGGGTAAAGACAGCGAGACTATCAAATCACACAGATACCTTGATATCAAGCAGTACACTGGACCAAACGGACAATATTAATACAATATCCAAGTAGAGCCAGAGCAGACCTCATCTGCTGAGGAGACTAGTGTCTCTTGGGGGGCAGGGGGCATCCCCCTCAACACCAGACTCTGTGGTGTCGACAGCCCTTTGTCATGGAGTGGCCTTTCTGGGGCAGCGGCATCTTGACAAAGACAGGAAGAGACTGAGAAAACTGGTCCTGGGGGCAGGTTCTACCCAGGAAGACCCCCCAGGAAGCAGTGGAGGTGGTGGGAGAGTGACAGACGATGGCCAAGCTTTCATCCTCCAGGGGGCGCTACCCCCCCCCCCCCCCCCCCGTTAATGAGACCGTGACAGCTCCTTCAGCGACCGGCTGCTCCACCCACAGTGTTCGGGGGGGGGGGGGTGCCGCCGGTGTTTGCCTCACGATGCTGTTGGACTGTACGACTGGCGCCGTTCGCGACAACCCACCGAGGGGTTCAAGAACCACCAATGGACAACAGTATCCTCAATACTGAACCTCATGTAAATACACTGATGGAATTTGTTTTTCTCGCTCTCACCCTCATCTTTATCCTGCTGCTGCTTTTACAGTGCAAATTTGTGGGATTGATAAAGTTCATCTTATCTTATTTCACAATTACTGTTTATTCATCACAAATTAACCTTTCAAATTAGTCGTCTGATCCCTATTTATGAAACATTATTGATAGATTAGTGCATCTTTAAAGATCGCCTTCCAGATGGGCTGTTAATTAACCCAGCGGATTAGTCAGCATTTCAGAAAAAAACACAACAGTCATCAGAACTTTCAACCGGAGCTGGTTCATTATAGCAGCAGGGCAAATGCTCCGCAGCGTATCAGTGCGAGTATCGGCCGGTTAATAAGCATAAACTGCGAAACAGAAGGGTTTGACAGTGTAGAGAGAGACCCAAGAGAGACACAAGGGCAGAGAGAGAAGGGGCAAGCATCAACCTTAGCATCAGCAAGCATCAACCTTAGCATCAGCAAGCATCAACCTTAACATCAGACTTTTTGGACTCAACTGTCTGTATCAGTACAGACCTCAAAACTGTAATATCAGTCGTGTTGGACTTTCCACCTGATCATATCGAGGTTCTTCATGTAGATCAGATGTACAAAGAGCTTAATTTGCATGTTTGAAAGTCCGGTTGTTTGGATTGTTTTTGCAACGCTGGATTTTAACCACAGTTTCACAAAACACTTGCAAGACAGTATTAAACACTGATATTTCGAAGGTTTTCTCAAATTTAAATTGGTCCAATTTTTCTGGCTGACAAAACAAACAAACCTGAGGCAGCACAGATTAAATCATCAACTTATCAACAATGTGCTGTATGAGTTCATGTGAGGTCTCTGGTCGGTCGGTTGATCCCTCAACAAACAGCTTGTTCAGCCCCTGTTGTTCCCGTCGTCGAGGGTCGCGCCCGCACCTGAGTTCAGGTGACCGGCGGCGCGGGGGAGTGATCGCCGTATTATTGTAATGTTTTTACTGTGTTGTCATCGAGGCGTCGTGATATTTTAATTGTGCCAGTACGGCCCGACGGGGAGAATATTCACAGCACGGAGACGTTGACCTTTACCGTTGCAATTGTTTGCTTTGGGGTGAGTGCAGATCTTGGAGTAAACAAATAATAGAAAATGCAATAATTTAATCCATCAGGCATCATCAGGCAGCTTTTTGTCACGAAGAAATGAAACCACAAAGGACGATTGAATTAGAAAAAAGCCCTTCAGTGCATGTGTGTGTGTGTGTGTGTGTGTGTGTGTGTGTGCGTGCGTGTGTGTGTGTGTGTGTGTGTGCGTTTGCGTGTGTCCTTAGCATTTGCGACCACTGTGTTTGAGGTCTGTGGCCCAGTCAGTGTCCCAGATGGCCGGTATCACCAGGATGGGAATGACACAACACTGACACGGTGGGGACGCTTTGGCCACGGAAATGACCCCTGACCTCCCGTGTGTGACTGTGTGTGTGTGTGACTGTGTGTGTTTGTTTGTGACCGTGTTTGTGTTTGTGTGTGCGCGCAAAGTCTGAATCATTTGCAGTCCAGGCAGGAGACCAACAGTATTGACCACACTCACCAGAACTTCCTCCACCAGCCAGACCCGGACACACCGGGCCCCCTGGGCCAGGTCTGACCACCTGCCAGACCGACTGTTTCACCTGGGTAACACAGCAGCCGCTCTGACTGCTTCACAGCCGGTCAGCCAGACGTCGATCGGTGGCAGCGGAGTAGATTTGGTTGTGGTTGCCGATTCTTTCACCGCGCCGTCAGCTGTAAGAAAAAAGCGGCGAGTGGTCGATTAAAATCCCAGACGCAATTCCCTTTGACAAAAAGTCTCTCGTTCTTTCGGATGTTCTGCGCTCCGCACTGGGCCCGTGGAGAACCTTGGAGTACACGCGCTGACCCAGTGCTACTGTCGGTGCTCAGATGTTGTCAGTAGGTTCACATGTGGGTTAATACAATGGATCGAGACTGGAATCAAGCGTGTCCGGACATCCGAGCGGGTTCCGTATGAAATGACTGTCTTTTTCTTTACGCTTAAATCAAGACCGGATTAGCGGAGTCAGTCCTGGTAGAACCCGGATTGTCAGTTTCTCGAGAGTCGGTGCGTGTTGGACTTTCTGAAGAGAGGGAGTAGATATGGGTTCTTTAGTTTCCATTGAGAAGAGGCCAGATCGGTGCTCTCCACGGAGTCAGCTCTCTCTGGATGTGATGGCGTTTAATGGGTCGGCAGATCCCGGGTTTTTGTGTCCGTTGAGAGCTGCTGGGTCTCGATGGACTGAGTCTATACCAAGTTGATCCTGAACTTTGTGGTTTCCAGTGAAATTTTAGGTCTTGGATTCTTGGTTCCCAGTTGTTGGTTCCTCTAATGGATCAATCCGTCCCGGACTCGTTGTTCTCGCCGAGTCAGTTTGTCTTTGATGATTCTAAGAGTCTCTAGAAACGTATTGTTAGTTTATAAGACTTCAGCTGATCCTGGATCGATGCTTTCTCCGGTGCATAAGTGGACTCATGATCATTGTTTTTATTACAAGTCCAGAGATCCTGGATCTTTGCTTTTATTGGGTCTCGGTTCTAGTCCTGTTCTCAAGCACCGTTTTGGTTCTTTTGTTAACGTCAACACACTCATGTACGTTGTCCTTTAGCGTTTCATTTAAAGTCAGAATCTCGAGTATGTCGACTTTTTCATTTCAGTCTGTAAAAATTCGCCGTCACCTCAATCGGCAAAGGCATCTGACTTTAACAAGGCCGAAGTTCTGCTCGGGTGGAGATTTCTCAGCTGACGGCCGGAACGTCGGCCGAGTTCGTGGCTTTGATCTGATTCACTTCAGCCGAGGCGGACTGGACTCCGGCTGAGTTGTTGATGCCTCTGAATTCCTCTCTGAATACTGCAACATCAGTGAAAGACTAATGTAAATGTAGACGTGCGGATGAAACTTTCATGGCACGTTTTTTCGTTTTTCTTCTCCCGTTGCCGGGGTTTTTCTTTTTGAAAAAAAAAACAAAAAACCCTCCTCAGTCTGTTGCTGGTAATGTGAATAGATCTGACCCCGACACACACACAAACAAACACACACTCTATGCAACTCACTCGCCTTCGTCAGCCTTTCTCATTTTCTCGTTTCTGTATTCCTTTTTTTACACGTCTCACTCGCTCTTCTGTCTTACATCTCTCTGTCTTTCTGTCGCCGTTTCCCTGTGAACTTCACTTTTGCTGTCATCTAATTTTAGTCGGCTCTCAACCGTTCGCTCGCTCTGTTTTTGGCAGCGAACCCTGACTGACACGTCCTTTCATGGGGGAGATGAGTGGATTAAAAACGAACCCGAGGCAGCTCGTAGATCCACAGCGAGGAGTTCGCACGGGGAAAACACACACGGGCAGACATGCGAAGGACATCTCACCCTCTTACGGCCGATTCATGCTTCTGTGTTGGCGTCATGCTGTGGTTACACTACAGAACCACTAGTAGGCGACGGCCTGAAACCAAGTGGCTCTCAATGGAGTTGGAGCTGACAGATGTTGAACAGCAGTTTTAGTTTTTCCTGAATATACCGCAACGCGGAAACAAAAGGAGACGTCGGAGGAGACGGTCTGTACGACGGCGGCAAAGAAGAAGGAGGAGCCAGAAAGGAGACGCTACCAAGCCGACCAATCACGGCTCTTGCCGTCTGCGAGGTTCGACGCAGAAGCATTAATTGGCCTTTAAACCTTGTTTTTTCTTCACGTTTATATTGTGTTGTCACTTAGTGTTGTTTCTCATTTCCTTAAGTTTCCTGTTTAATTCCATCCTTTGGTTTTCCCTGAGAACCTTTAAAAATCCTTGTGAATCCGTAAAATTTTGGAAATACATAATGTTTCAGGCCTCTACGGTAATAATTCCCTTCCTGAGGAGGTTTAAAATGAAGGATACTATCAGGATTTTCAGATTCAACAAGATCGGGAGTTAAAACATGAGGCTCAGTTGGATCAGTTTCATGTTTTTGCCTCATTTTGCTCAATTTTAAGGATTTTGCATGTTTTACCCGTTTAACTGCTGCATACTTCACAGCCCTGGCAACTGTCTGAAAATCTACCTTGTTCTTGCATTGTTTTCCACCTTTGCAGGCAGCTAAGCCGTACAGTTTACCTCAGTATCGGACAGAAATCCAGCCGAAACCTGTTCCGGGAGACTAGCATCCTATAAGTAATGCATCAGTCGAGTATAAGATACTTTTTTTTTTTTTGTGAAACTTCAGGCGCCTGGAGGAAAAAAAAAAAAAAAAAAAAGTTGGAGCAAAAAACTTTTCCGTGTGAAAACTTATTGGATCTTTTTTACTACATCTGTGTTTGTTTTCTGGGTTTTGGCTCCACAATACAGAGCAGTTTTCTCCATTGGAACCTCAGATACCGCAACATCCTTGAATGCACCATGAAGGGGAGTTTTGGAAACAAACAAACAAAAAAAATAAAGTCTGACAACTGGAGAACAAAGAAATAAAAATGATAAATTGTCTTTGGTGGGTTATTTTTCTGAAGCAAGTTTAAGGTCTTTTGCAAAGGGGAAAGTTATGAAATACTCCGATGTCTGAAGTCAGAGGCAGGAAATGAAATATTAAACTGCTGCAATGTGAAGCAAAAAAAACCATGCAAAAGTATTGATTCGCTGCTTTAAATCCATGACTTCGACGTGGAAATCAGAGATACTTCTGTGATACTTCATGAAATACTTCATTGACACGTTTGATCAAATCGCTGCATCAGAATGAATCGGTTTCCAGGTCCGTTGGCATCGGTGCATCAATATTGATCGGTTCTCCACATTCATCATATCAGTCGGAAGCGGCGATTTCACCGTATCCGGTTTGTGGTTGAAAAGGTCGACCAGAGTTTATTCAGCCAGTTTTATTCATCGACCTATGGATCTGTCTCACGTCGTTTTACTACAACGCATCGATATGCGTGGTGGTGTCAGTTGCGTCCTCTGACCTTTGACCCCTACACTGTATTGATACAATAAAAAAATCTGAAAATTTGATGAATGATTGATGAATGTTCTGTTATTTTCAGATGGACTCCAGTTGATCTGATCTGATCTGAGTCCGCCCCATGTTTCTAGGCTGTAGATTTGATTACCTGGCCGCAACAGGTTTCCATGGCGCTGGATGTGTGTGTGTGTGTGTGTGTGTGTGTGTGTGAGAGGTGGTCACTGAGTGCGCTGGTGGACATGTGTCTGTGTGTTTTGTTATATAAGCATCCAGTCAGTTGTAAATGTTCTTCATGGAGTGTTTTTGTCTTCATGACCGAATCAACACTGATCTTCTTCTTCTTACTCTCATACGCCTCCCTCTGGTTATTTTTCTCTGAACATGTGCATCTTAATTACCTGCGTTAAGGTCCGTGTGTGATTGTTAACGTGGGTAATCCGCGCCGGAGGCCCATCATCGCTCTGTCGGTGCCGGCGCTCCCTTGTTGGCGCTCCCTTGTCGGCACTCCGTCGGCGCTCCGTCGGTGCCGGTGCTCCCTTGTCCGCACGCCGTCGGCGCTCCGTCGGCGCTCCGTCGGCTGTGGCGTCTTGAAGGGCAGCTCTTTTCTGACTCTGAGTATCATCCCTTCATCTGTTAGATAAACGGTGGCGTTTCGGTCTTCCAGTCGGTCGACTGAATCATTTACAAGGTTAATTGGGACGCGGGCCGCTAACCCGCGGCCTGTTCATCTACTCGCCTTTCCTCGGTTTTCCGTTCTGGCTCGTTAGGGTTATCGGGGCTTTTTTACGGGGTCTGAAAGGGGGTAGACCGAGGCGATTTTTTTTTTTTTTCCACTGATGCTAGAAAATTTGACACGCGGAAACCCCTGCGACGGAACATGGCGGCTGGTCATTTATTCCATTTAAAGATGGCGGGCGTTCGTTTCTGTCGGGGGGAGGAAGGGCTTCTCACCATGGCCTGTTTAAAGAGATGGGAGTCTGTGTGTGTGTGTGTGTGTGTGTGTGATCCGAAATCCTCCCTCTGCATCATACACAGACACTGAAGCAAACACCGTTCAATATCCACTGACAAGAAATGAGTCGAAGCTGCAGCATTTCACATTAAAATGTAAAGTGAGTTGGATTTAATCCGCATTTTCAGAATCTGTATTCGAGCCAAAATCTTGTTTCTGTAACTGACATTTTATCGAAGCTCGGGACTTTTTTTTTAATGTTTGTTGACCTTGTCCTCCGCCGACTGTCGGACCATGAGCCAATCGGATCAAAGCCAAACCAAAGCTCTGTATCAGCTGAAGTAGCTGGAAGGTGCAGAAGTTCACTGCTGGCTGGCAACAGCCAGATTTATGCTTTAGGGTCAAACCATACGCATTTATAGTTTTACATTGGCGTCACGTTGCAGGTACGCCACCAAACCACTAGTTGGCTGCAGTGTTTATATGCCACTGCTATACTGCTATACAGAAACGAAAGGAGACGTCTGAGGAGACGGTCTGTATGTCGGCGGCAAAGAAGGAGGAGCCAGAAATGCGATGCCACCTGGTTGGTGGCCAAACGCTGTTGTGCTGCCGTAGTCCACCACATTTCCCAGTCTGCATCATCTGGTTGAAACTTATGCAGATTTTCTAAAAAGCCTGAAGAGCCAGTCATCAACTAAACCTATTTCATGCAAGAGAACCAATGAAAACAAATGGAAAAGTTAAAGGTTTCCTATTGACATTTAAAGTGTTGACTCACAACATGCAAGAAAAGCATTCCACCTTAAATTTGCAGCCGCCTGCCGTCGCCTTTGGGCGACGTGTTGACTTAGATTGAGTTCAGCCTATCATGAGTCAGAGGGAGACTGTGCGATCACGTCTCCCTAAAGTCACAACGGCTGGTCAGAGGTCAGAGGTCAGCCCGGCACGCCTCCTTTAACCATGGTCTTTAGAAATACTGTGCAGATTTGTAACTTTAAACTTTAGGGACCTGGTGGCATCTCATTGGCCAGATCACCTTGGGAATGGTTTGATTGGACGTGCTATTCACCAGGTCGTCAAAGATTGACAGCAGCTGTGCGACGACAGTCTCGTGGTACTCGGCGTCTTCCTCCGCTCGCTCTGACCTTAAACCTCTCGATGATAACTTTACTTGTGGTTGCCCTTGTTGATGAACCTCCGGTTACGTTGCATCCATCCTCAATAATCTGCCCCGACTTGCGGTGGAGCTTGGAGGCATTTGGACTAGAACTGCAGGATTTCTTTGCCAGATCCCATTAATTTAGTTTATACCAGATTTTTTGGGGAGGATCCCCGGAGCAAAGTGGGGGACGATCCGCATGACCCCGCTGGAGCCGAACCGCCAATCCTGGTCGGCGCGAGTTACGAACCCGGCTCGTACGGGAGCGAAGGGAGGGCAGGAGGCGACGCCGGCTCGCCGTCCGACGACGCGTTGCAGGGGAACAAGCAGGTCTGTGTCCACGCCGCATGCTCGAACATCTGAAACAACATGAATCCTGATTTATGGAATACGGGCTGAAAAGGAACGCGAAGGCGCATCTCTCATCGTCATTTATGTGTGTTTCGACATTGGATATTTAATTCATTCCCGTGTGGTTGCCTGGGCCGTGTGAGCCCTGCCCCTCGCTGCGCGAGCCCCGCCCCTCGCTGTCTGAGCCCCACCCCTTGCCGTGTGAGCCGCTGCACGTTGGGATGTTTCTCCCTGCATGCCGCGTCCCTCGGCGTGCCCCCCCCCCCCGACATGACAATAATGCATGTGGAAATTCACCCTTTCATTTGCCAGTGGGGTCCATGTCCTCTCAAGCCTGCCAGCCATGAAATAAACATTAGACCGGGGGTGCTGGGGGGGGGGGGGGCATGATGAAGTCACAGCACCAGTCCACACGGAGAGACCTGAGTGATGCCGAAAAGATGGAGGCAGAAAGGAAAAGAAACGGGGGGAAAGACTGTGGCCTGAGGAGGAAACGGATAAATGAGGGAGGTGAAAAAAAAGGAGAGATGAATGTGGGTGGGAGAGACGAGTGACGGACTAATGAAAGGATGGAGATGGAGGAGGAGAAGGGCGGAAGGTGGTTAGAGTTCAGAGGATGGATACATACCAGGGAAGTGCTGAAATGAAAGCAGAGAATTTTATTCCTTCTGCGCGTGATTTTCTCTGAACGAGCCCAGAACAACCCTCTGGAGCGCTGGTCGGTTAAACGGTTAACATCAAGTCTTTACTCAGGAGCAGCAGGTGGAGCCGCTTCCCCAGGATTAAACTGAGACGTGCTCCGCCCACGTCCCCTGACCCGCCCCCACTCGCCCTCACCTCTGGCCCGCCCTCGACCTCGACCTCGCCCCCGCCCTCGGACGGCTGCCAAAGACCGATTCTCAGCCTCAGAGTCGCTGCCGTGACATGATATTTAATGCTACTTATTTCTGGTCCAATCTTACGGTCAACGTCTTACGTAACATCCACAGGATTAAACAGTTGACCCAAGATTTCTCATGATGAGATGATAAAAACTGTGGGATCCTAACAAAACCACCACCAACGTCACGTTAAAGGAACCAGTTCACCCAAATCTGCAAGTTATGCCCCCCCCCCAATATTTTCCCTATTCACCTGTTTAATCAGATTGGTTTTCATGTAGGTTTCTGAGATTTCAACCTCCGCCCTCATTACGCTGAGGTTAATGGAAGTTTTGACACACGTTTAAAAAAGGTTTTAAAAAGTTATCGGCACAAACTCTACATTGCTCATATGATTTATTTTTTTTTTATAACTCTGCATGGACATGGTCTTTAATGCTAATTTAAAAACTCTAATTGCAGATATTGAGGGTGAAAACAGTTTCTTTCTGCTGTTGCTATGATACTAAATGATGCTCCTGACAGACAGTCGAGGGTGGATTTTCTTTGACTTGCACACAGTGAACTGGGTCATAAACATTAAATAGAAGTGACATTAAAGACAGAATCGTAGACACACACACACACACACACACACACACACACACACACACACACACACACACACACACACAAATGCATTTCACATATGGGACTTTGATTTTCTTCCTCTTCTTTCTGGAATGAAAAGTCTCCTCAAAGTTGATTATAGGAGTAAATCATTCTTCTACTCCTGCTCCTCTACCTCCTGTGGTGAGGGCTGGATCCCAGGAGGCTCCTCTTAGCTCCTTTACCATTTGCCGAGCTGGTTGTGTTACTTCTAGTAAAGGGAGAGTGTGTGTGGTCATATCACATGAATGATATGAAGTCCACTGCTGTGATGAAATTACTATTAATGATGTAATTATTATTAATGTAGTAACATAACAGATTTTTGTCTAAATGGAGTGGAAATGTATTAATAACTGCTACAGTAATACCTTAATGAATTCGTATGTTCAACCAGTGTTGTTCTAATTAAACAGAATCCTTTGCTGTGCATTACAGTCATATCAGGGCTCAGTCCTACGGGAGCCTCAGAGGCCACTTCTCAACGCGTGATAAATAAAGTAAGAGTAAAAGAGAGAAGCTGAAACCGCAACACAAGGACCAGCTCTGTTGGATTCTGTTGTGCTTCCCCCCGCATATATGATCAGAAGGCTTATTAAATTTATATGACAATATTTGATATTAATAATGCCGCACAAATAGAAAAAAACAAAACAAGAGCGTGGATCAGAGTAGGATAAAACCGAAAAGGGGCCGTGTGGGGGTTGGAGGGTCAGGAACGTGTTCCGCGCTTTAAATAGATCGTTAAGAATAAAAACCCGCTGTAAGTTGAAGAAAACGCTTTCCGGTGGTAATCCGGCTCCTGAGCGCCAGCCTCACGCCCCCTGCAGACGGAAAAGTGAAAGTTAAAACGCTGCAAGCACAAAGCACAGCACGGCCATGGGGGAGATCACGGTGGACGCGATCATGAAAAAACCAACGGCCTGCACCTTCGTATGCACCTTCGCTGCTGTTCGTTTTTCATGATCGGCTTATTCCGAACAATCATGATTTCACATGTCATATAATCACATGTTGAGTTTGTCACCACTGGTGCAGGTTGCAAGAAAAAGAAAAACGGTGGTGAACTGGGAGATAGAGTGAGATTCACCCGGCGCCGTTCGGCTCCTTCAGCATCGTGTAAACTCTCAGTTAAAGGGCTCAAATGTAGTGGACCTGAAATCAAACAAGAAAGAAAAATAGTAAATAAATAAATAAATTACAAGAAAAATAATGGACTAGCAGACATGAAGGTAGCATCTTTACTAATATTCATAGACAGGTGGGACTATTCAGATTCACGCTAACGTGTCTGAACTGGTTCAAGGTGTGTCAATCGAAGTGGACAGGGTTAATGTGCATGTGTCAAAAGGTGGGATCCGGATCCAGATCCAGAACCAGACACAGGCTGGATAGTTTCACCCCGATTCCAAATCCCCGTCCCCTGAAACGTAAAGCTGTGGTTCCAGCAGCTCCACGGTGGAGGTGGAGGTGGAGGTGGAGGTCTGCCTGAGAGATTAAAAAAAGGGGGAGGTGGTTGGTGTCCTCACCGAAACCAAGGCTGAGGTGGTGACGCCAGCAGGAGAAACGCGGGGTGTCAGGTCCCGGACGCCTTCCTGTAATGTCGCCTCCTTTCCTCTCCTTTTCTCTCCTCCCGCCTCATCCCTCCTTCCTCTCCTCTTTTTCCCTCCCTTTTCCTCCTCTGTCACTCATTTCATCTCTAAATTCATTTCCTGTCCTCCATCCGGATCTTCTCCTTTTTCTTTTTTACTACTCCCCTACTCCTCACCTCCATCTCTCTCCCCTCACTTATTTTACTATCTTGTCTTGTGTTTAAATGGGTCCTCACTAGTTGTTGTCTTGGCAACAGCTGATCTCACATCTGGGTTGACCCGCAAAAGTTTAGTCTCCGCAAAGGTTCTCGTCATTACAGGACGTCTCGTTTCTCTGCCCGAAGACATGTGGCCTGGGGGAACCGGACTGTCTCTAATAACAGAGCATCCTGTTCTGTGGTTCCTTCAGAAACGTGAATCGTTCTCCTCTGACCATGGAGACTGAGAAACCCCGTGTCTGACATTTTGTCTCGGAGACATTTAGAGCTCTCTACACCCGAAGCTTCTCTTTCTGCTCCCAGCTGGCCCTCCCTCCGACCGAGGGGCCGATCAGCCCGACGTTTCGGTTGTCCTCTGAGATGGAGGATGGCGAGCCGGGGCCGGGGCCGGTGCCGGGGTCGCCGGTGCCACCTCACTTGCTGCTGGCTCCACACAGGCTCGTATCAGTGTGTGCCGTGGTCACTTTACACCCGGATGCAAGGACGGGAAACGAGACATGGCAACATGAAGGTGGACGATGGATCCATGAGTCCAATACTTGAGTTCCAACCACAACCCGACGGAGCCGACTCAGCTTTTTACCACCTTTTCTCTGACAGGCTTTAAAATCACAATGTAACATGCAAAAGAATCAATTAAAATGAGTTGAAAGTTGCCTGTGTGGCGGTTTGGGGGGTTTGTTCTCCTAATAAGACGACAGAAGAATCAACAACTTACATTTATACACATTTAGTTGAGTTTCTTGAACCCCCCCCCCTTCTGCTATGGAGCTTTATTAACAGCCTCTAATTGGAAAACCAGAAAATCCATTAACTCCACAAAGACAAATATCATTCACTGACACAATTAGGAGGCAGTGTAATTTTGCACAAATGTAATCTTATCCTCTATACCGAGCAGAGAGGGGCACTTACTGATATCATTACCTTTAATTGCCAAAAATCGCATTAGTCTGACTTGCTTCATGCAAACTGCCTCCACATGTGCACACAAACACACACACACACACACACACACACACACACACACACACACGTACATTAAAACATGCAGCGAACGCACACGTTCTCCGGCGACAGTTATGTGACAGCTCTCTCTGCTGTGTTTGTCTTGTTTCCACAAACTGACAACATAGTCACTAATCATCAGTCCGCTGGAGGATTTGTTAAAGGACCTCATACGGCTTGATATTAAACTTTGGCGCTTGTTTTCTTTTTTTTTGTGTAGACAGCAGAAATATCTTCATAAAACCGAGTGTGAGAAAACTGGTGGCGAATGACTCAAATCCTTAGTCTTGTTTACTTTACTCTCTCAGCAAATATTTCATGATTTAGTTGGTAATTACTCAGCTCTCATGCTCCCTCTTCATCTAAGGCAAAGCTAAACTCGGGCGTCTGAGATGTTTGATGCGATGATGCTGGTCAAATATACTTTGACTCAAAAAGGGGGAAGGGAAACAACCTGCCTATGGCTTTCTAACCTGCAGAGTCCTGGGGAACCTGCAGGCACTGAATCAATGCTTTCACGTCATCTAGCTGACGAGGCTTTAACTCCTCAACCAAAGTTAGTCCAGTTCCGGTTAGACTTCAGGACTGCGCCGCATTTTCACCTGAAAAAACCCCCATTACGTATTTTTCCTTATCAAAAATTTTTAAAAAACGGAAAGAAATCCGATTTGGAGCGTTGAGTCATTTCCATTTCCCATGAAATCCTCCAAAACAAAGCGGGTCCCGGGGTAGTCACGTTTCCTGAGGAGACCTTCATTTTCATATTTGTGATTTTAGCCTCTCTTCTGATTCATAGTGTTATTTCTCTCTGCAAAAGCCAGTAACAGTTTCCCACCACTGTGCCCACTCTCATGTTTGGTTTGCTTAGGGAGAAGGTGGCGGTTCAGGGTCAGAATAAGTTCTCCCTTAAGGTCAGGAGACCTTTCATCGTCACGGCAACAGTAATGAACACACGGTCGAGGCGGTAGAACGCTGGCGAGTAAAAGGAAACATCTCTGACCATCGGTTTCCTCGCTCCCGCGGAATCCTAGCGACACATTTGTCGTTCGGCGTCGCCGCTGCAGTGTCTCTTCACGGTTTGACGGTGCCACTTTTGTTTCAGCCACTGTGGCCATCACTGTTCATGCTATTTAACCAGTCACCAGACGTGACAGGACGAAGCGAGGAGTCGTCCGGATCAAACTGATCGATGCTTCAGTAGCATTAAGGCTAATTTATAGTGTCAAACCTTTGCCGTTTCCTGATGTTCATCTCCCAGAAAATGCAACTGACTTCTGGCGACACAGACCAGCAAGAGCTGGGATTGGTCGGCACGGTGGCGTTGCATTTCCGGCTCCTCCTCCTCCTTCGTCGCCGCCGTATAGACCTTCTACTCCGATGCCTCTTTCGCTTCTGCGTCGCAGTAAATTAAGTAGAAACTAAAATTGCTGTTCAACATCCATCAGTTCCGACTCCATGGAGGAGGAAGCGTCTACCTGCACCTCGCCAGCCGCCATTTTATTTCTAACGAGAGAACATCATCAGACGGTTCTTGTGCTCCAGAGAAGCCTGAAATGGGATTTAATTTCATGCCAAAGCAAGAGACCGTCACAATTTTCGTACAGAGGATCATTTTATTTTAGAAAGGAACAGTTTGTATAATAACCCCCCCCCCCCCCGAAAAAAAGAACAGGATCAGAAAAAAAAGTTCCCCAGATAATAATGTCATTATCCTGCTGCTAAAGAACAGGAACTGTCACTCAGTGTCCTCTGGATGGCTGACAGCACACACACACGTCACACACACACATCACACACACACACACACACGTCACACACACACACACACACACACACACACACACACACACACACACACACACACACATCACACACACACACACACACACACATCACACACATCACACACACACACACACACACACACACATCAAACACACAAACACATCACGCACACACATCACACACATCACACACATCACACACATCACACACACACACACACACACACACACACACTGTTTATATCCTTTAGGGTTTATTGTGAAGAGATGTCCAAGGTTGAGTTTCTGTAGCTTGGCTGGACACACACCACCAAGAGTGTATTTGTGCATCAGCGCACCCGTCGCAAAAGTGTGAAGGGGGGTGATATTGTCACATTGCCGGCAGGCTGGCGCCGGCCGTCCTCCCCTAACTGTCCTCCTGCTCAGGCCCCGGGTGCTGCCGCTCTATCAGAGACAGACACAGACAGAGAGACAGACAGACAGAGAGAGGGAGAGACAGAGAGAGAGAGAGAGAGGGAGAGACAGACAGACAGAGAGAGGGAGAGACAGAGAGAGAGACAGACAGAGAGAGAGACAGAGAGAGAGGGAGAGACAGAGAGACAGACAGACAGATGGAGAGAGAGACAGAGAGAGAGAGAGAGGGAGAGACAGAGAGAGAGAGACAGACAGACAGACAGAGAGAGCTGTGTTGGATCCAAAGTCTGTTCGCACGTCCAGACGCTGCTCACAGAAAAAAACTCTGGACCCGGGGTCACCTGCACGTTTGGTTCATCAGTGCACCTGAGCCTTATTTTTAGAAAATCCAGTTCGCTTTGGTTCCTCGTGAGTTTTCAGGATCAGGTCATCGACGTCGCAGCATTTTTGATCCTTTTCTTCTTTCCCTGGCAACAGCAGCTTAATATCGTTGCATTTAGAACCCGGCTCATAACAGAGAGAACAAACAAAGGTGGATTTATGAATTATGCTTGAATTGAGACTGATATCCATAACGCCACCTTACAGAGCTGGCAAATTATCCAGGAGACTCCTGTGTTTATTTGTCGAGAAGATCATTAAAAGACGGTTTTTAAATAGCGGTAAAATGTTCTTATCCAACCGGTGGCTCCCCGAGTTCCTCCTGTGTCGCCCTAATTTCTCCCAGTAATTTCCTAACGCCTCCTGTCTTTGCTCATCAAACTCTGGCTTCCTTACGGGACGGTTTCTCAGAATCGGTGGTTACCCGGGCTTGCGTCAGCCGGTCGGATAACGCGAGCGATGCGGAGTTGTCAGGAATTATTAGAGGGGAGCTCCAGACGTGCCGTTACAACCCCCGATGTCTGGGGGGGGGCAACTTTGACACTGAGAAAAAAGAACATGGAAGCGTTTTACTAAACCGGTTCTGATCAGGAGGTTTGAGACGAGAACGAAGATCTGAGATGACCAAAAAAGGGAGATTAAAAAAAAAAAAAAAAAAGGAAACCACATCAAAGAAATATTCTATAAATATAACAAGAACTTCGTGATTTTTTATTACAACTGTATGAAATAAAGTCTCTGCAGCAGATGCTCAGATATTCTTACATTAAGTCTCCACTATGAATTCAGGTCTATACAGTCTAGATCTTGTAGTTTCCAAATGCAGGTTGAAAACATCTGAGTGCAACTGGAGTTTCCATTAACATTTTAGCATCCGACTGGCTCATAAATACACAAGCAAGGATAATTAACTCACGTAAAACTGAGCCGTGAAGGAACTTTCTGCCGTTTTCCCGGTGATATATCCCAAACCTGGAGTTTCTCCTGAGGCGAAACCTGCTCTTTGCTCCGAGCCTGATGGGAAACGACCGGCGGCCTTTTCCTCCGTGGAAACGCTCGTATCCGGTCGAGCGTGTGAGGCGGGCTGACGGCGGCATGTGGCCGGAGGCGAAACACGACGAGATGCGCCGGCGGAGTCTAAGTGCCTAGGCGGGCGGGGGGGGGGGTTGATTCGTGACTGGAGTAAGTGAAACCAGAGTTTGAGGCCGAACATCGGAGGCCGACTGTATCCGGACTTGCAGCAGATGACACCACCAGGCAGATCTGGTGCAGGTCTTCATGGAGATCTCGCCGTCACCGTTCCTCGCTGTTCCTCAATATTCCTGGCTGTTCCTGGCTGTTCCTCACCGTTCCTTGCTGTTCCTCACCGTTCCTCGCCGTTCGTCACTGTTCCTCGCTGTTCCTCGCTGTTCCTCGCCGTTCCTCGCTGTTCCTCAATATTCCTGGCTGTTACTGGCTGTTCCTCACCGTTCCTCGATTTTCCTGGCTGTTCGTCACCGTTCCTCGCTGTTCCTCGCTGTTCCTCGCTGTTCCTCAATATTCCTTGCTGTTACTGGCTGTTCCTCACCGTTCCTCGATTTTCCTGGCTGTTCTTCGCCGTTCCTCGCCGTTCCTCGCCGTTCCTCGCCGTGCTTCGCCATTCCCCGCCGTTCCTCGCAGGCCTCTGTGCTCATGTTGTTACAGCTGAGGAAGAACCACATTCACATGGAGGTTCTAGGAAGGAAGCCAACATGTTTCAGTCATTCGCTGATAAAACAACTTTAACTTTGTTTTGAGGAACTTCACCTATTTCCTGTCGGATCCTGGAGGAAGCATTGATCCCCAGGGAGAGTAGAAAATCCTCCAGAACAAGGAAGAATGAAAGTTGGCTGCAGCTAAGTTAACAAATGTAAAGGTACAAAATTTACATAGTTCTTTAGCATTAACAGGTAGTTTAATAATGTGGAATTAAAGAAATTTTGATATTTTCAGGCTTTTTTTCAAGCAAAAACGTAAAAAACACTCTCGCTCCATCCTTGTTTTGTTCTGATTTACAGTTTATTTTTGTAAACTGACTTATCACTGACTGTTTGAAGACGTCGCCTTGCTTCTCAAGATTTTGTTGAGCCCGTTTTCTCCCAAAGTTTTGTCATTTTATGAACCTAATGTTCGACCGTCTTACTGATGATGGCGTGAACACAACACACTGCACCTCATCTTAGTGCGAACAGTCTGAAATCATGTTCGTTATTCATTTTCTCACGGTTTCATTCACCGCCGTTAATTATCCAGGGCCCTTTCAGATAGTGTCTGTTCAAGTGTTGATGTGTTTATTTGATTTACTGCAACGTGCATTAAATAACGCCAGACAAGAGGCAGACATCTGCTGCGCCGCCTGCGTGAGAGTAAAGTGTTGAATATGTTTTTTTTTTCCTTTTTTCCTGAGTAAATGGCAGTGAAATATTATCCCAGAGGGATGAATATCCAGGATGTGCTCAGTTTAGCACAGGCAGGGAGAAGATGGCGGCTCTGAATCGGAGCGACCGGCAGCAGGAACCTGGAAAAATGCTGACGACGCCTTCGATCTCAGACGCGCTCTGGGAAAAATTTCCACGTGGTGTAATTTTAATTGTGTTAAAGGTTTAGGGTGGAGGGGTCCTTTAAGGCTCCGAACTGGGGGGGGGGGGTCCAGCTCAGACACCCAGAGATGTTTAACGTCTGGATTTGCATCGTCAGCCGTCTGAACATCCAGAAATGCTTGGTGGTGTGTGTGTGTGTGTGTGTGTGTGTGTGTGAGTGCGTGTGTGTGTGCGTGTGTGCGTATGTCTGTGTTGTCTGTGTTTTGGATGTGCGAGTGCTGGGGGGGGGGGGGGGGGGGTGGTAATTAATTTGACTGGCTGATGCTGTTATTAGCCTGAGAGACTCTACTGCTGAGTCAGGACCGGTGGGCGAGGGAGATAGATAGAGAGAGAGAGAGAGAGAGATGAAATAAGGACAAATTGAGAAAAAGAGGGAGACAATTTAGAGAGGGAGACGAGTTATGTGGTCAAAAGTATGGACGGTGGAACATGTGGGCATTACCCTCCTTGTTTCTGGGGAAGGATTTGAAAGGTGAAAGTGTTGAAGCGGGAAAAGCCCCCCCTTAGATTTTCAAAACTTATCATACATTTAATGCACATTTTTTGGTTCAGTTTCCAAGCATCTGTTAGAGATGAGTTCTGGTCGGAACTGACAGTATTGATGTCCGGTTCCCTGTAGAGTTTTAGACTCCGTGTTTCAGGTTGTTTGGCTATGCGAGGATTTCATTCCTTCGGCAGGTTCTATGTGGTCGGGCTGGTTCTGCTCCCGACGGTTCCTGGTTTGCTCTCTTGACGTCAGGGCTGACGTCAGCCCTCGAGTCCAAGCGCGGGTTCAACAGGTGAAGCACGGGAAAAGGTCGGCTCCGCCACTGGGGGGTTTAATCTTCACCGACTCTTTAAAAAGAAATTCTGCTAAGTTTTTAACACAATTTGTCTGTTACCTTCTGACCCTGGTGGAAGAAAAAGGAATAAAAAGCTTGAAACACATACAAAAAGTACACTGTTATCAAAGTAGAGATCGAATTAGTGACATTAACACGTTAATCAATCTGTCAACCACACAAAATACAAAATACACGCTATCAAATGTATAGACACACATCAGGCCTCATGAATTCTCCGATATAAGAAAACACAATGCACAACAATGACACATAAATAGATAGAAGTTGCATATGAAACCGTGCACGAGGCGTTGAGCACCAGTCTCTTCATTATTTATTGTTTTCCAGTCAAAAACAATTACAGCCATCTGCAAACCAGCATTGAAGTCTATTTATTTTGTTCTCTAAGTGTCTCATCGTGTCAGAGACGAGTTTATGGGAGTTAAAACCATGTAGCTCGGCTTCCAGGCGTCAGCGCATGGGGGCTGGGGCATCAGCAGAGCGACGCCGTCGGACGCCTGCTGGGGACGTCACCATGAGAACATGACGGTGTTTTAAAATGAGCCGGTGCTGAATGCTGGCACTCGCTGAGGATGGTGCAATGGGTTCGAATTCCGCTTCATGGCCGGCGCAAACGGGCAGGTGACCTTCGCCCGGGGTCAATAAAAGCAGCTGGAGATCGGGGATGTTTGGCAGCGCCGTTGTTTGTTATATTCTACAATTCTGAACCGCCGCTGTAAGGTCGGGTGTAGGTTCAGGATTAGGAAAAAAAAAAAAAGAAAACACCGGCTCTTCATTTTGACCCGCCAGCACTGAAATAAATCCCCGACCATGCTTCTGTCTGTATTTGCAGTTTGTTATCTGCCTGTCGGGCAAGTAAACATCCTGTTTGTTTTTTTTTCTTCGACGTTTTTGCGACCCAGGTCTTTGTCGACTGTTGAACTTGCTCTCGCTCTCACCCTTCGCCCCTGAAAACGCTTCAAGTTGCATCTAACAAACCGCTGGATGTGAGGCCTCTGATCATTGGAGGCAGGTACGGAAAAAAAGAAATAATAACAGCAACTTCAGGCAAAAAGAATGAATAAAAATAACAAAATAAAAACTGTGTGTGTATATATATATATATATATATATATATATATAATTAAATTAACAGAGGAGCATTTGAAATCAAACCTGTGTGAATTTCCCAAAAGAACAATCGATTTGGAATCCGTATCAACTACTTTTTATGGAATTATTTGAGACATAAAAACAAAGGTAATTATTGATGGCAGGATGTCGGCACTGCTGAAATATATATATATATATATATATATATATATATATATATATATATATATATATATAGATAGATATATATATAGATGTCGCTCCATATATAGATATGGATATACATGATCAAAGATATTCCTCCAACTTGCCTCTTAAATCTACGAAACTCTCCAACCATCTTTGTCTTCGGGACATTCTTGCAATTTCGGTGGATATTCCGGAAAATCTCCTCCCAGCAGGAAACCTGCCAAATATTCAGCTAAAAAACAAACAATAAAACAAACCTCACCTCTTACAACAAACGCCAACAGTTCTGACGGTTTCCCGCAGACAACATCTCCCCATTAGCAGCCGGGTGTGAAAGTTTCGCCCTCTCTTCCTCTGTCACGCTGCTTTTATTTATCCGTCGAGGCGGCCGTCCGCTTCTGAATCGTTTTTCACACGTATGATTACTCCCGTGGCGTCGGAGCGACGGCGGGGCGTCGGAGCGACGGCGTGCCGGGGACGACGGAGGCTTTGGCGAGAGGTGGGAAGCAGGTTTAGACGAGGAAAGAGCTGTTTCTCCACCACGGACAACATTATTCAGAGGCAGGAATAATGCCCCCCCCCAATTCCTCTGCAAAAAGTTGCCCGGAGCGAGGAGGAGACGAGGCGAGGACATGGACGCTGTTGCTTCTCTGTAAACAATAAGTGGATGCCTGTTCTTTATGGAGCAGCCCAGGTGGGACCGATGGCGCAGCCCCCAACCGACCAATCAGATTCCTCTACCTGCAGTTTCCCCACTTAGCTAAACCACGGGAAATGGTTATTTGTCACTGTCTTCCAGGTAAAACGAGTCCAGTGTAGATGTTGATAATAATGATAGTAACAATGCACCTCTGTAAACAATGTTACAAAGTGTTTTACACAAAGAAATATAACCAGACAAAGGCAAATAAAATGGGAGGACAGAGGAAGTAAAATCAGTGAAATGAATTAAAAAGGATTAAAACAGTATGAGTAAAAAGTATTAAATTTTTCCAACAGTTTTTCCCAGAGAGAACAGGTTTAAGAAGAGATTTAAGAGAAGACTTGGTGTGTCTGAGTCTAGTGGGCAGGGTGTTTGGGTGGTGGTGGTGGGGGGGGGGGTTAATGGGGGGGCCCTCACCCCCTGTGATTAACAGTGACCTGGGGGGAACCAGCAGGTTGGATCCGTTCTCGGGTCATTCACATTCCAGGTCAGTGAATCAGCTGCTTGTTCGTTTGAGGCCTTAAAGGTGAGAAATAAATTATCGAATCAATTAGAAATTTAACAGGGAGCTATTGTAGGGAGGCAGTCGGGGGGGGGGGGGGTCAGGTCCACTTGTCCAGGGCACAAGTGGAGCAGCAGCGTTTTTTTTACTGAGGTTAAATTACTCGTGATCTGCAACAGCAAACACACTTCAAACCGAATGTAGTGTCAGAGTTAACGAGGGACGACTTTTAATTAACGTCATGAACCATTGATGCTGGACGCGTCTGCTGAAGAGCCTCCGTCGACGCGTTTAACTGGCTTCGCTTCCACAGCCGCTGCCGAAGTGGGGCGCTGCCCGGGACAAGCTGAAGCCGGATTAACCCAATAATGTTCAGACAATGCCCGACGCCGTTAGGGGAACGGCGCCGAAACAGCGGCGTCGCTGCGACCCGCATGGCTAGAACAAAAAAAAAAGAAACGCCGACCCTGATCCGACGCCAGGCTCCACAAGTGCCTCGCATGTCTACAGACCGAGGCTGAGGGAGGCAGGTTTCGTTTGGGGGGGTCATTGTTTTAAAAGGATGAAGCGCCGACTGTTGGTAGGTGGCGGTTCCTGGACGGTGTTTCGAACGCCGCACTGTCCATCATTCATCGCTTTCTCCGAACAGTAACGTCTCACACTCACCTTTCGCTTCACTTAGAGTCAAACAGCCAGTTTCTGTTGCGACTGTTTCGATTATGGGTTCGTAGAGTTTGGGTCATTTTTCGAGCAGACGGGCTTCGGTCTGTTGGGTAAATGGAATTTTGATGGAAACCGTTGAGTCTTTTCTGGTGTTTTAATGGTGAAATGATTCGTCGGGGATCAGATCTTCCTCTCCCTCCTTTCTCTCTCTCTTTCTCCCTTTTTTCTCTTACTCCACAACTCTTTACTTCCCCTCCCTTTGTTATTTGTCCTCATCCATGTTTTTCTTACCTCTTCATCTCATCGACTTGTTTCCTTTTATCTTCACCTCCACGACTTTCTCTCTTCTCCTTTCCCCTGTTCCTTTGCTTTCCTCTTCCTTTCTTCTCTCCCTGTCTCTTCTTCCTTCCCTCCTCTTTTCTCCTCTTCTCTCTCCATCACTAAATCCAACCCATAACATTTCAGTCCCATTCCCCATCATCGTCGTGTTGTCTGAGGTACTTTACTATTCATTTCGAGGTCAGAGCAAGAGACTCAAGACGGAAAGAGACGTGGAGACGAGGGGGGGGCAGATGAAGGAGGAGCGATGAGAGGATGCAGACAAACGAGGGGGGAAATGGGATAGAAACAGTGTGTATACCAAGAGGAGGAGGAGGAAAAAGATGGAGGCAGAGACATAAACAGAGAAAGATGACTCACGGCCGAGTTCACAATATAACACTTCTTCTCCTGTCTCCTTTTAAACGTTTTATTTCCCCAGTGGCTGTGATTTACAACATAACAGACAAATACGGACCTGCCACCATCACTGCAGCTGAATAACTGCAGACGCTGTTGATACCGATGCCGAACGCAAAAGAACAAACACCTCAAGTCAAGGTTCTGTCCAGTGGCATCTGGATCCACAATAACACGAGGTCCTAGCGTATTCCTGGATAAATAAAGGACGGCTGCGGATATGTGATGGAGTTAAGCCGTTTAACCTCGGATTTATGACTGAAAAGGCGCGTAACGCTGTGGGAAGACGACACTTTAATTTCGTTGACGAGGACACATGATTGGAGCAAAGGCGGGGGAATCAGCTGGTAAAGAAACTAGAAAACTGCAGTGGACGCTGGTCCTCACATATCATCCCTAAAACAAACATAAACGGTTGAAAGTCCCGTTTTTGCAGCAGGTTCGAGCTCAATTTTTCAGAGAAAACAAGGCAATCTGGATCTTTCACATTAAGGAAAAAACCCAAGAGATCTCTTTGTTTGTAACAATCCTTGTAAAACCGTCTCCACATTTTCTGCCTTAAAAACAGATTTTGTTTTTCTTTAATTCAGCCTCATTATCTCAAATTCACAAGGCCGCTTAAGGCTCAGCGTCGGCCGTGTTACCTTCTAGTATCTCAGCGTTAATATAAAGATGTTTAATTGATGCTGCGATGGCGCATCGGCCACATTTACATCAGCAAAAGTCCCCTCGAACGCTTGGAACCAGGAAGGATCAGAGCACCAGGAGCCGAACCCATGCTCCGGCCAAATGGAGGGATATTAAGAAGAACTTTAAAATTAACAAACAGATCAGCTAATAATTACCCTTCTCCTCCTCGGCCCTCGGGGGGAGAATCTTATCCGAGAGAAGCTTTAGGAGGTAAAAGTGACTGTTTCTCAGAAAAACTCATCTGGCTCCAACAGGCCTCAAAGGCAAGTGGGAAAAAAGAGAAGAAAAAGTACATTAGCCATTATGACAGTATGTGGAAAAAAAAAGGTTTTAGAGCAGGAGAAGGGCGGGTGATATTAACATGCTATTAGGATCGAATATTAATGCTAATATCCATGAAGTATTTATGTTAAATGTTATTTAATGACAAACATTAACAGGGAAGAGCGTTTTATGGAGCAAGTGTGTTAATACTGAGAACGTGAAGTTATCACCTGATGAGCTATGAGATGAAGAGGAGGAGGAGGAGGGTGTTAGGAGAAATATAGAAAAATGAACGTTACAGGGACACGAGACGACATGGGACTGTCCTCGCCTCCAAAACGAATGAAGGAGAAGAGTTAGGTTCATTTTAAGCTCATCGGACAGATACAAGTTCCTCACGAAATGTAATTAGCCTTTAACTGAGTGTGGACATACACAGACTTAAGGCCAGCTCATGTTTCTGTGTCGAACCTTCGCCGTATCCTGACGTTCACCTCCAAAGAAATGATAGACACATTAGCGATGATTCCGTGTTCAGTCCTTAGAGTTTAATATGGTTCAGCAGAGAAACAGTAGCAGCTCCTCAGTCAGCCGGTAGCAGAGCAGTGGTGTCCGAACCCCCCCGGGTGGCGGCGGAGCAAGCAGCCCATGTCGGCGCCCTCGATGACGGCTCCGCCCATAAACTATGGGCGTAGGAGCAGCTAAACGGACGCAGACTGTTGATGGACGTACGTTCTAGTTTAAAACGACAGGCGGAGGCTACACGTTCCTGTCATACATGTGAGATTAGGTTGATATGAATTACAGATGCTGAAAAATTTGCAGGTAAAATGAGACTGAGCTCGGTGTTCTCTTATGCCTATGTGCAGTTTTGTATTATAAAACATTTGATGTCTGATATTAATCTTTAATATTCACCTTGGAAATGGCTCTTGTAGAAGATATGGTGCTGCTTGTGTGTGTGTGTGTGTGTGTGTGTGTGTGTGTGTGTGTGTGTGTGTCTGGTGATATGATATCACGGTTATATGTATATGAATAAAAGTGAGTGTTTGGAGTAATCACACTGTGTGTTTGTATAGTTTATGTTCCTTTATCACAATCTTTATCCAACTCCTCCATCAGCAGAGCGTTTTGGATAGAAAATGGAAACACGCCAATGTTCCCAGTATCCTGTTGCTGTGGTGATGGGCTGCAGATGAGCCGGCAGAGGAAATATTTACACCCAACATCGCCCAACGCATTTGATAACGTGTGAAGATGGAGGAGAATATGAGGTTGGAAAGAGACGAGGATCAGGGGAAAAAAAATCAAATTACAGGAAGGGAGACGTAGGTGATCGAAAGGTGGGAGAAAGAGGGAAGGAGGGAGGGGAAGGAAGCGTAGGGAGAGAAAAGGAGAAGAGAAAGGTAATGAAGCGAGAGACGGGACAGTCGGAGGAAAGACAAAGCAAACGACCGCAAGAGAGAGGATGGAAGGAAGGAAGGACGTAGAAAGGAAATATAGGAAATAGGAAAACGAAAAGAGAGGATGGAGAGAGCAAGTGACAAGAACACAAGGAAGAAAAGGGAGAGAGAAGAGAGATGGATGAATCAGTTTAGCAGGAGAGTTTGGATAGAAAACCAGGCTCAGTGAGGGATGAACAAATGGACGGATACTAGAAACGAAAGCAAGAAAATCAGAGAAGAAGAGAGAGAAAGAAATAGGCACAGAAGTTATTTTAGTTATAATATATATATATTTAAAAAAAGAAGACTATGTACACAAACCCACAGAAATGACATTTTGAAAGCAATGGTGACATTTTCCAAAATACCATATCGCGTCTCATCTTACAGGGATCCACACCTCTCTGCTCTGTCTCTGAGGAACCAGGCTGAGTGTGGTACCGCTGCTATTTTTAGGCCCAACACAGTGGCCTTGTTCCATTGGTTCGGTTGTATAATCAGCTGTTTGTCCTGTGAGGAGGCGATGGTGGCGGTGGCAGCGATGGTGGCGGCGGCGACGGCAGCGGCGGCGGCCCTGTTGTCAGCAGCTCATTACAGCACTTCAGATGGTGAACTTTTTTTATCGCGGGCAGACGAACTGGGGGGGCACGGGTTGTTTTCTTTATCTCGTTTTTTAGGGACTAGCTTCCAGATCCTAAAGCAAACACTTTCTCCTGACCATTTACACTCTGGGGCAAGAGGTTAATCAGGGTGGGGGGGGGGCAGCTAGAAGTTGAAAAGGACTGACAGAAAGGTCAAAGAAATGATGGAGAGGTTAAACGGATGAGAGCGGAATATAAAGGGACCACAGGATAATATAAAGGGGGTGATGGAGAGTTGGAAATGACTGATAGTGGGTTAAAGGATAAAAGAAGGGGATGAAGGGATGACAGAGCAATACGAATGGATTACACTCATATGAGGGTATAAAGTGGGAGACAGGTCATAGATAGTGGATGAGAGGGTCTTACTGAGCGATCGGAGGACTAACAGAGGGTTATGGGGTGATGTCGGTGTACTCAGAGGGATGAAGGGGGTATGAACGGGGCAGATAGAGGAGCAAAAACTGTCGACGGAGAAGTGAAAGGAGCAAAGGGGCATATAAAGGGACAATAGAAGGGTGAGAGGGACCTACTGATGAGGGGGTATAAAGGGAGGACTGAAGGGTTTACAGGCTCACAGAGAAATCAGTAGGGGGGGCTTATAAAGCTCTGTTAGATGGGGAGAAAGTGCTGATAAATTAGCCAAAGGGATGATAGAGGCCTATAACGACTTACTGGGGAGGTCAAATGGATTTAGAATTAAAGGATGATAGAGCGATGTGGAGGGACAAACGGGGTACAAAGGAGGATGGAGAGGTCAACAGGGGTAATAGAAGGGTATAAGGGATGTTATCAGGGTAGAAGGTAGGGTACAAGGGTATAGGGGGATGATATTAGGGTATAATCGAGGGTAGAAGGGTGTGAACGGATGATAAAAGCTTATAAAAAGGGATGGTAGTAGGGTAGAAATGGTGATATTGAGGTTGGAGGAATGATGGAGCCATATAAATCTGTAATATAAGGTTACAGAAGATGCAGGTTATAAATAGCTGTTATAGAGGGATGTTAGGGTTGTTACGATGGACAGAGGGGCAAAGGGGCAAACTGGGATGAGAGTGAGTCAAAACTCAGTCAGGTCCGATCATCATAGTGGAGCGAAGGAGGGCAAATGGACGTTAAAAGACACCAGAGGTTTCAGACAGAGCATTAGAGGCGTACGATGGAGTGATGGCGAGATGTGACGGAGGAAGAGCAGCCACCATGGGGGGGGTGGATGAAGGGATGGAGCTGACGACAGGCCCAGAGGGACGGATGGATGGAGGGGTGAGAGGTCACGAGGGCGTTTCATGGGTTCTGTGTGTGGTGTAAAAAGTCCCCAGATACATTCAAAGCTGAGCAAAGCAATTTCAGAAACTCTGTTGTTAAACACGCCAATTACAACCCCCCATTACAGACTTCCTGCCTGCACCTGACTCTGTGTGTCTGTGTGTGTGTGTGTGTGTGTGTGTGTTGGGTGAAAACGAGTTCACCTGCAGTGATGGCTTATTTAAGGTTCTGCCTCAGACCAAGAGGGAGAAAAAGAGAGCGAGAGAGAGAAAGAGAGATGAGTTTGACCATTAAAAAACACTGACAGGGAAGGAGGATGAATGAGATGATGAGAGAGATGAGAGAGATATGGAACGAGGGAGGTGGAAGAAGAGAAAGAGGGAGACAGAGGGAGAATGAGGAGAGAATGTGAAACGAGAGGAAAATATACAGATTTTTCTGTGTCCGGTTTCATCCGGTTGTTTGTCCCGTTTCTTATAGACTCTGTTTTCCTGAAGGCCTTAATTAACCATATTGTGAAATTTTGCCTATAATTATGGCTTTGAATATTTATTTCCCGGCAGCTGGTTTGCGGAGGTGGGTCTGTCGAAATGTTCCCCGGCGCTAAAAATAGCGGCCTGGTCCCTGAACTCACCGCCCACAGCACCTCTCTGACCGTCCCAGTGATTCAGAAACGTCCGCCGCACTCACGGACGTATGTTTTGATCCACCGATCGGGGGCTTTATAGGGGGTGGAACGGGAAAATGGGGGGGGGGCATTTTTCCCAAGCGGCACAACAGCTACCTGTCGGCATTTATTAAAAATAGAGACATACAAACAGCCAGAGAGTGGGAACCACCGAAGTGAGACGGACGCAGCTGCACAGGTTTTAGTAAAGGTGTCCCTTTGCATAAAATTAAGTGCTTGTCAGATTGTCAAACTAATACAGGAACATAATGTCAGGCCAGAAGGATTAAATTATATTAAACTGCAACTCAGTCTGTCGGCCAAGCTAAATAACTACTGTCTTTTTCCACACGGTCATTTTCAAAAACGTATGTCAACGTAATTTTCAGTTATGATGTGTGACTGGTCCCAGTGAGGCTCAGTAGAAGCCTGCTTGGAGGCTGCTTATTTCCAGGCTTTTATTCTGGAAAATAAGCACAGTTTTTCTTCTCCGGATTCACAATGCGGGTGTGGATGCAACAGGAGCTTTATAGATGATGTCGCTGATGGTACGATGCTTCTTTAGATGGGGCCAGTAAGATCGGGTCATCTGCAAACAGAAGAAACTTTATTTAATTTTAATTTGACTAGCAGACAGAGACAAGGGATAAGTCATTTTTCTAGTGACTTTGTCCACTTATTATATGCAGAATATTGAGAGAAAGAAAAAGAGAAAGAAAGAAAGCAAGTGGACAGAGGAGAAACAGAGAGGAAAAGAGAGAAAGAAAAGGGGAAAAACAGACTGTCTTAGTGAATCAATCAGGCTGCAGATTAAACTCAAATGTCAGACTTTTTATCGACACCACCACCAGGGGGAGAGACCGCGGGGAGAGAGAGTATGTGATAGAGAGAGAGAGCGAGAAAGCCCTCGGGTCCACATTGTGTCACGTTCCAAACCAGTGCTCATGACTTGATGAGCACTTAGATTCACTGATTATTAATCCCTGTGGAAGCAGGGGATCAGGCTTGTTTTCACAGTCGGACATTTAGTAGGAAGAGGTGGTTATAGTCCAAAAACTGGATCCTCATCTGGACCAGGGGATGTTCTAAAGCAAACAGGCCCTTAGACGCCTTGGTTTGTTTGTGTTTTCTAGTCTTGTTACACTCTGGACCTTCTTCGCTGCAGCTACCATCTAGTTTTAGTTTGCTTTCAGTGTAACTCTAGTTGTAGTTCTGTTGGTGTTTCACTGTCATGGGACATATTAATGGAAACGCTGGCTCATGCATTCGTCCAACACATCAGTCCAGCACAAGATAACTTGGCAATTAGGGGCCACATTTCCATGGAATTTGAGAGGGTCGTGGTCTGACCTTTCCTCTAGTGCCTCTTTTTAAGCAGCTTACGCAGTAACTCTGAGTGGGTCATAAACCTGTGTAGCAGCGACATTCCTCCATCGTCCCTTGAGCTCAGCTACTGATGCTGCTGCTCGTCCTCACGTTCCTCCACCTCTGGTGGCTCGTCCTCTGCTCCTCCCGCCACCGCATCCACTCCATTTATATGAACTAAGGTTGACAAAATATTAGGGACACCTCGCGGTAAATCTAGTACGCTTCAACAGCACCACGAACCACAGCCTCCAAAATGACCAATAACATAAATCAACATCTTTTCAAACAGGGAAGATGGAACTTAATAATCCCCACGAAGGACGATTCTTTGCAGATCAGATGGTTGAATAAAATATTTAACCGTTAGCAAGCTCTCACTGCTCAGATACTGCATGTCCGTCTCAGCAGGCCTCTGTCTAATGTCGTGTAGCCCTGCAGCCACGTTGGAGGTATCGTCTTAGTTTCAGTCTGTTCCTGCCGGGGACGTCTCATTCAATCCTTTAGATGTAGTGCACGCTACAAGAGTTTTACAGACAGCTCGGAATCGCTCTACTGTTCACGCTACAGGATATATTTTTGTCCCAGATACACAACTGATCTCAGACCAGGCGTACTGATTACATGACCGTTCTAGATGAGACAGTTGGAGTGATTGTAGTGTTTGTGTGTGTGCCCGATGCTTTTTTACCTTCCCGCCTGTTCCCCAGGGATTTCCAGCCACAGGCACATCTTGTTTTTGGCCGTGCTTTATCAAACATCAATCAAACAGAGACTCGTCTGTTCGGGGGCCGTTGGGCAAACATTTTCCGTTGGCTCCCGTTGCCCCGAGTTCCGTCCAGTCCAGTGCCCACTGAACACTATAGATTGCCGCCGAACTCGAATCCGCACAGACAGACAGAAACGAACCGGTGCTTTTGTCCTAATTTCTAATTTCTATTTCTAAAGTAATCAAACTACTAGAAAGAAACTGATACACAGTTTTTCCGGGGGGCCTCTGGACGTCTGCAGCCTCAAGACGATTGCCCACTTGATAATCAAGCCAGTTCAACACGTGTCTCAGAACCACTTGAACTAGTTGAGGGATAAAAGGAAAAATCCGCTGCCGACTCCAAGGTCCTGTCTGAGATCAGGGGATGGCGACAAAAGTCAATTCTGTGTGTCATTTCTGTCAGTTTGTCAGAGCCATTGTGTTTCGCTTAACCTTCGCGTCTCGTTGTTAACACATCTCAAACAGCCGCTAGCATGTCAAGCTGCTGTTTGCATATTCACATTATCATCATTTCATTGTGTACATGTTTATCTGGCTCCAGTGGCAGATGTTGGCTTTGGTTGGTTTGTACTCTGGGTACTGTTGTACACTTCAACTCTCCTCTCTGATGTGATAATTGTCTCTCAGATTGAGCTGCTGATTGTCGAGGCGGCCGAGCGCTTGCACTATTAGATCCACATTTTCCATAGCTCACGTCGTTCGTTCATGAAGAATCGCGCTCAAGTGTCATTTCAGATGAAAAACAAGGCTTTGACTGCAGCAGAGAGAGAGAGAGTCTGTGACATTTCTATTTAAGCAGTTTATATCACATAGAAGCCATTTTGTCAAAAATATGAGAGAACTACATCTTTGCATTTTTCCCTCTTGCTCCTGGATACGGAAGATCTACAATTATTATTATTATTTTTCCCACGGAAAGGAAGACCTGTGTCAACAGGAGAGCTCGTTGTTTCCGAGAGAGCGAACACAAATATACCTTTTTTCATTTTCCCTTCTCTGCAGCCCGGATCAGATGCGATAAACATCTCCAATGTGGCCTCCCTTTGGTTCTCTTCATCGCCCACAAAAAAAAAGAAACAACAAAAAGAAAACAGAACAGCACATAGATAGGGGCTGAATTGACTCTCAGACCTCAGCTGAACCTATTCTGCCCCGCTGTCTGTTCTCCTTTGTAAAAAATACTCTGTTGAATTCGTTTTTTTTTTCCATTTAGCATTTCTACGCTCTGTGCCATTTTGCCGCGGAGTCTAACTGGGCCAGAGGAGGAGAAGGAATAAAACGGTTTCCTGTGCTGGGGAACAAAAAGAGTGACACTCGCTCAGATCAGTTAAAGAGGCTGTGTTGTAATTATCCTAATGGCTCCTATAATGGAATATTTAAAACACGGCCCGATGAGTCACAGCCCCGGCAGAGCGTTGGGGTATCTTTATGCCTCGATGCCCCGAGAACAAGTTTTTAGCTTCTGATAAGTGGAGAGGTTTTAATGTCATTTCAGAGTCAGAGGCCCAGTTCCATTTTAACTTACTAAAAAATGAAGAGAGAAAATAACTCTTTTTCATTCAGACTGAAAAATTCCGAGACAAAGATACTCGTCACTTCTTCTATTACTAACTCGCTCGCACAATCATTTAATCAATCACTCATTCACTCAATCACTCACGTACTCGCTCACTCAGTCACTAACTTGCTCGCTCAATCAATTAATCACTTAATCAGTCACCTTATCACTCAAACAATTACTCATTTTCTCAATCCCTTAATCATTCGTTTACTTAATCACTTGATCACGCACCCATTCAGTCACTCTCATTTGTTAATTAACCTGCCTCCATCACTCTAAAATTTACTAATTGAGTGTTAAATTAATTCACACACTTTTATCCATTCACTCTCTCAATGAATAGCTCACTCACTCATTAATTCTTCATGGACTCACTCACTCACTCACTCACCGACTGCATCCCTTAACTCACTGATGCAGTGAGTTGGTCATCGGTGCATCACTCCCCCGACTCATCCGACTTCGCTGATTTCATTTATCCTCTACCTCCATCGCTCTTTCAGCATCTCGTTTGTTCGCAGACTGGTTGACTCACTCGCGCTCACCCACTCACTCCCTAATACTTTCGTTAACACTCATATCTTTAACAATTCAGAGCCTCCATCGTTAACTCACATAATCACTGACTAAACCAATCATTAAGTAATTTGTTCAATCACTCCAGTTTTCATTAGCCACGTCCTATTGTTGTGATAATTTGCTGTCCAATCATCCACATCTGCAACATTAAAATCTGCTCATTTGTCAGATTTTTCTTTTTTTTTGAATGTTTGTCGGGTAAACCGCGTGACCTTGGTCCGTTCATCCCGTCCCGAAAACGAATGCGAAGAGCGACGCCGAAGCGTGGAGCGATTTGGCTGTTGTGATTGGACGGGGCGCTCCGACCTCTAATGGAGCCAAATGAGCTTTTCTGAGCCTCGTCCTTCAGTAATGGATGGAAATGAGGCGGGAAGCCACAAGAGTGGCTCGGACCTCATCTGGCCATCTGACACCTCAGCCAGCGCCTAGCACTCCGCTAATGGCTGTGCGTGCTTGTGCACATTTGCCTGTTTGTGTGTTTGTACGTGTGTGTGTGTTTGTGTTCGTGAAAAGACGGGTGGAACACTGAATGCGGCAGCTTTGTTTGTGCAGTTGAAAAGCTTATTGAGCCAAATATGCAGATACACATTTACAAACACTCATAGATATAAATATATAATCTCTCTCTTGCACACGCGTGCACAAACACACACATGCACACACACACAGACACACACACACTAACATTCAAAGACTATGCTTTTGTTTTTTAAAATTTGAAAAATATCCTTGATGGAAAAAGCGACAGCTCATTCTCGTGCCAACCTCCCACTTCCACCCATCACGCAGACTGATCCGGTTTTAGTCGGTTTTCTGAAGGAAGGATTTTAAGTTTCTTTTTCTTATTAAGTGTGTCTGATATTGACACGGTAACAATCAGAATATAAATATAATTCCAAACAGTCTTAAGCACAAAACCTACTTCATATTTGCTCTTGTTGGGACCAGATTACAGAATGTGTTTCGAGATGGTCACTATGCCCGATGAGGCGATGTCAGAAGACGACAGGGTCGAACTGCAGGCCGAACCTCGGCCAATCATAACTCACGGTCTTTCGCCACCTGCCTGACATGAACAGGTGATCAGGCCAGACCGAGGCAGACCTGAGGTATCAACATGCATGGTGGCAGGAGTGTCTCCCAGTGGCCGGACGTCCTCACAGGTACAACATTTTTGGACTGCTCCAAAACAGGTCCGTAGAAAACCAACGAAAACCCAACATACATGAATTAGTTGCTTAAATAAGGATTTCCAAGACCCAGTCGGACTTAGTCCAGAACAGACAGAGGATAATAAGACCTAGTCTGAAATCTTGTTGGCCAGAATACATCCAAATATGGTGAGAGCACCATCTCTGCTTTGATCCACTTTGACGTATGGACACGCAGCAGTAGAATGTGACCACCCAGACCGAACTACACTGAGCATAATGTGGACCGGGCCTGACCCGGGTTCTGTTTTATACATTGTCCATCAAAGCGAGACAGAGCAATCTGAAGACGCTCGTCTCCGCATCAGTGGGGCATCCTAAGCCTAGAATCTGGCGGCTTTCACCGCAACACACTTCACACGGATTAAAGCACAGTTCTCTGTGCTTGTTCTCCGTGCCCACGTCGGCGGCGTCAGGCCGATGTTTCAACTCCGGATGTGGCCCGGTCCATCTCGGCTGCACTGGGATCGGGTTTTCCGGATCCAGATATCCATGAATACAAGTCGTGAGCAAGCAACAGACGTTAACGGGAGGCAACGAGCCTCGCCCACCGTCTCTCGGCTCTTTCTCGTGCTCCCTTGACCTTCCGCCCCTAATGAAGCAATCGACAGCGTTTGCTGCCTCGTGTCGTCATTTATCTGCGGCTTGTCACGCACGCCGTCTTGGCTCCTGATCAAAAGCCCAATTACCAGGAAAGACACTCCAGCCTCCTACACTCTGAGCTCAGCCTCAACACATTCTAATTGATATTTTTGCTAATTACACACCACACTGGATGCCACCGTCCAGATTCTCTTGGTCCCAGGCTGCAGCGTTTCGCCCGCTCCGGCGGAGTTTTAGTCTTTCGCCTCCGGTTCCGACGAGAACAATGGAGGACTTTCAATGCGTGGGCCGTCCGTCGCTCGCCGCAGTCAGAACATTAATCTGCTTTGAAGAGTTTTTGACTGCGCCCACTGTGCTGCCAATTTTGGAGTTGATTAATATTTTTTTTTCGATGTCAAAAGGTTTAGATGAAGGAAAGCTCATTTATGTAATTTTAGTAATCAGGCTTATCAGTCTCTCTGCAGGAAGAGAGTGTATTTTTTACTTCAATAGAGGTTGTCTGGCTTATGTGTGTTTTGAAATGCAGAGATTGCACCATAAAAAATAAGGTCTGTTGATAAAATGACAGCTGCATTGGTTCCTTTCCAGAGTTGTGAAATCCCTCTGTGAGTTTTTTTTGTCAGTCTTCAAAAATACAAATCTGTGACTCAGACTGGACTACCTGGATCAAAAGTCATGTCTAAGCAGCACCTGTGACCACATAAGACCATCAGCCCCCCCCCCCCATTGCTGAGTTTTGGCCTGATTGCCCACTTGGAGTACCGGCATTTGCTGGCTGAACTCCTGTCCTTATACCCATAATCTCTTGCTTCCTGGTATTATTTTAAGTAGTTGGTTGGATTCATTTTTTTGAGAGCTCGGGTTTATTCCACAGACAGAAACGTATGAACAACAGGAGGATTCTCTGTCGCTATCAAAGATCCATCGTCCGACTGCCTTCAGCTCTGGTTTTCTGTTCCCGCCCAAAAGCTGTCATTAATACCAATCTAAGATGAAATTAAAGCCGGCGGGGCCGGGCTATCGATTTGACCCGAGGTTCAAACGGGAGAAAAGAACGGCGCCGGGAGGATTTAGTGCAGCTGCCAGAGTCCGTGTCTTTTCGTCCCTCTCGTCGTCTCCTCCTTTTTCTTCCTGGGGCGGCCTTTGATTCACACGACCAGGTGCCTCGAAACCGTGGGTGCGGCGTTCGCAAGGCGTGCAGGTCGTGCGGACGGGTGGCGTCGGCTCAGTCGGCACCGACACAACCGTCGCTCCCTGTCTCTCTGCAACAAGTCGTCCACGTCGGAGGTAACCATCGCAATCATACGAGGTCGTCGTATGTACGCTTTCAGACTAACACACACACACACACACACACACACACGCACACACTCACACACTCACTCCAGGCAAACTCAGATTAGACAGTGAAGTTTAGATTTCTTACTCTCCTTGTCTGGGTCTTTCAGTGTTTTTATATCAACTGTTGATTGGATCGCCATGATATTTGATTCAGACCCTCATGTTGCCCTCAGGATGAAATTCAAACTTTCTCTGGTCCCAGCGTTTCCATCTGGCTCCGTCGGCAGAGTTCCCGAACCGACGGTAAACGCACACCAGCTAAACTTCGACATGTTAGCGGCTGACCAGGGCCTGTAAATAAATGGGAGGAAGTGTCTCATTATAAACTTTGTTTGGGTCAGGTCGGGGATTTTTCTTCACGAATCTGATTCTAGTCTGTTTAACTTTGTCTGTGCCATGTGTTGGGTTTTTTCCCCGCTGTTAGCCGGAGTGTTATTCGCGCCTCTAAGAGCCACGTCGCGTTTCGCTGAAGGCGTCAGACATTTCATTCTTTTCTTGTGTGTGTTTTTTCTTTAATTGGTGAATGTCACTCCCACCCGGTAGAACCGAGGAAAACACTGCGGAGCTCAAACAGCTGACGACAACATGCCGGACGGAGTCTAATTACCTGGATGCTGACACGAGAATGAAATCTCATTACATAGAAACAGCCGAGCTCTGACTTCATAACCTTTGTCTTCGAACCTCCAGTTTCATGGTGGGCCAGAAATGATCTTCATTTATTGTAGTCATGAGAAGAGGGAAACATTCTGTCAGATTATCCTCATTCAAATACATTTTAATACTTTTAGCTGAATGACAACGCACCAGTTTGGAGTGTGCTTTAGATCCACTGTCCGCTGGTACTTTAGCTCTTTGGTCCAATATTCTCTGGTGTTTTTGCTGTGGTTTGGTCCAATATTTAGTGGTGTTTTTAGCTTGTGTATTTTCTAGTATTTTAGCCTTGGTCCTAATCCAATGTTCTCTGGTGTTTTAGCCCCGGCTTGGTCCGATAGTCCCTGATGTTTGAGCTGTATGTTGGCACATGGCTCGCCGATGTTCTCAGCCTTGGTTTGGTCCATTACTGAGGCCCTGCTTTGGTCCGATATTCCCTGATGTTGCGTGCCCGCTTTGATTGGATATTCCGTTGTATTTTAGCCCCCGGTTTGGTCCAATTTTCATTTACGTTTTAGCCCTGGATCAGAAACAATCCCCTGGTGCTTTAGCCCCGGTTCAGTCTGACATTCTGTCTGTTTTTCAGTCCCAGTTTGATCCAGCAGTATTGGTTGGTGTTTTCACTCCACTTTGATCCAGTATTCTCTAGTATTCAGGCCTTGGTTTGAGCCAGTATTAATTGATGTTTTATCTCTGGCCTTGTCCAGTTTTCACTGGGGTTCTCTAGCTTTTTTTTTTCCTTCCTTCTTTCTTCTTCTTCAGCATCGTCTTCTTTCAGTAATTTCTGTCCACACTTTTACTAAGCGAAATGCATCAGTACATTTGAATTATTTCACTCTTATTGCCTCATGTGGTCTTACGTCGTCCTTGAGCTTTGCGGCTTTACTGTACAGTTGCGGCCGAGAACGCTGCGCTGCGGTCTGCTCCGTTTACACGAAGCTGATTGACGCCGACCTTGACTTCGCTGCGAGCATTAAATGCAGCAACCCATTAATATTAGTACAGGAGTGATTGAATTTAATGTTCTGCTTCAGCTCCATTTGTATGTCAGTGTTGTTTCGGTTGCTCAGTTGAAATGTCGTTGTTTGAGTGTTTAATCTCAGTATTATGGCGCCTTGTCCTTGTCCTTCACTGCGTCAGCCACCGTTGAATGTCAGCCCGCTGGAAACAACGCTACCTTATAGGAGTCGTCCTTTTTAATCAGCTTTCAGCCTGATTATTTGTTTTTTATTGACCCCCCCAGGTGCGTTTCACGTCGTTTCACGTCCACCAGAGAGTAGTGATGCATCTGCCAACATCAATTTTTATTAATAGATTTAATTCAGTTTGTTATGCAAAGATATAATAGATTCTATTTAGTATCTATACACATTTTGATGATTTTTCCCAACTGATTATATGTGTGTGTGTGTGTGTGTGTGTGTGTGTGTGTGTGTGTGTGTATATATATATATATATATATATATATATATATATATATATATATATATATATATATATATATATATATATATATACTATTCACATACTTTTTTCTTAGATCAGCATTTCTAATTTAATTTCTCACAAGCACAAAGTCCCTCATGTTCTTCAGCACCAAAACAAAGTTAGTTTTCCAGGTGAAATAAAATAAAGTACCTCACCTCAGCCCGGCCCAGCCCGGCCCGCTGAGAACTTTTTCTTCTGGGTAGATTCAATTTCACATTATTTTCAGTCCAACGTTTTTGCTCAGTTCGGATCTAATTTGCTCCTTTTTTTTCCTTTGTTCCTTTTAAGCTTCCTCTCTCTCTCTCTCTCTCTCTCTCTCTCTCTCTCTCTCACACACACATGCATAAACACACTGGTTTCAGGGATAAAATGTGCTTAGAAGGGAAACAAACTGTGTCCAGTTTTTTAAAACGTAACCGAAAGGCCAATTAAAACTAAACATAACAAAAGGCAAATTAATCAGTAAAATTAAAGAAATAAACTGAATTTCATTTCAGGATTCTTACTGTCAGTCTTCTCAGTGGCGTGTTGTTATTCCTGGGAGATATATGTTCATACATACATGGTCCATAAACTGGAGATACCGGGGATGTTAACCCCTTATCTTCTCTCTGACTGTCACACTGAGCGTAGCGATTTATTTCCTCACTTCTGCAGAGACAAGGCCTTTGAATCTTATTAAGCGCCGAGGCGGAGCCGTCCTCATCCGCCGTTTTATCCCCGAGCTCTGACCCTACGTCTTCGTGTTGGAGAATCTGAATATTACCAAAGGACGACTGCAGCGTACCCCCCCCCCCCCGACTCCATGCTTTCGTCGAGGGGATCCGACATCAGATGACCGGGGGGAGTCGTCAGGGCTCCTGCAGCCTCCACACACTCTGGAGCCGCTGGAGCTGCTCAAACAGCGTTTGATGCTCCTCTCTTTGCTGGTTGTGCGCCTCCTATCAATAATGTATGGGGAGCCGCCTCCCTGCTCTCCACATGGTAATATAGCTGCTCCTCCTTTCAAAGCCTCAACTCCACTGAGATGCTCACAGATCCTTCAGATCCTTCTCTGCTTTCCTTTCTTTCCTCCTTTTCTCCTTCATCACTTTCTTTCTCCCTCCTCTCTTACCTACTCTCTCCTTCTTCTCTCTTGTCTTTCTTAATCTGTCTTTTCTCTTTCCTCTTCTCCTCATCTTCCCTCCTCTACTTAGATTTCGTTTCTTCTTTGAGTCTCGACATCGACTTCCTTTTATTCTCTTATCATTTGTCTTCTCCTCATCCTCCCTTTTTTTCCTCCTCCTCCTACCCTCCAGTCTTATTTTTCTCCTTCTCCTCATCTTATCTCTCCTCTACTCCATTTTCCTCTCCCCCCCAGTTCTGTCTTTCCTCTTCTCACTCCTTTCAGTCCTTCCCCCTCCCCTTCTTCTCCTCTTTTCTCCCTTATTTCCTCATCTTGCCCCTTCTTTTCCCTCTTCTCCTCTCCTCTCTCCTTTATTCCCCTTTCTCCAACTCTTTCGTCCTCTCCTCCTTTCCTTTCCTTCCTTCTTTCTCAATCTCTTGTCTTCTTTGTTTCCTCATCTCCATCCTCTGCTTCCTTTGCTCCTTTGCTTTCCTCCTCATGCGTCCTCCCTCTCCTGTCCTCGTGTCCTTTACTTGCTCCTCTCCTCGTCATCTCTCGCCCTCACCCTTTTTTCCTACCCTCACCGCTCCTCATTACATCTTTCCTATCATCCTCTCTCCACTCTTTCTTTCATCATCTCCTGTCATCTGTATCCTCCCTCTTCTAATCTCCTCCGCTCTCATCACATCATTTCCCATCGTGTCAGTTTTCTTTTCGTTCCCTCCTCCTCTCGTTCCTCCCCCTAAACGTCGCCCACTGCTCCTCATCCATTAATTCCTTTCCTACTCTTTCTCGGTTTTTTGCATCATTCTTCCTCATCCCCTTTCACCTCTGTCCTCTTTTCCTGTCCTCCTAATACCTCGTCATTATCATCCTGTATTGTTTCTTTCCATGTCCATCCCTCTCTCCTCTCCTTTTGTCCCTCCTCATCCCCAGTCCAACTCTTTCCTCCCAAACTACCTCCTCCTCTCTCCCTTTTTTCCTCTCCCTCTTTTCTCCATCCATTTTCCCTCTCTGGGCAAATGAGCGTGACCTTGATCTGCAGGCTCTCCGCTGGGCCTCGCCATCCCCCGATGGACTCCTGTCTCTGGGATGAGGCGCTGACCTCCGAATCTCCTCTCAGCTTCTTGTGAAACCTGAGGGGACCACCGGGCCGCTCTGCTCCTCGGGGAGTCCGGATAGACGGGAGGGAACGGAGGAGGAGGAGGAGGAGGAGGAGGAAGAGGCTGACAGGCAGAGATATTTCACACCCGTGTGGTAGAGCACTTCCCCTCAGGGCCGGGAAGGGGATTTTGTTTGAAGTTGGGATCTGTCTGGTCAGCTCAGTGTCTCTGCAGCCCGGCCGAGCATGTTGCTGCCGCCGCCGCCGCCGCCGCTGCGAGGGATGAAGCGATTAGTCGGCCATTCATCATAATTAGGTGATAGATGTATGTTAAAAAGGGCCGTCAATGGGGTCCGAAACCGACTCCTTGCTTCACCTGGCAAGAGCCGGTAAACAAGCCCGCGCACCTGCCAAAAGCAGCTTCCACCAGCCAAACTCATTCCTCCTCGTTTCAGCAGGACTCGGATCAGATCCTGGGTGAGCCGCTCGGTAATGAGGCGAGGTTTGTCGTAGAACACGCTCTCCACTATCAGTTTATTTTCATTACACGACCTGAGCTATTGATAGAAAAGTCGAGGTGGTGTTTTTATTGTGTGGGCGCTCCGAGGCTGCGGAGGAGAAGCTGCGTGCACGTCCGAGCCAATGTTTGGATGAGGTTCGTTAAAGGGCCATGTCCACACGCCGGATACTGGACTGTCATGAGACCCAACAGCCAGCGTTGTGTCTCTGCTGGGATAGTCCAGGTCTGCCCGGTCCAGATGAAAACTGGGTCAGGTCAGAACATGGTCTCTTAAGGCAAATCAAGCCAAAAAATTACAACCCAGTGTTTGAGGGGAAAAAAAAAAGGAAAAAAATCTCAATTTTGATAATGAAAACCTCAAATTATTTTGATTTCTTAATTTGCTCAGAAAATGTGTTTGATATTTAACAAAACATCTCTGAGGTCCGACATCAGGATGGTGAAGCTGATCACTAATGTGCCTTCTCCTTGTAAATGCAGTTCGCATCCACATCCAGGTGGTATCACGCCTCAGAAACTCAGAAACTGAGTTTTTGTGAGTTCCGATGTATGAAAAGTCTCATGGAAAGTCGAGGTGAGAGTCCGTCTTTCAGGGTGATTGTATGTGAGTTTAACTGACGTTGTGCGTTAGAGACCATCGACCATTAAGCCCCAACACGATCAATTCTGCTCAGCTGGAATTTGAAAAAGTGTCACTGCCAGTTGTCCGGCGATGCGAACGCTTTGAATTTGTCTGTCGAGACGCGACGCGACGCGAACACAGCCCGATGAGCTCGTGGTCGGAGCGAGTCGAGCCCCCCCCCCGTCCCCGGAGTCGTTTGCACAGACGAGCGTGCCCTTCAATGACCTTTACCGCGGTTTGTTTCTTTTATACAGTGTGTTAGTTCCCTCCAACCCTCGTAACTACTCCTCAGTGATCACGCTGCTGCTCCTGCACATGATATTATACTGCTCTCTGTCCTGAGGGGGGAAGCAGGACCTGTTTTTTTTTTTTTTTTTCATGCCTGAGCAGTAAAAACTCCCATAAAACATAACAACAGCCAACATCTTCGCAGAGAAAATGGCCTCCCTCCAGGCTCCTGCAGGGACAGTCGAGTCCCCCACCCCAGCCCGGCCCCCCGGTGTCCTTCAGGCCGCCGCGTCCACACGACACAAAGGCGCAGCCCAGGTTTTATATCGAGCGCCGCCATGAAGGAGGGCTCGGAGGTTCGAGTGAGACGGATGATTGTGGAGAGGCCGTTGTTTGTTGGCGCCACAGAGGCGTAATCCACCGAGCAGATGGCTTCCAAGAGCTCTGGCCAAACAAAACGAAAGACTCACAATTACAGCCGGAGTCATTTCATTTTGTCTGTGTAGACACAAGCAACAAGCCGCCGCTGGTCGTTAAACACGAGAGCTGCACTGTGTTTGTCGGTCTGCTGAATGATTTAAGCTTCAAAAAAATCTCCGAATTGGTTGTTTGATGTGCCGGTTTCAGTGGCTGCGTTTCAGGGATAAACAAGTCGGGGTTTGAATTCGGCGCGACTCATCGTGTCAGCCATCTGCCACCAGACTTTTTTTTCTTTTCCAGTAGGAAAGTCGTCCTGAAAACTCTGTATTGGCTGCCTGCTCTTCGAGCAGCTCCAAACACCGATCCGGAGCCGTTTTTCTTGGTCCGGCTGACGTGAACGGTTCAGGTGTAATCCCTCGGCTGCCGTGATGAGAATCCCTGGCGGGGAATCGAACCTCTAATCGAACGAGCCGGATGTAAGAAGGCTTTGGAAAGCAGCGAGCTTCGATGGTGTCGGAGCAGCGGGGAGGGTTTCCTCTAAGTGCATGGGCCCGGCCGAGCGGGGGCATTTGACAACGTTAGTCTGTCGGGATTCTTTTCTTTTGAAAGGCAATTGCTGAGCTCTGTGCTGTGGAAGTCAGAGAGATATGCTTCTTCTGGCAGGAGAGGAGCCAGACACTGGGAAATAGGGGCTTGGCATGAGAGAGGGAAATTTGCAACTCGTGGCGTCGGGGTTTTTTTTTTTTTTTTTTTTACAGTTTCTGCTGAGTCTGATTTTAGAAAAAGAATCAGGGATCTAAGCTCGTAATCGTTGCAGGGGAGGCCGCATTATATTGATTATTAAAATATGTCCCCTTCAGTAATCGACCGGGCGTCGGGTCCGGAAGCTGCGGGAAAGCAGGTCTGTCCTTATCAGTGCTCAGTGCCAGACTCACCCCAAAATGTGGCAGATACGTGACACTGATTTGAGCACCTCTGGCTCCACATCAGCACGGATGGCGGCCGGCGACGGCGGGCGACGGCTGCGTGACAGTCGCCAAGCACGTAAGCCTCTGGCTCATGTTTCAACGGCTTCACCAGCCGTTGTTTTTCTGCTGCTGTGAAATTATGTACATTCAGTGTTACTGTAAAGAGACCACAGTTATGTTTATTCTCATTAACACTCATGTGCATCCATGACGCTAAGCGAACACGTCCAACACACCGTCGCTCCTCATTAAACCTTTGCGAGGCCGATCATTTTCAAATACCCTGAGACCTGCCACGTTCGACCTTCGCAGTCGTCTTCTGCTTGCGCGTTTGTTGGTATATTGCTACATTTTTTAGTTCTGGGTCTAAAAAATCGTGCTCATGGAGGTGTGTCCTCATTGTGTACACACTTGTACACTGTGTTTATAACTCTTTGGGGGGGGCTGGTTGAGAGCTGAGCTTAAAGGCAAACACAGAGATGCTCCGGTCTTGTGCCGGCTGCGTTTACGTTCGGATGTAAGGAGGACTCTGATTGGCCGGGCTTGACAATCGTCTCCTCGGCTGGACGCGGCCCCCGGTGATCCTTCCTGGTCGGGTAACAAGGAACCGAGCCGACCCGGACGCCTCCAGGTTCAACGAGCGGAGGCACATGCTCGACATTTCCTAGCTTAGCTCTTTACGCGTCAGACGGAGCATTAGCTGAGCTGATGCCATATAAGTGACTGTGATTCAGCTTTGTTTCATTCATTGTTGATTCATGTGATGATGGATCAACTGACTGATTGCAAGACGGTTTCTGTTGATGTGGTTGCTTGGTTTTAAGATTGCTGAAAGGCATTCTGGGTAGAAAAATGAATAAATATAAATCCCTAACCAACAGCCCGAAACCCCAAATATACTCAGTTTCTTGTCACATAGGACAAGAGATAGCAACATATCCTCATATGAAGAGTGAAAAACAGCAAATATTTGACAAATAATAAATAAATGTATTTCTTCATATAAAATGACTAGAATTATTATTCAAGTACCAAAATAGGTGCCAATTAGTTATTTATCAATTGACTGATTGATTAATCAGTCGGTATATGAAGTAAATGAATATACAGGCTGAGGGAACGTAGGTTCCCCAGGAGTAATGTCACGTCCATCTATCAGTCTGAGGCGGACGCATCCGCCCGTTAACGCTTCCACTGCACCATCTCGACACCTACGTCAGTCTGCAGATTGGTTTGTCTTCAGGTCCCCTCCTGTCTGTCTGTCCGTCTGTTGCCTGTCTGTTGCCCGTCTGTTGCCCGTCTGTTGCCCGTCTGTTGCCCGTCTCTCTCTCTGTCTGTGTCGTGTAGCGGTGGAGCCTGACTGATGGCTCCGTCCCTCAGCCGCCTCGCTGTGATGAACAACGGCTGGAGACGAAGTCTGTTTCCCTAATACATCATTACCTCTAAACCTCAAACACACTCCCTCTGCCTTCGTCTCACACACACACACACGCTTGCACGCGCACACACACACACACACGCACACCTGCATGCACACTCACGGGCGGCTGCACATTTAATGCTCCATGCTGTTTAGCTTAATGGGAAGGAAATGGCACTAATGCTGCCGGGGCCAGTGTTTAAAGCCGGCGGCGGCGATCAGCTCGCCCCCGGGACGGCGAGGAGCTCCAGGTAAACGGCCCGCTGCTGTAATCAGGATCTTCTTCGGCGCGTTTACGGGTCAGGAGGTGAGCGGCGAGGCCGCACCATCTCGCATCCAGCTCCTCGAGTCCCAGGATTCCCTGGAGATCACAAGGTGACTCGGCCTGTCACGGGATTTATAGTCTGATTTTGATGCAGTTATGGTTATTTATCTAAATATGTAGTTGCTGTGGAAACCTAAATGCTTTTTAACTGCGTCAATCAATGTTAATCATATTAGCGTCTAATCAAATTGGTTTTTGTAATGTGAGATGTGTGGCTTTAATGGACAGACCCACAGCTCAGCAGGCTTCTTTGCCGCCGCTGCTGTTTGTAGCCGTTTGTCCAGCCGATGAACACAGGGAGTGTTTCGCAGCCAAAGAGCCAGGGGGTGGTGGAGACCCAAACCAGAGCTAAAAGCAGAGGGGGTACCGGACTGGACTCATCAGGTGACACTAACTTGACTCTGTCTGCTGGATGAAAGACGCCTGTCAGGCACCGAATTACCAAGCTGAACTAGTGGTAAAGGCGTGTATCCAGGCTTTTGATGTAGTAACGGATCAATAAGGCTAAAGGTTTGGTGGTGATATTACTGAGCTGAGTTTTATCTGGCAACTGTAGTTTTAGTTTCCTCTTTTTGATGTGTATTTTAATTATTTTACTACTGCAACTACTACTACTGATACTGCTTCTACTACTAATACTACTAGTACTACCAGTTCCACTACTACTACTCCTACTACTACCACTACTACTTCAACTACTGCTACTACTGCTGGTACTACTACTCCTACTCCCACTACTGCTACTACTACTCCTACAACTACTTCTGCTACTACTACTTCTACTACTACTCTGTCCTGACAGTTGTAGGATCCAGGTTTAATGACCTGGTCTCTGCAGGAGAAACCAGACCAGGTGTCTCACAATTGAAGATCATTGACACTCAGGTTCAATGGAAACATCCATTAGCCGAGTCTGTGTAAATTAGGGAGAAATGTAGTGAGAGATGAGAGGAGATGAGTTGGATGCAGGTAATGCTTTGGTTTGGTTTTCAGCGCATTATCTCAGCTCAGGCCTGAAAGTCACTGCTGGCCAGGACGTCGCCGCCGAGGCCTGGACCAGCACAGTTCATATTCCTGGGCTGAGGTCACCTGGACCCGCTGGTTAGGGCCAGTTTCATTTTAACAATTAAACATGGATTATTAAAAGGAAAAACTGGAATAAAACCAGGGTAATGAGTTACCAGCTCTTCATATTACAACAACACAGCTCAGTCCTTCAGTAGTAAAAAAGTAGATCACAGATAAATTTGGAGAAATGTCTTGTGAAAAAGTGTATTTAAATTGTTGCTGCTGGGAATAGCAGCATTGCCGCTTAAAAATTTTCCAGCCATTTCTTGATTGAATTTTCTAGTGTTTTCTGGAGCTTTGTGGTCTCACATGACGTCTAATGCAAGTTTGGACTCTTAGTCATGTTTATCTATGTATTTCCTTATTGCCTTTGGTCTGTTTGTGCTTTTATGGAGGTTGAATGAATTGTGTTTCACTCTCTTTTTGCCTTTGTTCTTCCCAGAATTCAATTCTTTCTTTTTTTTTTCTGAACTGTAAACTCACGGTATGTGGAAGAAAAGGCTCTCGATTCTCAGTGTGTCTTCCCCCATTAAAAAAAGGGAAGGATAATTACATCGCAATTGTACAGGCATGTAAAGTCAATGCATCTAGACACGTAGGCACATGCACGCAGTCCTGTGCAGAAACTTACACACACACACACACACACACACACACACACACACACACACACACACACACACACACACACACACACACACACACTCACACACACACTGTCCGGTGTCCACTGGGTTTTGGTTGGAGGCTGAGGCCTGGGGATTGTCAGACATGATAAAGTCTGGGTCTGCAGCAATATTAGCCCTATGGGTCATTCATTTCATCCCCTTATTAGCGACATCGTGGAGAAGCAGCTCAGCACTGAGACAGGGGTGGGGGGGGTAGTGCTGTGTTGGTGTAGGGTGTTATGGGTAATGGGGCTACAGATCCACAGAGATAGATAGTTTAATTAAGCATGAGAGAAATTAAGACCCCATCGGCCCAAAGTGAAAAATGAGCTCTGAGGGCAGCGGGAGCCATGTTAAACACAGGGGGGAGGGGTGTGTGTGTGTGTGTGAGTGTGTGTTTGTGTGAGTGAGTGTTTGTGTGTGTGACAACACAAGTGCTTATCTTCCCTTGTTGTTTTAAATAGTACAGCAATTTAACTATGAATTCTTTACATTTTATACAGTTTACCTGTGAAATACCTTCAGTCATTACCTGGTTATCAAATCATCCATTATCTGTCATTCTCCAGCCGAAGACGAATGGACAGTTTAGTTTAAGCTTTCCCAAATTAAAACTTTTTAAATGTCATGTTATTTACAGCAGTTTCACAGAAACCACATTCACCAGCTGTCGTTTTGGAGGATTAAAATTTAAATGAAAAATCTGAATAAGAAGTTTATTGTTTAGAGTATCCAAGAAAAATCCAGTCAAGGGCGGCTGGACTTGGTTGTAGACCTGTCCTGCAAGACGCTTCCTCAGTGTTGCTGATTTGTAGGGAAACACAGGTATTTAGTAGCAGTAGTATTTGGCCTCGTTAATGACCCCGCCAGGGCTAATTAACCCCCCCAGGTCAGTAAGAACTGAAGAAATGTCTTGGATCAGGAGACCAATCGCCCTTGAATTCATTTTTATGGATAACTACGACCTGGGTGGCTGAGAAGCTTCACAGAATTATTGTTCTGAGTTGTATAACTTAAAACATAAGAATTATAAAAGTTTCAATAGCAAACCCAGAGCTCAAAAAAAGTAAATCTGAGCATCAACATTTTAAAAGCCGTTGTTCAGCCGTTGGCGCTCAGATGAGTCCGACTTTAAGAAAATGAAGTAATGATTAAAAAGATCAATAAGGAAACCGTTTTCCCTTTTTCTCTTTTGATGAAATTATCACAATCTAATGTATCTGCAGAGGATTAGTGCGAATTGTGATCAATACCAATGATTCATCAATGACTAAGCCAAAAGCACAAGACTAACAAAAGCCTCATTAGCATCATGTTATTAAAACACTTTACTGCCTGTTCTCTCTTCCACAACCTTAGTTCCTACCGTTGTTTATGCCATCGGGACGATGCCGTCGCTACGATGAACTTTTGCCACCTTCCTCTTCCTGTTTACTGCTGATCACACACACTTTCTTTTGTTCAACTCACAGCGTCCACAGGTGGACAGTGTCTACACTAATACAATATCAGATCCCCAAATTAGGACCAAAAGGTTTCACTGGTTAAGGGAGAGATTTTTCCCTGATAGTTGTTTTTATATCTGCTAATTCATTTAGTTGAGTCTGCAGAGCAAGCACCCCCACTGTCAGAGTTGGGGGTTCAGTTCCCCCCTGGTACCACTGACCTGGTGCCACTGACTGCATTTAAACTTCCAAATGTGCCTTTGCCATAAGTGGCGGGATGAAAGAAAGGAAACAGGGTCTCCGAGAGACATCTACTGCAGGAGATGAAGGGAAAGAGAGGAGGAAGGGAGGGAAAGAAGGAGGGATGGTTAATGGGAGATATGAAATTTGGAGTAAAGAGGGAGGGGACCGGCGGTGCTGATGGAGAGATTAACTTCAGAGCCTGACGAAAAGCAGGAAGATGAAAAGAAACACCATAGGAATCGTGGCAGAAAGCTCAGAGGATGCAAGGGAGGGAGGAGACGGACTGAGACATCAAGACGTTGAAATAAGAGAAAGATGTGATAGATTAAAGGAGGAAATCAGAGGAAGAGTGGGGTGAACTTGGTTCAACTATGGTGGTTAACCACCGCTCGCTCTCACCTTCCACTTCTTTTTAACGGTAATACAAGTTTCTTAAAACATGGGCGCGGTTGGTTTCCATCCGCTGAGATCTGGAGACGTTGCAGCATCACTAAGAGAACTAGGACAAATCAGAAGGGTCAAGAAACACGCGGTCGGGCGAGCGGACGGGTTGGAGACAAACAGGTGAGAAGAGAAAGGCGCTGAAATGACGAGACAAACTCTCGGTGATGTCTGATTCAGTCCTCCAGACATTTAGACCAGTTCTCTTCTAGTTTAATTGAACCTTATTTACTTTAACTCTGCAGTGTCCCGGAGCAACAGGGAATCATCATTTTTCATGTTTACCCCCCAGTCAAAAAGGTTCCGATGGTTCCGGATAAACTGTCGGCTTGTTTACAACCTTCTGATTGTCTGACTCAAGGTGACTCTTGACCCACTGGTGGTTTAAACAGCCAAATTCAGCATTTCATGCTTACTTGCGGCTGACGTTTGTCTCTGCGGGCCACCGTAGGCCTCTCCCGAGGTAAAACCATCGTCCTTCTTCGACAGAGCCTGACCGACGGCCTCTTACTCCGGCAGCAGCATCTAAGCCTGATGTGTTCCTTTTGAAACTGCACTTGACAAATATATTTCTGAGTCTGTAGCCTTCAGCGAGACAGTTGGAAAAGAAAGCTCAGTTTCGCTGCTGTCAGTTAGAAAGAGCAAATAGGCGTCTTGAGACTTCGCCGCGCTATTGTCTGCGTCTCCTGTGTGATATCATTTGATTGATCAAAGGCAGCAAAACAAACCCTCATTTGCATGAAGATATCGTGGATTAATACAGTAAAGAAAAGAACAATGTGTTTCAAGGAGCGAGGGATTTAAAGACAGACAGCAGAGGACGGAGAGCAAATAAGAAAAACAGATTCCCCTCGTCCTCCCGCTTTGTCTCGTGCCAGTGATCTGTCCAATAAGGCCTCGCCTAGTAGTACTAATCCCTTTGTTTTGTTATGCCGGTCTGGCTATCTCTTTCCACTGCCTATCGATTATCCGTGCTTCCCTGCCCTTTTTGTGACACTCGAATGAATCTCATTTCCCCTCTTATTGTGTTGCAGTAACTTTAAAACAATCCAGCCCCTGTCCCATAATTCGCGGAGCCAGGGGCCTGTGAAAAGGTGGAGGTGAGATTAGAAGCCACAGCTGGACGTTGAGGATGAGGGGACGGTCCGATTCAAGTCCACGCTGTACTAAGAACAAGGTTCATCTTGTGTGATGTGTTAAGTTTCTATCTCCAGGCCACAGCGGGTTGAGCGGCAGAATCTCTGAGGCTGTCCAGGTTTTTAGATTGTGACCGGACCTCCGGATGTCGAGCTTCACTGCCGGAGCGGAGTTGATGAGGTGCCATTGTGAGTGAAACCAGTGGATTTTCAGGTCACTGAACGATAAGCCGCCGGTTTGACTGCAGGACTCAGTGAACAGGCCACATACAGGGAAACAGCTGTGGCTGAGGCTCATTTTGAACTGGACTTCTGAGGGAGCAACTGAGACCTGAGGCTTGAGACTTGTTACTCGAGACCTGAGACTCGAGACCTTAGATCTGAGACCTGAGACTCAAGACTCAGGACTTAAGACTCAAGACTTGTTACTCTTGACTCGTGACTTGAGACCTGAGACTAGAGACTTGAGACCAAAGGCCTGAGACCTGAGGCCTTAGACCTTAGATTCATGACTCAAGATTTAAGACTTGTTACCTGTTACTCGTGACTAATGACCTGAGACTGAGAGTTGAGATTGTGAGTTGAGACTTGAGACCAAAGGCCTGAGACTTGAGACCTGAGACTCAAGACTCAAGACTTGTTACTCGTGACTCGAGACCTCGGGCAAGAGACCTGAGACCTGAGACCAGACATTAGACTTGACTCCAGTCTGACAAAATCACAATAATGAGAACTTACCCTGTTTTACATACTGGACTCAAGTCAAGATTTGACCTGTTGACATCCTGGAATTATTAAAAAAAATAAAGAAATGAATGATTTAAAAGAAAAACACTAGAGGGACATAGACACACATGTTGACATGGACACACACGTCTCCTATACATTTAAAGGATTGATTCACAATTTTTCAAGTCTGTCTTTAGATACTAGACAGTAATTATTCCTTTTATTCATAAAGAGTCTCATTCTGTGCGTGATGGTTCCCACTCTTTAGCTGAAGCTAATACGAGGCTGTAGCTAAATCTCGGCAGGTTCTATCTTAGATGCTTGAATGAAAACGGCAACGTTTTCACTGGGGTACAAATCAGTGACCGCTTTTCAAAAGTTTTGGCTCTGTCCTCGCCGGGTTTGAGACGCTGGTTCTGGTCCAGCCAGGACCTTTGCTGCAAGTTCTGCATGGTTATAATGGTTTCCCCCCGAAACAAAAGCATGTCAAAGACCACTGCAGTCCAATAGTAAAACACTGCCTTTGCATCAGAAGCTGTAGTTTGCATTTAACCGAAATAACTGACTTTTTGAAACACACATCTGATCAATTTTGCATTGATCCTGCAGACATATTTTGTAATTAATCTGTTTTACTTTGCTTATATATAATTCACTAATCATGCTTACACATCATAGAATCCTAATAATGTGATTTAGAAGAAAAAACATTAAACTAGTTGGCTGCAGCTTTTTGGTGTAAATTTTTATCAGAAGCCAAGTCAAGTAACTGCGGGGGCACCAGCAACTGCAGCTATTTTTAGTCCTATGATTAGACTTTGATTAGTGCTCATGTCGTGGTGTTTATGCTCATTTACACATTTTTCAACTTGATGACAAATCACACGCGGGCTTTTGATAACCACCACATTGGACTATGTGTCGGGCCTCACGCTCCTGGAAAACCGTCCGTTTCATCCGCAGCCGCGAGGACGTTTACGCCTTTGACAGATCACTGTCCGAGTTGAGACCGAGCTCTACTGAACGCCGTATCGTTTCAGGACCCGCCCCTGCGCCCAAGACACATCGAGTCACTGCCACATCAATCGGGAGGCTTTGATAACACGCAGAGGAATTAAATAGGAATCCATAACCCCCTCCGCTCAAGGATGAGATGAATTTGATTTGTTTCTGTGAGGTAATTTGGAAGCAAGATATTGATAAAGATCGCAGTAATAAGGGAGAGGCAGAGGAAGATCTTTGTCTTGTTCCGACTCTAATGGTTTTTGTCTCCCACTGTCTGGGTAGGAGTCACTCCGTAAGTGTCATTAGGATGCGCAGGGAGTCACTCCGGCTAAATATTGCGCAGGCTTCATTTAGCACAGACGAAACCATGACTCATTGTGGACTCACAGAGCGAGTGAGTCACGCCGCAACCCAAATCATTTTACTCGGCCGCTGAGTGAGTTATCTCAACAGCTACCGGCGTTTGTGTTTCTGAGGCCTCCAAAGCTATTAGTCCCATTCTAGTATATTATGCTAATTGGTCCTCAGTGATTTTGGGGCCGGACCGACTGTGAATTTCAGTCTCTGATGCTCCGAGGCTCATTGAGACGTGACTGTTCTTGTGATGCGAGGAGACATCAACAGAAAAAAAAAACACAAGACGTGTTCTGAATCTTTGTTTAATTGAAGGTCACACCCTGAGCTTTGCAGAACTTTATTGGGAATGAATGATGGGAAATTACTTTTCTTATTCTTAACGCTGCACTAATCAGTTTTTTTTTTATCCTGACAAGGGTCAAATGACTCTGTGGCATGAGAAAGGTGTCTCTTGAAGTGACAAAACTGCAGAGTTGCCATTAACTTTGCACTTCCCCTCAACCCTGAGGAAAATTCGGTCTATTTCAGATCATCGTTTTCAGTTTTTCTGCCCTCATCAATCTTGTATCCAGCAGCAGCTGCAGATGGAGTTGTTTTCATAAAACAAGCTAATCCCACCATCCACTACCTTCTGAGGTAAACAGCAGACGGGTGAGAAGGTGGAGCGTCTCAATGGTGGTGGAGACTAAACACTAAGCTAAAAGAGACAGTGACAGTCGACACACCCCCAGTGAAATGATACTGTGTTGTGGTTGATGGATGTGTGAACAGGCAGCTGTTTTGCTAACTTTTTTCAGCTTGTTCTATTAGTTTTCAGGTTGATGCATGTGTGTTGCAACTATAAATGTTATATCCTTTAGCAAAAATCCAGCCACTTTGAATACTGGAATGTGGGGGGTGGACATTTCTCATTGTTTATTAAGATTAGAAGCAAGGTTTGTCCTAGTTGTCGATTCCCGTACTTACTGAAGAGAGAGGAAGGGCAAGAGAGTGGATTAGCAAACGTGAGAGAGAGAGAGAGAGAGAGAGGGCAGATGAAGGTAGAGATAGATGTAAAGTGAACGAGAGAAATAGGACGTGCTCTGGGAGCCGCTCGGTTCTGTAGCGTTGCTCCAAACGTGCAGGAATCATCTCAGCCTGCTCCGGTTTATAGGCTGAGCTGGTCAAAAGCTGTCTGGTGGAGTAAAAAAGGTAGAAAATGAGCCTCTACTTCTACCTGTTCCCCAACCCGTGACTAATCTTCTCACCAAATATATTTCGGATACGTGATGTGGTTTTTTTTTCTGTTCTCCTGACAACAGAAACAAATGGGGTTGAAAACTTAGCCTCTGTCGTCCATTAACTCCAGACAGAAACCAGGGACAGCGAGCTACTTGAGGATGGATCAGCTGATTGTGACGATTGTGAAGCTTAGCCGAGTCACGGCTGTTGAGGAAAATCCACGTCCTGACCTCCGTCACGTATGGGATCCGCACTCACAGACTGATTTAGTTTTTATTAAACTGAAGTCTTAGGGCTTTTAGCAAAAACATTTACTAATTTAATACAAGATTACACTCTAAATGTTTCAGTGAAAGTCCATTATCTCCACTCTCACAGAAGCCACATTTGTCTCATTATCTTTTAGGCGATTTGAATTTTTGTTGGGTGGTTGGGGGGGGGGTTATTGCCTCGTCATCTCTTCCTAAAACTGCCGGGTGCTGACGATGCTGTTCCCTTAATAAAGATGAATTTTACACACTTAGAAGAAAGGCTGAATGTTGACGACTCTGCCCCCCGTTTGTTCTCAGCTCGGAGACATCCAGCCCGAGTTCAGCCAAGTTTGACTCATCAAACATTAAGCGGCGGGGTCCCTGCAACCAGCCAGATGCTCCGCCGCTACGCTTCTCCCTTTTTTTTTATTCTTCCGTGTTTCTTTTCCATGGAAGACCACCCGGCTACGCTTCATGCTCCTCTGCCTCTGCATAAACGTGTTTTTATTTTTTTAACATCCCCTCTGGTAGGGGCTCAGTCATAACATGCTTCCTGCCCTTTGGAGCATCTCTTGACCTTTAAGTCCGGACAGATATTCTCCCGTGTAGGAAGTCGGGCTCTAACCGGAGATGAAAGGCTGCTGAGAGGCTCAAACTGCGGTTGTCTGCCCGTGAGGGGAGAACGCAGGAGGAGAACGGATCTCCGTGGCTTCGGAGTGACGTGAGGAAAAACAGCTTTGAAAGTAGTTGCCTTTTAAGGGAAGGTTGCACCTAAACATTTAATATAAAAGCCACTGATACTGTACTTTCTTCCCTGTGTCGGTTTTGTTGAATCAGGAATTTGGTTTTTTGTGAACTTTTTTTTTTTTCTAATCTGTAATTTCACTCTGGTTTAAGTTTTTCTTTAACTCAAATATTTAACTTCACTACATTAAAGTCAAAGTTATTACGGAGTAAAAACAAAGGGCATGTGATAGGGTTATGATCAACCGTGTGACGAGGCAGCAGATGAGCAGCTGCAGCAGGGAAGAGGTCCAGGTGAGTCCTGGGCCTCACCTGGACCAGGTCCAACTACATCGACCCTGGTTTAAATTAGGATTACCTCAGCACAGATGGATAAAAAAAAAAAAGTCTGATAAAAAGGTGCATGTACTTTGATTAATCACTGATTTAATGCACCGCGGCAAGGGATCCCAAATCGAACACACCTAGAGGAGCAGAAGAAAACAAAGCTTTCACTCCGCTGGTGAGGATGATGAGGAGGAGTCAAATTGTTCCTCCCTCAAAAACAAGATGATGCACCACGACGGGTGCTGCTCAGCAAACATTCAGATTAGTTTACTATTTGCTTCTAGACAAACTGAAAACTGGATTCTGCAGTTTGGCCCCCCGCTGACTTTTGTGGCCCCCGATAGGGTTTTGATGCACCTGCTTCAAAAGGGAGAGAGCCTAGAGAGGGGGATTAGCTGGAGCCCGGTGCTGCCTCAGCACTGTGTGCGTGGAGGAGGGATTTAGGAGCTCCATATCTAGTCTGACAGAGGAGTTTAGGGGAATTGTGGAGCAGGAACAACATCGGTGTTGGGGGAATGAACCGGGTACAGGGCAGCTGTCACGGGGTGCGTCAGCATCAGCAGGGAAGAGAGAAAACGGCTGTAAAGGAGATTCAGCACCAAGAAGGAGCGGCGGCGGCGGCGGCGGCGGCAGTGTCAGCGTCAGTAGGCGAAGGGCAGAAAAGAAGACACGTGACTAGACTGAAGTTAGCAGGGCGGCAGGCAGGATTACATTCATGTTAGCGACAAGCTATGATTTGCGTCTATCTTCCTAAGTAAGTCTTAGCGAGCGGATAAGCGAAGGCCGCACATGTTCCCTTCTTCAGGTGAAGCTTCGTGACTTCTCGTTCTGTCAGGACGTGAAACTTGCCTTTTTTCCTGGGCACTTTACCTGGAGGCATCAGTAGTGGCTCGATTTAAAAATGCTCAGGGGGAAGCACCTGATAGACACACGACTGGATCTGTTTTAAGGCGTGAGGCAGCTTAGGGCGCGGGGAAACTGGAAGGTGGTACTAGACTTAGGGGAAACCGCTCCTGGTCCCTCAGGAGGTCTGGGTCCCCCGTCCCTGTCATATTCAGAGTCATGGCCGCCTGTGTACACTGCAGAGCTCACAGCGCCATGGGAGGGGACGCAGGAGTGGAGGCCATGGGAGGGGGTAGAGGCTTAGATATATTGAGCTGGCAGCAAAGGTCAAGGAACCGGTTTGGAAAAGCAAAGGTCCGCTCCGTCTGGGGAATTTGTACGGAAAGGATTTTTTGTTATTAAGTGAAGTCAGACTCACGGGGCAGAGCTTATATCGGGCAGTGAAAACATGGCCGAGCTGGACTGAGAGTAGAGACCAGAGAAGCTGACGGCGGATCACGGAGCGGTATTATGATGTTAGAGGTTGAATGCCGTTGTTTGCTGGGCTCATATTAGCAACCACCTCTGACCAGTGCTGCTAGATTTTTAAAAGTAGCCTCTGCTGGTTTGATTCAGTTGTGTGTCTTTGTGTGAGGTGATAGTGAAACTGTGTGATGGTTGTGATTTTCAATAGCTTCAGCTTCCCTTGGGGATTTAGCAAAAGTTAGCATAAGTAACACTGTTTACTGAGCAAGGTTGATGCTAATGTCCAGTTGGGCTCTCGGAACATACAGCATTTATGTCCATGTAAATCTTTGGAGGGACATGTTTAGGGGTCAGCTGAAAGCAAAGTTGAAAGTTCCCACCTGATGAGCCTGAAGTTATGCCTCTGCTTATGCATGAAACGTCTTTGTAGGCTGGTTAACGCCGAGTTTCTTTTTCATCTCAAGGGCTTTTTCCATTTATTCAAATGCAGGAACGTGGTCTCGCACACTGGACTGAATCTCTGCGTGTGTGCGAATCTTTTGGGTCGAGAGGATTTGGTGTTGGTCGGCGGTTCGTAATTGTTCTGCATAAAAAGTGAGGAACACCCGCACAACTGGGCCATATGGTTGCGGAGAAATTCCGACCTCTGTCTTCGGCTCGACGGACCGGACATGCGACCCGTCCGATCATCCGAGCGCCCGCTGTCCTCCGGACGCCGAGACGGGCTGCAGGCTCGGAGGCTCAGAAGTGGGTCAGGGGAAACAGCGGCATCATCTGTCAGACGATTCAGTAGATTTACGAGAATGCGGCGTGGTCACCTCCGCGCAGCCCAGCGAGAGGGTCAGGACCATCAATTAATATTAGACCCGGGCGTCTGCTGCATGCAGCCTTTTGCCCTTATCACCATGTGCGCTGATAAATGTTGTCATAAAATGTGTTGTGCGGCTCGTAATTCATTCATTTTTGTCAGTGTGCTGCTGTCGTGTTTGTGCCAGATGCCGGAGTCACCGTTTACGCAGCGGGGACTGAGAAATGTTTGTCCTAAATTCTGCATTATGGATCAAAATTTGTCCACATTGGTATTAACGTCAACTTTCCCCCCCCCCAGCCTGCGAGCTGATGAACCAGGGCATCTTGGCGCTGGTGACGTCGACGGGCTGCGCCTCGGCCAGCGCCCTGCAGTCCCTGACCGACGCCATGCACATCCCGCACCTGTACATCCAGAGGAACAGCGAGGGGTCGCCGCGGACCGCCTGCCAGTTCAACCCGAGCCCTGGCGGGCAGCGCTACACGCTGGCGGCCCGGCCCCCGGTCCGCCTCAACGATGTCATGCTGACGCTGGTGGAGGAGCTGCGCTGGCAGAAGTTCATCGTGTTCTACGACATTGAGTACGGTGAGTGGAGGTCGATGTCGCTGTGCTGGTCTGAGGGAACGGATTCCCTGGTCTTCGGAGCTCGAACAGTGAGATCTGCTGATGGAAATTCTGCAACCTGCTCTTGAAGGTTGTTGATTGTTGTAGTGGACGAATGCTTGACCGAAATGAGAAAATTCTCCGCTTCCCTACAGTTTTGCCACATAGAAAGTTTTGCAAGAGCTGAAAATACATGCTGAGGGTAATTTGAATTGGCCTGAACTGACTTGGTTAGTTACTTGTTTATAGACTTGACTGTTTCAGCTACAGTATTTTAATACAGTTACTGGTGTTTTGCTGGACTTTGTTGTGAAGATTGCAAATGCACAGACCATTGTATTTAGAATTTATTTCTCTTTTTTCATCTATGATAGAATCACACAGTAATTGTCTATTCATAGCTTTAATCATTTAATTGATGGGGTGATAATTAGATCAAAGTGATGAAAATGAAATGAAAATTTGAATCCTCCGAAACACGTTGGATTATTGTCAGGAAAAACATTGGATACTAAGGTGTTTCATCACAGTTTCCCCCCTAATTTTTCCCTGTTGTTATTATGAGGCTACACAGAACAGTTGTGTCCTCTTGTGTCTGAGCTCTGTGGGATCCTTGTGTGTTCTTGGGGTTTTAGCATTGAGGTTCCCCTTTACATTCTGTAGAAGACTAAGTGTCACAGCGTGGCACTTCCACCTTCCTCATGACCCACCCGCTCTCTCAGCAGGAACCAAGGCAAAGAAACACACCTGTGCTTGCAGCTTTGCTGCATGATCGTATTTCTACCTCTGGCGGCAACAGCTTCTCCATATTTCATTTTTTTAATAATTATTTTGGTTTTATGACTTCTGCATCCAACAAGTCAAATTGTTTTCTGATCCCTGATGTTGTAAATCACATGGAGTACATGTAGACGAATAATTGAAAAAGCATTATGAACCACTGCAGGATGCCTAAATGATTTTCTATGTTTTCTGGCCCTGAAAAGCCTCCCTTGACTGGATATAGCAGCAAAACTTCAGAGATGGAGTCTCTGGTCTGCTTTATTTGTTTGGAATAGCTTACTCTGACTGTATCTTAATGAAATCACATTAGGTTCAATGGATTCTTCTGCGTAATCGATACAGGATGGTGGCAATCACAATATAAGGATATAGACAGATGCAGGCATTTAGCCTCTCAGAGGCTCTTATCTTGAATGTTTTAGAGTGAGTGCATCAGTAGCTGCAGGCCACGATCCGAATCCTTTAATAACGACGGCTCAGTGAGCAGAACGACCGAAGGACGACGAGGCTGCAGCGAAACTTTTCTTTCTGAGCCACAGATGCGTCTGCGAGGCGACACATCTGGACGACTTGGACGATCGAAACACTCTTGCTCTGACGGCTGATCCGGGATCTGTTGCAGCCTCCCTGTGGTAGCCCCAGCCAGTTACACAACGCGTTTACATGCGCAATAAACCCGCCCGCTCATCCCATGCAATGGGCAAAGGCTAAACAGCCACAGGCGATGAGGCGCGTCCTCCTTTCAGCCTACGAGCTGGAGCCGCTTCCTCATTTTTACGGCTCCCGTATCGCAGCAAAGCACCGCGGTTGTTAAACAGAGCTACGTAATGGCCGGACCTCTGCGGGAAGACGCCCTGCCCTTGATGTTTTCATTATCCTGCGCTGTGCTCTGTGTCGTTCAGCTTCCTCTTGTAACGTCGCAGCGCCTCGGCCATCGTCGCCGTCTCCAGTCATTGGCCGATTGTTGCAGGCGGCAGTAAATTTTAAAGAGGAGAATACAAAGAGTCAATCTCTAACCCGTTTTCCTTCCATCAGACTTCGTCGCCTGTGCTGAAAGTGTCTGGACGAGGTATCACGGTTTCTGTTTGTCCTATTATCCACACAGAGGAGAAACTACGAGTCAGGAACATAAAGTAAAACTCCGATAGCCGCATGTCAACATCGGAGGGATTTTTTTTCCTTTTTCCTTTATTAGAACTGAACACAGTCAGGGTGAGCAAACCGGCCCGTGTTTGGACCGATTTAGCAGATGCCGCGCTCTGGTGCCAAGCTGCCCTCCAGCTCTGGTACGAACATGTCGTTCAGGCGGAAGGATGAGAGCCGAGATCGAACCTCCGATCGGCGGGAGAGACCTCAGTGGGGAACTGTGGAGGGTTTGGCGGGAGGTGAACAAATGGAGCGGACCCTCGAGGAATCACAGCGACTGATAATTTTACATCTCACGATGTAATAACATGGACTGGAAAGGGCGCAGAAGCCGAGAAGACCGTTGGAGTCGGAGGATGGAGGACGGGCCGTCACCCGTCGGGAGTTGAAGTAATATAGCACCCGTCATTAGGAACATTTAGCCTCGTTGATCTCAGGAAAGCCGCAGAGACATTTTAATAAAACCCGAAACAAATCAACACAGAAGTGGGACAAAGCCTCCAGTTAACCGAAGCATTTTCTACCGACACAGCCGTCAACCCCCGGATCGCTCTGCAATCCCTAGCTAAGCTCTCCAGCGTCAACTACGCAAAGGGGTGGCGCCCTAAATCTCCCAACCGATGTCCTCCACCCCTCCGGCGGTGTCCAGCCGCTCGGGTGGTGCTGCCTCTATGTCCTGGTTTTTGAGACGTTCTCAGCTCAGGTCGGCCGTCTGAATTTCAATTGTGTCGATTGTGGCACGGAAAAACTGAGGCAACATTCTGCTGAACAATGGTCTTCATGAAGACATTTGACAGTGTGTTCTGTGGATCATCCAAAGTAAGAGGTGTATTATTAAAAAAAAAAGCTGTTGGCAGCGGAGGCTCAGGTAAGCGAGGTGAACCGGCGCCTCGAACAGATCCGTTGTCCAGTGCTGCGTCGACGCAGCGTCCAGAGAGAAACGGCGTCGTCGGGGGAGACTCGCCAGACGTCAGACCCGGTGGAACAGAAAAAGGCTGCTGAGTCTCATCGTGTCGGCCTTGTCAGCCTTTAATCGAACCGGGACCAGTGGGTCTAAATGAGAGGTTTTCTGCGAGGGGTCCTGAATATTAACATTCGCTTCGGTCCTCTACAAATGAATGCTTAATTATGTCCATGATATCGCAGCTTCGAACGGCCGCTGCTGTTTCTTTTTAACGGGCCTGTTTTTAGTTTTTACCTAATTGTTAAATGCAGTCGAAGTTCTCACGTCAAAGGTTATTGGGATCCGTCTGTCAAGGGTTTTATTCTTTTATTTATATATTTCTTTGGGGGGGTGCGTTGTTTTCTCCGTGCAGTGCAGCAGAGACGAGCGGCGCTGCGTGATCCCAACGCACCACTTAATTAGTGGAGGCAGCGTTGGGGTCTGTGTGGAGTCAAGCTGGATGTGTTTAGACTCATTTGTTTTCTCTGAAGCGGGACTTCGTTCTCTGCATGTTAATCGTCGTTACAGAAAGACGATGTTCTGGGGTTTCTGCTTTTGAAAGCTTGTGTGTCTGTGCTGGAGATGTACAAGGTTTTAGTTTGACTGGTGGTTATGAATTATATATCCTATTGTCTGATCTGACACCTCGCCCGCACACGCCTGTCCTCCGATGGGGTCAGGGTCAGAGGTCACGCTCTACTGTACTAGCGAGTCTGCCTCCATCAGCGGCTCAGCAGCGGTAGAGACGTATTTCTGTTTGTTGTTGTTTAGAGACCTCGTGTGCACCTTTTGGCCTTTTGACCTGTTGGACAGAGTCTTTGGACACTGGGACATCGGTTTAGACTCTGAGCTCAACTTCAGATGAGTTTGAGGTTTAATTTCTTTTTGATAACTAGTTCTTAATGGATTATAATGACTACGCTCACCAGGCTTTCTTTTGTCTTTTATTCTTGACGCAATGCTTTTTATATTTTTTGAATTTTATTCTTTTCATGGCTTTTGCCCAAACCCCTGATTAGACTGTTGAGGTTTTTGGGGAATTTTGCATGTGAATTTACTTTTACAGCCTGAATTGAGTTTAGGTTAAAACATTTTGTGATGTTGAGCTGATGATAATTATAACTTCATAGGGATCTTGTGATATTAGGGGTTTTTGCTCTCCTGATAATCACCTCATGGTGACGGAGATATACAGAACGTCGGTCGCATCATTTTGGTCCTGAACAGCTGCTGAGAATCAGTTGAGTCCAGCAGCTGGAAACCAGATCAATCAGTGGACTGTCAGGACCCTTTTTCTTTCTTTTTTCTTTTTTAATGATGTGACTCAGCACTTGTGTGACACCCCTGAAGTCTGGGACCAACTGTCTCGGCGAGGTGATGTGTAATGAATCAGCCAACGCCTGGCCTGTTTTATAAAGGCTTTCATTCAGAAATGGATTTTGGCCGAAGGTTTAGGAGAAAATTGATTCCACTGCCGTCACTGTTGTTGTTTTTTTTAAAGGCCAAAAGTAACTCGGTGTGACACTTATTTGATACATCGTGTATGAATAATTGCCCGATGAGCATTGGCAGACCACTGTGTTTTCGCAGTCCTTCATAGTTTTGCCTCCTTAATTACATCTCGATGAGAAGACTCCTCGTCATCAAACGGCTTCCATTGTTTTTAAATTCTTTTTTTATTTTTTTCCTGTTTAAACTTAACTGTCCCAGGGGGCAGATTCACTTTGTTAATCCACACACACCAAAAATACAAACCTCCTCTCTGGACTTCTTAATGACAACAACATTAACAATCTAGTGGCTTATTGTTTTGGGGTTTTTTTCTGTTGGCACTAATCCTCTTTAATTCCTGTCAGTCTGTATTCTCTCTCCCATTCGCTGTTTATCTAAAGTGTTTAATTTTCCTCACTTAATCCATTCATCCCTTTGGAACAGTCTTACTTTAAATTGTGTATTTTCGCGCTCCGCGTTTCAACAGCCTCCCCGGCCCTTAAGCTAGCAGCAGTGCCGTCGCCGCTCGCCGGCGCGTGCCGTGGCTTTGCTTGAGCGGAGCGAGAGAAGGAAGCGAAGGGAAAAGAAACGAGAGGAGGAACGACGGGTTTCGGCTTTTCCCGGCGCTGGAGGTCAACGCAGCGGACCACAAAGTTTGGACTCCAACTTTAAACGCATGAGCACTCACTAAATCTCCCTCTAACTCCTCGTCGTTCCCATCTTCCCCCTTCACCCCCCCCCCAATCCTCACGCCGTGCGATGAGCGAAGCCATTATAAGTGCGAGCCGAGCAGGAGGCCCATTTATTCATATTAGGGGCTCATTGTTGAGGGGTACGAGGAGCAGATGGGCTTTTTGGTTCGGCTGTCTGGCCAAGCCCGTGAGAAGCCGCCGGGACTGTCATGGGCTGTGATGATGATTAAAGGAGCTCCTTGGATTGCCTCCGTCCTCCCTCCGCTCCTCCGCCCCTCTGGAGCCCCCCCCCGTTCCTTGCTCCATCTTTTAAGAGTCCAATAAGTGAGATGTTTGCTGCCTCACAGCGCAAAATGACCATAATATATCTATGGGAGGATGTTGTTCAACACCATTAACGCACAAATACACACACCCATTACTATTTTTGGGGGTATTTTCAAAGGCTATAAAGCTGCACTCGCAGACCCAGGAAGGAGGAAAAAGCACTAAAGTTTGATTTTGCATTTAATGTTTTGTTTTGCTGGCTTCTTGCCCCCCGTGCTCCCCCGACGAGGTGCGTCGGTTTTCACATTCAGCGCCTCCCATTGTCTCCCTGTTTCCACCCCCTGTCCTCACCCAACTCTTGGCTTTATCTCCGAAACGCTCGTGGAGAGCGACGCCATGGGAGAGGGGGAGTCCTGGGGCCTTATTTCCCTGAAAACACAGTAGCAGACGCCAGTTTTCCACTTATATGCAACAAGCGTCCGTCTTCATGAGTCACTCTATCTGGTAATTCAGCTGTAAACTCTTTTTCTTCTCCCTAAACCAAGTGGAGGGTGCCAGCTGGTCAATAAAACTCCCAGTTTCTCCAATGCACAAACTCAAATCAGCTCTTGTCCAGAGTCGCTCGCTGGACACACTTCTCTTCCTCGCCGACTTCCTCCAGGAAGATTCGGCCCCTGTTTTGCGAGGTGGCGTGTCCAGCCTGCGGCGCCGTCCATGTCATGAGCGGCCAAACAGATTCCCAGTTGGAAATTTGCCCCGGACGCCTCCGAGCTGTAGAAACTGCGGCTGCTGTTGAGGCGGAGGAGGAATCTCCACTGCCCGACCGGCAGATGTGCAGACGTGGCCGGAGCTGCGGGGCTGAGCCGAGTCCGTCCCTCAGGCTCCATTTAGTGGCATTTACTGAGCTTTAGACTATATCACACAGATCAGCAAATTGATTTTGCTTAAATGACTAAATAGCTGCGACCAGTCAAAAGATGTTAAGGTATCCACTCATATTTGTTGCATTGTTTGTAACGAGCTACAGCAGCGAATCGAAGTCTGGATGGACGTCAGCGATCTTCAGGGACGGGTACGTCCGAAAACCCAAGAATAAATAACAGGAAAAAATGTATTTACAGCCTCTAGTAAATATCTTTTGGTCAATTGTGTGTTTGGCTTTTTAAGAGACACCGTCTCACACTCGGTCAATGTTCGGGATCATCGGTTTGAGACGGTGGACGCCGGCGCCCAGAGCAGCCTCAATAAATTTCCACAGCTTCAGTGTCATTCAGTCGCCAAATTATCCCTGTAATTAGTACTTAACTGTCCCCTGGGAGAGAATTATTATGGCGTGGACCGGGGGGGGGCATATGCAGCCAACAGAGGAAAGTTACTGATGCTGATTCTTTTGTTATCTCGACGTTAAACGGCCTCCTCCAGTGGAGGTGAGGGGGGGGGTTGTTGTAATCAGTGGTCATGCACAGGGGACCGTTGACATTTCATGGAAATATGCCCAGCAGGTGTTTATAGGCTTTGGCTTGTTGAACGTTGACTAAATGTTCTAAGCTCCATTTTGTCAGAGTTTATCGAGAAGATGTTAGAATTTTTTATTTTGCTCTTGTAGGAATTTGGGGGGGGGGGGGTGAAGGTATTAGAGAGTCTGCAGTTGATGTGATTTGGAGCCAGGTGAGGCAGTAAGAGAGGAAGCCCTGAATCCTTTTCTTCTAAATATAACAGCAGGTGTAAGTGGGTTAAATATGTTGTTTTGAATCCGAGTTTACTGACCTTTTTATTGAAGCGCACCAGATCACCTTGTTTATCAAGTTCGACAGACGACAACATTATTCCACCTCGCCACCGGCAGGAAAGAGGCTGAAGAGGAAGTGAGGAAGAGGACAGATCTCCAGCCACGTGCACACACACACACACACACACACACACACACACACACACACACACACACACACACACACACACACACACACACACACACACACACCCATGGCAAGATTGATTTCTGCCCGTCTGAGAGGATATCAGTATGGCCGCCATGGTGCGTGGCGCCGCCAAGTGTGACGCAGCAGCTCAGCCACATGATAGCTGCAGACTCCAAATCTCACGCCGGCCGGCCGGATGGATGGCTGGGCTGCAGTGCGCCCTGGGAAACGGTGTTCTTCATCAACACCCAATCAGAGGCAGCTGTCAGGCGGAACAGCGGACCGTCCTGGGAAGAAACGCTGATCAAGACATTGACCCACAGTCTGGAGCTTGTGTGTGTGTGTGTGTGTGTGTGTGTGTGTGTGTGTGTGCATGGTGGGTAAACAAAATGCACAAAACCCACAGCTCAACACACACTCACTTCTTTCTTTCTCTGACAGTCTGCCTGTAACACACACATCTACTGTGGCCCATAAATAGTGGTACAGACAGAGACACATACACACACAAGCGACTGTCCTGACCCGACCTTGTCAGGTCGACTTCAGCCTTGCATGAAAAACCCCGCAGCCCCCTCCCTCGCCGGAATGGGGCCATTTCTGCGGCGTAGCCGGTCCAGACGCTCCGGCTGAATAAAATCTGGGGCTGTCTGGAGGAGAGGAGTCAGACCTGGCTCCTGCTGTGTCCCAGTTCGACGTCAGCCACCGAGTCCCTGCGTTTCCCAGTCGCATCTAAGCCAGTGCACCTCCCTGGCCGTTGATCTCATGACATACGAAGGGAAACTGCTGCGATGACTTTCCAGCATTTCAACATCATGTCTCTGAATATTATAAACCCTCCACATTGTGGCACCTGAGAAGCTTTCAGATTTACATGTGTCTCCCAAACCGGGTAACCAGGAGGTAACACCCCCTCTGGCGCCGCCACGGTGTCCTTTTTAATGCCAGGTCCGGTTTCTGAATCCCGCTTCCTTCGCTGTAGTAAAAGACCTGGGTGCAGCGCTACTACTCAGCCTGGCTGCTGGTGTCCCAGCGGTCACCTGCTTTCTTTAACCTGATGGTCCGTTGCTGATCAGTGAGCCGAACCTTTTATCTACTGTTTCCTCGTGGTCAAGTTCACCCAATAGTTGCAGGAAAGATGAATATTACGGTATCATTATCATCTGTCAGTCGAATCTCACGACTAAGAAACAGTAGCAGGAGCTTTCGACCTGGTGGCGGCGCCGCCGCTCCTTCTGAGGTCGAGGAAACATTTCCAGGCCCGTCACAGGGTGTTTGCAAAGTTTGACAGGTTTAAAGTGTAAGTTCACTGAGCGAACGCCGAGGGAAGGAGAGGAAATTGGACTCACTGCCTCCGTTTCTCAAGATGTTTTGTCATCTCATCTTTAATTCATCACTTCAGAGCCGCTAATGAAGCCTCTCGGATAAGTGGCAAAACATATTTAAGGGTAAAACCGTGAATCCCAGTTTTCCTTTGACTTTGTTTCTCTAGATATCGTTTCACTCGCATGCCTGAACGTGTTCGTTGGCTCAACTGACGAGTCGTGTAAACGCAACTTTGCAAAGTGTCACCAAAGAGTCATTTGTTTGCTTTGAGTACATCATATGTTATTATAAATGATGGTAAATTAGATTAGTTTGGTATTTAATTCTGTTTCAATCCTCAAATAAAAGCCAGATCTTAAACAATAACCTAAGGTGCAGCAGTGACATTATCACGTCAGTGTCCTCACTGTTTCTCTGCCTTTTTATTTTAACATGCTCATCATGCCGCAACTTCAGCACTGCGGCGTAAAGACCAAGCATGAAGCCGTTTTAAATCACCGAGCTTAAGTTCTATAAATGTAACTATACATTTTTATTTCATCGCTAGGAACCAACTCGGAGTATTGATGACAGATGAAGTAGAAAAGTCATAAACTGTTGGTTCTGGTCTTTTAGTGGGATTCGTCGACAATGGGAAAGTCAATAGATTAATATAAGCAACAGCCACACAAACAAAGAAAGTACGATCAGATGAGATTATTCTTTAACACGGCTTCGTTGATTTAGAAATAAAGCTGTGACACGAGACCGGCCTCGTCCTTTAAATCCGGAGGGCGGTGTCGGACAAAGTGCCTCCACCGCTCCGATGATCATAAACAGCAGACGGAGGGACTTGAATAGTCGATGCCTTTCCCCTCTGGCGGTTTCACAGTGACGGTATCTCGTGTTTCCATTGTGCCGCTGCGCCGACCGAGCCGTACCGTGCTCTTCTGCTGACATTTTATGAAAGTTTCATCAGCGAGGCGAACCGATCAAATGAACAAGGGCCCTCAAGAGAGGTAAGATCCCTATCCAGACCGGGCGGAAGAGAGGGAGGTTAAAATGAAAATGATTAAAGTATGAAATATTAAAGTGTGAAGTCGTTGGGAGGGTTAGAGTGAATGAAAGGTGCAGAGGTGGATCAGCTGCAGACGGCAGGAGGAAACGCTCTGCCCGAGGCTCGCCGCCGTCTGGACGCATTCGTGTCTCCGTCTCCGTGTTGGGGCTTGTTTGCGCACTGAGCGCGCTCCTTGGTCATCATTTCCCCCGCGGTGTTGGTGTTAAGGGGAGCGAGGATTGACTCCGGTGATCCTCCGGGGCTTCGTCAGCTCTGAGGAAAATAACAATCGGTGGCATCGCGGTGGCGTCGTGGTGGCGCCATCAGGGGTAATGGCGGAAGTCCGGTGTGGACGTTGCTCTTCAATCCTGGCTCGTTTAGTCCCATTGAACGGGACTTTGGGTCAGATTGAAACACGGCAGTCACAGCAGATCTGGACCAGAACGACGGTACGAAGACCCTTTAGAGAGGAAGCGGTCCTGGTCCGGTCCCAGTTAAATCCGGTAGCTGTGTATTGGCGGTGGTACGACCTCAATGTGGACCCGTACTTCCCCATTATTTATCCATCAGAAAACATATGTGGTTCCGCTCCAGGAAACTTCCTTGGATCTTTTTCGGCATCAGCGTCGACATTTCCTTTCCCAACACAAAGGTCTGACTCAAAGATATGTCTCTCTATCTCTTGGAGGTCTCAGAGGTTTAGTACCTTTTTTAAGGATTTAAAAGTTTCTCCCTTGAATATCCCGATATTTGTTTGACGGAAACAAAAGTAGCTTGTGTGAGGAGCTGAAGGCCAGTTTTCTCCTGTTAACGCTCGTCCACCTCCCGAGAAATAAGTTCATCTTATTTTGAGATCGGGGAGGTCCGGGCCGCTTCTCCCCCCTAAGCTCCCCCTGAGGAGGGGCGAGTGATCAGGGGGCAGTGAGCTGGGGGGTGGGGAGAAGATGAAAAGATGAAAAAGAGAAACTGCGTTGGAGAGGAAAGGGAATTAAAGCCCGGTCTCCGATGTGGTTTCTCTGTGAACCACCCACAACACTGAATATAGTCAACACATGTGTGAGATCTGTTGAGTCAGACGACTCTGATCCCACGAGAACTCACCCGACGTTTAGGCTCTAAGTCTTAGCCACTCGTTTTTTGTAAGGAGACACTTTTTTAGAAGTAGCAGAACAAAGGTAAACGCATTTATGAGTCATGTTGGGGACAAAATGTGTCTTTAGCTCATTGCTACAGCTGTGGAGATGGACTGAAACTTGAGACAAGGAAGCGCCACATTTCCCTTTTGTCCCACAACGCCGTTGTCCCAGCAGTATTTTACCCAGTCCGAGGTCTTGCTCCTGGGAACGTTTACAAGTGTGAATCCAGTTATAAAGACCAGTTAAATTTTGGCATCGCCTAAAATTAGGTTCCTCAAGGTGAAGTTTCTCCACTTGGGTAAATCAGAAAGCCAGTGACCAGATCCCCGGTTCTGACACGGCTGAACAGAACCAGCTTCCGCATATGAGTTTGGCATCCTACAATGCATTTACTCAACCGGACCATGGCACTAGTCCTTTGAAGGGGAAGTGTCCGGCGGTCCGGCGGTCCGGCGGTCCGGCGGTCCGGCGGTCCTCACATTGACTGGCGGGTGAACCCGTGTCGGTCAGACTGAGCGCCCGGGACCTTGCCCGTCTTTAAACCCTGGCATGAATTTGAATAATTGATCCGGTGACTGCTTCCAAGCCAAACCGCTTTCGCCTGGCGCTGCCTCATCCTGGCCCCTGTAACTTGTTTTTAATTACGAAGGAAACGAATGGATACTTCTCTGTCAATTGAGCTCCGCTGTCAAACGGCCCCCGTTCACCCCTCATTGGGCTAAACTCTCCAAGAGGATTAGGCCGGTCTGAAAGCCACTTAGAGGACCTCATGTTGCTTCATACATATTTAAGGCTGCGCGAGGCACGACAAAACATTGTTAGACGACGGCTCATTGGTTCTCAGCTCGTTAGCTCTCTGTTTGTTGTGTCTCGGTGAGAAGCGATGAAAGCAGGACGTTAGACTCCGAGCCCCTCGGCTGGCACTTACGTCCAGAGTTTCTGATGCGCAAGTAGGGGAAAGTTCGCAGTGTCAGGAAAGGGTTTTTGCGCCATTGTGCACTTGTAGGGTTGTAACACGTAACTCTCCGCACCAGTTGAATGTGAAAGTGTTAAAACGCGTCTAAAATGTGATGATTTTGACGTGGAAAATAAAAATATCAGCATCAAAATGCTAAAGAAACAGTTTTTTAGATTTAATGGGCCAAACATTCAGACCCAGTGTCCTAATCCTGTCCGTGTTCCATAGGCCCCACCCCCCGTTTGTTTTCTCCTGGCTAACCTTAACTCAGAAGTATAAGTTTGTTTTTAAATAGTTTCCCCAAATACAGCCGCTTACTATAGGTTTTTTTCAATGGGGACTATTTTCAGTGGCAGATTAATCCCCTATTGGTATTGTAGTGGTGCTGATGCAGTAGGACAGTGTGTGTGTTTGTGTGTGTGTGTGTGTGTGATATCAGCCAGTGAAACAGTGTGAATCACCGGTGTGTTTTAATAGTTTTCTATGGCTCAGAGGGACTAGATATTTTAGGCTTTACATACACAACAATTTTTAGTAGATGCATTCATTAATTTTTTGGTCTTTTCATGGGATTAGATAATGATAAGAAGAATATAGAATATCACCACATGATTTAATGCTGCAGCGTATGACGATGATTCAGACAATAGTGTGTTTCCAACTTTGTGTCATCAGTGTGTGTTTGTCCCTTCCCTGTTTCAACACCCCCCCCATCACTGCTCCATAAAGAAGCTGTTCTCCCAGTGTGGTGTGAAAGAACTTCCCTGCAGCCGAGGGGCCGAGGCCGTTACAGCAGCACATTAATGCCCATGGTGTCAGAGACTATCACACATTTTTCACATATGGGAGTGATGCCCGGGGTCATTGTGCATGAGCTGTATGTTTATATATATCATTAAATGAACCCGACTCTTGTGTTTCATACTTTGTCTTTCCAGCAGTGTTAAACCCTCTGAATTATTCTGCCGGGCCTTTGTTTTAAATCTCCCTGGAATGGGAATGTCAGCCAAATGTCAGCGTAAATTGCTTTCAGCCCTTGTGTTCTCATCTGTAACTTGATCTAAAGTCTCGCTGCATAAGAGGCATAAGTTGAAAACTGGACAGTGAAATGCCAACTTTTTTTTTATCAGACAGACTCAGTCTATGGATCCGACGAGCTTCCAAACTGTGGCCGGGAGCAGAGTGGTCTCAGAATTCCCCGGACGCTGGGTTCCTCTCGTCACGACGCCTCCAAGTGGACCGGTTCCCCGTGAACATGGTCATTGCCCGAGTGTATTTTTTCTGGTTTTATACTTTTAAAAAAGTGGCTTTGATTCAAGCCTGACGCAGTTTTATCCAAAGTGTCTCCGTCCAAGGTTGAAGCTGCGATGGACATTTTATTTGGCGCATCAGCTATTTCGCACTGATTTCACTCAGATAAAGGAGGTGAAGAATTACTGTTCTCCGAGGGAGAACCTTGGAGCACGGGTCCCCCGCTGGCTGCCGACGTTCCCTTTAGCACAACGTTGAGTGGGCGGTGAAGCAAATGCTCGATTAATTCAATCAGTTCGCTGTGAAAACAATCTGATATAGATATTTGCCGTTTCTCACAAATGCGCATTTCCTCTTGGAAAATAGTCGCTGACAAAACAACCTTGCCCCAAGGTCCATTTAGTGGATCTTCTGGAGCTTTTGATCCCTCCAGATCAGCTACTAAATGCTGTAACACGTGCTGAGAATATTCCCTCAGCCATTTTTATTGGCTTTGTCTACCTCATATACAATATTAATTACTTGTTTTTTTTAGGGGGTTTGTGATCCATCATTATTGAAAAATTTATAGATTAATCGGCTTTAAGGAAAATACTCATTAGATTGAACAGTGAAAACGATCATGGGCCTTTCTAATTATTTGCTTCCACCTAGTTAAGAGCAGCTCAAAGCTCTTTTTGACCTCTGAACTCCTGGAGGTTTCCTTACAAACCTCCATTAGGTGTCACTGGTGGGGATTTTTAAGGGTGTCGAGGACCAGAGAACCTCAGCGGAACGTCGCGAATCCTGGTCTTCGTGAGCAGACGTGGCCCCCTGACGGCGTGACGCAGATTCGGAGAGACACGATGACGAAGAGCGAACAGGAATAGAAAGAGGGAGCAGACGAGGGGGGCGGGGGTGGCAGCGCTGCTTTCATGCCTGATTTCCTTCCTTCTCCTTGGTCTCCTTATTTATTCAGTGGCGGTGGCACCAGACGGGACTCGAGTCTGGCGACAGGAGCCCGGTCTCGCTCTTTGGGTCGCGCAGCCCTTTTCGGAGGCAGAAATCAGGGCATGACCGGCGTCAGTCCGGCTGACACGGCGTCACTTTGACATCTCCTCTGTCCGACTGACAGCCGCTTAGCTGCTAAAGCGGCTTCTTGCCTGAAAGAATGGACCCCCCCCCCCCCCAGAGCCCCATCGGCCGGTTGACTGCAGCCGTTTGTCTCCGTCGGTCCGACAGTCTCACCGGTCATCGGACGACAATACCTCCACGTCCCCTCTAGTTTTTGTTTACTCGCTACCTAAAGATGTAGAATCCAGATTTCCTTTGTCTTCTTTTGTTTTTATGTTTTGTTTTGTTTTGTTTTTTTGGACATGTATTTTTGTTGAAGAGTCTGAACACAGAGCCACTGATCCTTAATCAAACCATCTTTATTCACACATTTCAATGTGGTTTTCTCATAATTCGGTAGATTAGGTGGCGATACTCTTCTGAGAGAGAACAATCCCTCTGTCTTATGTTCTTTGTTTACCACGTACTGTTATTGTGACTTATCTTGACCCGGAGAATCTTCAAAAAGGAGATGAACTGAATAAGAACGGGCTCATTTTGGGCATTTTCCATTTCCCATCCTTGCCCACAATTCCCTTCACTTCCCTCTGCCTTTTAACTTCCATCGTTTTTCTTTTTCAGCCTCACCTTCTTCTTCCCTCAGAGTTTTTGCTGCCTTTTTTTTCGTCTGAAACTCTGCCTCTCTCTTCTTCTGTCCCACTCTTTGTCTCCACATCCGTCTCCCTCCATCACCACCTCTCCCCATTGCAGTTTCTCTGTTGGCACAGGAAACCGTTCCTCTCTCACATCCAACCATCTCCTTTCACTTTTTCCACTTTTTGAGTCTTTTTTTTCCTGAAAAAAACCCCACATATTCTTCTATGAAGAGGACTGAAGAGCTCTCTCTCCGTCTCTCTGGGACGGCTTCAGTCGTTTTGGCGCCGGAGGCGAGATGAGGATTCGGTCGTCTCAGAAAAACAGCGGCGTGCATGGGCGGGGGTCGCGCCTCCGACGTCTGTGACCCGTAAACGGCTTCGCCAAGCCATGATTCTTAAATTCTTCCAATATCTCAGCAAAAGTCAGAGATTAGAGAAAAAGTCCCAAAAACTGAAAACATATTTCTGTGTCAGAATTTTTGTTTTTTCTTCCTTCCTCTGCCATGAGTCATCTCAGGACCCCCACCCCCCGAATCATCTGGTGTCCCTGTGTATGAAACTGCATATAAATTAGTTTAAAAGCAGCTTCACGTCCGGCAGCTACAATAGTAATATGCTGCTGATACACTGCAGCTTCAGTATTAATCATATCATAAATAATAATGTGTCAGTCAGAGGAACTAAACCAGAACTTTTACCTTAACACTTTTAATTACATTTTGCTTCTGACACTTATGTACTTACTTACTTAATTAGGATTTTTCATGCAGGACTTTTACTTGTAATGGAATATTTTTACTTTGCTGTGCTGGTACTTTGCCTTAAGTAAAGGATCTGATTACTTCTCGCCGTTCAGATTCAGGTCCTCCCTCGGTATCTGAGTTCAGCAGCTGTCGTGGCATCTTCATCTAGCTTTAGCATCGCTACTTAGCCAGTTCGCTACTGCAAATGACACGTCTACACGCTAAATGAGGTTTTAATGTCAACATAAGAGACACATCTCTGTATTGTTCTGTCTTTTCACTCCTTTTCTCGTTTTTGTCCTTGAGCACATTGACCTTTTCGCTACGAAATAATTTGAGCCAATAATAAGTGAATTGTCCCTGAGGCTGATCCAGTCCAACATTTCCCATCAGTCACTGTTACGTCCTGAACTGAGTGATGCACGATTGAGCCTTGAACATGCCGTCACCCCCCGACGGTCAGTCGGCACAGGTGCAGCTGCAGGTCAGATACAGGTTCAGGTTCAGTACAGGGGCAGGTTCCGGTTCAGGCTCAGGTTCAGTTTCAGGCTCAGGTTCAGGCTCAGGCTCAGGCCCAGATACAGGTTCAGGTTCAGGTTCAGGGGCAAATGAAAAACTGATGAGCAGCAGTGTTTATTTCATCATGTTGTCAACTTGTGACTCACAGTTCAGAAGGTGAAGTTTGTTTATGACTATAATTCAAAGGCTGCTTAAAGGAAAAACATGCTCTGGACCCCCCCCCCCCGTGGCCTATGCTATGAGTGGCTGTGTAGGCCCCCTGTCCTCCCCCCGCCCCCTCCTCCTCTCTGATTGGCCGCTCTGATGCTATAATGTGATGTGATTCGAGGGGAAAGCCTCAGGAATGACGCACAGCGGGTCTCCGGCTCTGTGTGTGTCTTTGTAAGTGGACGGGCTTTTGAATATGTATTTTAGGACGGACACGTCAGGTCATAGAAAGTGTGTGTGTGTGTTTGTGTGTCCTGTCCAGCACCGTCGCCTGCAAATGAGGGGGGGGGGTAACAAATGCTTCACCATTTGTCTTCGTTAAGCTTCCTCTGCATTTGCATGTGCGTATGTAAATGTGTGACGGGCCCCTGGGGGCCGAGTGTGGCAGCCTCCTGTCCCACCTGTACACAAGTCCGGGGAAATTCGTCAGTCACTCCGCTTGTCGTTTCTGCCTCTTAACCTGTTATAACAAATCGATCCGGGCCCCTGGACGCCCACCCCCTCCAAGCACGGGGGTGTTCAGTTTATGCACATATGTGGTTAACACGGAGCACAGAGCCTCTCCCGCTTTGTTGAACCAACAGAACGGGACCTCCGAGATCTCGGCCACCGGGTCCGGGCCACGTTCTGTCAATCACACAACCTGCCGTTTGCCGTGTTAGGGGTGGATTGATGGAGGGTTGGTATCAGCTCGGTCTGCCTGTGTCCGGTCAGAGGCTTTCCTTGGATGTGTTTTCATCTTGGGGGGGGGGGGAAGCTAACCTCTCCCCACATGAGGACAGATACAACCCCAGGTAATTCCACTTACCTGGTACCTCTGAGCTTCCACTTACCTGCTGAGTCCTCTGAGCTGACTCGGTGCCATTAGCCTGGGGAGACACTTCACACATTGATCACCTGGTTGTGTCCAGAGCTGGAGGGAGGGTGTGAAACTCCGCAGTCGGCAGGTTGAAGCTAAATGTGACTGTAGAACTCTGCAGACTGTCAACTGAAACACACATGGTTTCTACGTCAACTAAATAATGTAATTGCTTTTTTAATGAGTAATACCAGATTCATGCTTCAAGTCCGTGCAGTCTTCCCCGTCATGAACGTTTATACTTCTGCGTTGGCGTCACTCTGCAGTCACACCACCGAACCTCTAGTTGGCCGCGACGTTCATAAGCCACCATGTTGAGTTTCTGCGCTGTTGCTTTTCCACAAATTTGTGTGTCTGAATTGACATCGAAACCGAGCGGATCTCGATGGAGTCGGAGCCGACGGATGTTGGACAGCAGTTTTACTTTTCCTGAATTTATATGGGAGGCGGACGCCAGGCTACGGCAGAGGCTTGACGCTGGAGCATAAACTCGGCTTAATTGATTACATTTTCCCATCACCGGTGGCTCATGTGCTCATCTGGTGTCTCAGCATTAATTTCGCGTTGTTGCAGTGTTTCCATCTGATTCACAACCAGTGCGACTATTAACTCATCTGCGTGGATGGAAGAACCGTTGGTCGGCAGCAGATCGTCGGCGTCCAAGTCGCAGCTGGCGGATGGTCGTTGGTCAGCCAGCTAAGATAGCTTCAGGTGCATCACCACCACACTCTGAACCGGCTAACGGCTGGTGGCTAGTCAACATGGCTAAGTTAGGTCCATTTAATTACATAATTACATAGAATTTATCCAGACACGAGGCTCTGGAAATGAAGCCAGTCTCCGACGTGCACAATAAAAATGTTGACTCCATAAACTCGAACTAATGATTCAGACGTCAGGGAGGCCATATATGCTGTATGATTTCTTGATATTTTCATTTCCTCTTCTTCTTTTCATTTTGCTTTTTCATCTCCTCCACCTCTTCTTCTTCCTTCTTCCCGTTTGAGAAGAGTATGACACTGGGGAAGGTTCAGACTCTGATCCGCTTGTTTGAAAAAGTTCCATCGTCCTCCTCTTCCATTCAACGAATATAGGTTGAATCTCTGTTGCCGCCGTACGTGGCGCCTCCCCCTTGCTTCCCACCCCCGTCATGATTGGCCGTGAGCAAGGAGGCGAGGCAGATCCGATCGCCGCCCGAGGTGGCTTAAGGGGTCGGAGCGGATGGGGAACTTATGGAGCAGGAGGATGGGGGGTGTGCCGGGCCGGAGGAGAGCCGCTCCGCTCTTCTTCATACATTATTCTCTCTGATAATGAGGCTGCATAGGCCCTAACGTAGCGATCACTGCTCCGCGGGGCTGGTCCACACACTGATACTATATAATGATGTTTACTGCCAGATGATAGAAATATAAGATGTGGCCCCACATTCCCGGTGTTGTTAGAGCATCGTCGGCAGCGATGCAAAGTCATTACTCGGGACTTTTTTTCTGTCTGACAGTGTTCGATTTAGAGTTGGTTGTTTTCCCTCTGAAGGTGTTTAATTCGCGGGATTAAGCCGAAGAGCTGCCGCTGGCGGCCGCTCGCCAAACAAACTGTTGGAATGGTAAAGCTGTCAGGGCACTCGTTCTCACGGCTGAACGTAAGGAAAAATAATGAGTGAACACTAGCGACCCGCATTTTCTGCGCTGCACCCGGCTCCATCTGACCACCCCCCCCCCGGAGGAGAGGATGGTGGTTGTTCTATATGGTTTTTCGTGCTCGCCGTGAGCTCAGGCGGCGGTTTACAGACTACGCTTTCCGTAAACGCATTGGCGCCTCTCCGACGGAGTTTGAGGTCTGAATCGGCGGCTGCAGGGCGGCCATGTCCTACGTCAGGGCCGAGTGGCGCTAGTCATAAACGCTGCGTGCAGCAACTCTCAGACAAAGCTTCATTCAAAAAGTGCCCATTTTTTTGTCTGGGTTGACTCTGTTATGTGACGATCACTGAGCCACATACGGGTGTGTGTGTGTGTGTGTGTGTGTGTGTGTGTGTGTATTCGGGGGGGTCGGGGGGGGGCTAACATGTGGTTGCGTCTGTGACAGATTCCAGGAATAACAGAACATCTACAGCTGTAGTGTCAGTTCTGATAACGACACAGACCTTCGCCTGAATAATCCTTGTGAAGATTAACACATAATTTCCAGCTGTCTCTGCAGGGGGACCCCCCCCCACTGCATCTCCAAAATAAGACTCTAGAAGAAGCAGCAACAGAAAAGAAAAGATGCCTTTTTATTTTTTATTTTATTTTATTCATTTTGGGGGCAGACTTTCTAAGACCCCCCCAGTAGCCTGAAACAAGGCGCACGGTTTCAGATGCAGACATCCAGGGAATTCTTCTCCACCGGAGAGGAGTGTGTGTGTGTGTGTGTGGGGGGGGGCTCTGCGGAGAGTAGGAGTGTGTTGCATTGGTAATGGGACCACCTGCTTTTTAAGTGTGTGTATGTGAGTGTGTGGCTCGGACTGAAGGGGACAAAATGCAAGCGAGTCCAAATGTCACCAGTTGACACGTCGACCCGTTTTGTGTCGTCCATGTAAAACCCCCCCATCGTCTCCTTTGTGCTGGAGGCCGGAGCTCAGTGGTTTGGTTTCTCTCAGGAAGCCTCGCCACTGCCGCCGCCGCCGCCATAAAGCTCCATACTCCATCATTATAGTCCCTCCAGCCTCTGTGCACCGTGGAGTAATAACACTGGAACTTGGTAACTGAACAAATACAATTTTCACACAGACATGATGATGATGATGCAGTATTTTTTTTTTTTCACAATTTCAAAACGTCTCTCATCAGGGATAAAATGCAATTTCACTCTGGTAGAATTTAATAATATTACACAGATTTTATTTCATTATTTTTATAGGAGGCCGTTAAAGTCACGTCACTCTGGATTCAGGTCTGTGTGAAAGAAAGAAGGTAAATTATTATTTAAATTGGATTTTGAAACCGTTTCAAAGTCCAAATAACTCTGACATGGGAACAATGGAATGAATGGGCTGACAGCGAAACATGCACGAAACCACCAAGATTGTAAGTTCAAAGAACCTTTGATAAGACAAAACCTCTGAAGCTTCATGGAGCTTTAATCATAAACAGAGTTGAGCTTTTCTATGTTTCCTTTTCCCTTTCGTGGCTGATCAACGCTCAGAGAGCTGTTTAAGTTCAATGTTGGAGGCCGACGCGAGCGAACGCAGCCTGTGTCGGGTCAGGCAGGCGTGTAAATCGCTCTCCGGCCACGCCGCTCCGCGCGCTCTCCGGCCACGCCGCTCCGCGCGCTCTCCGGCCACGTGACAGGCGGCCGATGTGGACATCTGACGCCCGGTCGGCCTGCGTCCGACGCAGCCGCGTTGTCGCCTGCTTTCAGAAAATCTGCCGGTTATGAATGCATCTGACGCGATTTTCCGTGGATGTCATGTATCCGTGGATGTCATGTATCCCGGGCTCTTCAGGGGAGGGGCGTGAGCTTGGGGGGGTCCGAGCTCACACGTTCCTCCGCACCTGGGTGCAGGAGATGTGATCTGAATAATCTGCCATTGTGCTGCTGCCTCCATTTAATTCCTTTTTTCAATTTGGAAAAGCAACTGGAGGCCGAATCGTCCAAACGTCCTCGTTACTGCGTCAGAAAAAAATAACAGCAACGAGAACAGCAGCTGTGCAGCTTGTTATAGGTCAACCAACAGACAGAAAGTCTTTTAATCATACAAAGAAATAAATAGAATAAAAAAGAACAAAAAATACACACATTTATACAGATTATTGGCAATAAAATCATTCATGTAATGATAATTAAGCACAAATTATCACTTGTGAGTAATTCCCAGACACTCACGTCCTCTTGGTTTTACATTGGAACTGTAACACTAGGTGTAACTGAGAAGGATTAATGATCATTTTCTTTTTTAATCCATTATATCGACTATTATATTAGCTCTGCCCGGAAAATGACCCGGTGTTACTATGCAGATTAGGCTGGAGGAGCCGGACTGCCCCCACACCTGAACCGGCCGGTCTGTCCTGGTTGCAAGTTCACCTGCATCAAGATGGGTTTACCTGATCCAGGTGAGATACGTTCTTGTTTTAATACCAGGTGGAAACGGTGTCTAGGTGACCGCTGAGGTGGGGCCACGGCGCCGTTCGAAGGCTCTCTCCGAGCCCCGGTTTTCCGGCGCCGGCCGATTTTTCCTTGGGGGGGGGGGGTTCTCCCTCTCTTCATCTGAGCTTCGGAGACAATTTAGCGTAGCAGCTTTGCTAAACTTTTAAATAATACACATATTAGTGCATTTGATTAATAAAGTCAGGATTTGTAGCAGTGAGATTAGTTTTATCTTCTTCGCCACGGCTGGGAACTGGCAGTCGGCCCAGCAGAGGAGGAAATTGCTGCTTTCTCCCTCCGTCCCTCTCCGATGATGAAGTTTTCTCTTTTTGATTTTCTTTTTTGTTTTTGTGTTTTCGCTGTAGTTTTTACAGTCGTCTTCATGCCCTCCCGTTGGGTTTTTTTTCCTCTCTGAGGTGGCAACAGTTTCTAAAGCTTTGGTGCTGCCGACTTTAATCAGAGTCCCACTGAGATATTTCGGTCGTGCATGGTCGACATTAGTGATAAAATGAAGCAAAATCACTGACTTTTAGCCAAATTCATTCATGCATTTTTCTTCATTTTTCTTTCTCTCTTATTCCTCGAAGTTACGTTCAGACTTGCTCTTTTTTTTTTTGATTTCAGTTAATATGAGTTACAGCGGAAACCTTCAGTGCCGAGTGGACTCAGAAGTCACCGGTATAATGTGAACGGACACGGCGTCCTCTGCTGCGATGGTACAGCCGTGAAAATCGCGGTGCCTGCAGAACGTGTGTGTGGTGTCAGGGGACGTCCGGGTTCCTGTCGGACGTGACGGCACCGCTGCGCTTCGACGGCTGAAGCAGCGTCGGGGTTAATGCCCGCGCAGCCCCGGCCTCGCCGCCTGATGCACCACCAGACCGAGCTGGTCGAGACGCCGGCACGTGGATGCCAGCGCTCGGCTCGACCAGAGCCAGGGGTGACACTGGGAAGCCGGAGGCTCCAGCGTGACCCAGACGAAGTGCTCGCTGGGTCCTCCAGAGGTTCCATGGCGGGACCGGGTGGGTGGTGGTGGTGGTTGTGGTGGGGGGGGGTGGAAGTAGCTGTGGTTTGAACTTGTCCTTCCGAAACAAAGGTGAGGACAACAGAAGGCGACAGAGCGAATGAATGATAACGAATGATAAATACATTCGTTTATGACTCTCAAAACCAACTACTTGGTTAATAACATAAAAAACCCCACGGATTATTTCGTTAGCATTAACACAACGACGGTACCAAAACAGGATGATCCCTTTGGATCGAGGCGACCATGTGCCCCCCCCACGGCAAACGGCCCACACGTCGTGGTGAAGCTCTTAGAGCGGCGAGGCCGTCTCCATCTGATTTTGTTTTTCCTTTCTGTCGCATCGTCGCACCAGGAGCGCAGGTTTTTGTCTCTTGATTTCCTCCCACAGTCGGCGCATTGTCAGATAACTCCGGGGTTTGTTTTCCTTCCTCATTCAGCATCAGAGCAGAATAAAAAAGAACTCCCCCAGAGCGAGGGGGGTGCTGGGGGGGGGGTAAGATAACCCACCACGGTACACAGAACAAAACTTTACTTCTGTTTTTGTTCTCGTAGTCACTGAGTCGAGTCGAGTGTTTTCATCGCGGCGCCTCCTCGTGTTACGCTCCGCTGCCTGATGAAGTTTCCTCCGGTCGAGGTTCCCTCAGAAAACTTCGCCGTCACGTTCGCGCCCATTCGTTCGACGTCTCTCTTCTCTCTGGGAAAAAAAAACAGAAAAAAATCTCAGGCTCGGTTTTGTTTCTTTAGAGTTCACAAGCTGAAAAACCAGGAAAAAAATTAGATTACACGCAGCATCCAATGGTAAACAGGACAGAAATAAACAGACTGAGACTCAAAATTCTACAGAAAATGTCTCCTGTAAAACATCAGACAGATCCGAACAAATCAGGCTATTTGAGTTTGTTGGGTTTTTTTCTTTTTCTGGAAACTGCACGGTTGTTTCCATCCCGCCGCCTTCGGGAGGTTTCCGTTCTATCATAGGAGGAGAGTTATTCAGAGCTTACACAGCATTACCCGGCTTATGTTTGATTCTCTACAATGAAAATGTTGCAGGCGTTCCATAAGTCTTTCAGCACCGGCAGTCGTGCAAAACCAACATGGTTTCAGGAACGATCTCGGCATCGAAAACCCGCTGTCATGTAGGGATGAATCACTGATATCTGGTTAGTGTGGTTTTTTTCCTTGGAGGGGGTTAAATTGACTAGACACCGGTATCAGGAATAGGTTTAAAAGCTGACATCCACAGATCCATTTAGTGGATTAATTTTGGGGTGGAGAAGGAGTTTGTCCTCGTCCGAGCCGAAGCCCTGGGCGGGAGGATGAGCTCCGTAAAACCGGCTGAAACAAACCATCTCTTGACTCCGCGACGCCCGAAACGCAGAGCGTGATGATTTCATACGAAGGTCGATAGGTCCATCGATATCTCTCTTTTTTTTCCCCCTTAAAAGTGCCGAAAATGCCGAAACCAGTTGGCTGGTTAAAAAAAAAAGTTTTCTTCTCCATGAAGAATTTTGCCAGTGAAAAAAAAACCTAACAGATGGAAAGAAAATTACTTTGGTAGAATTTTCTGATTCACCCCCAAACATCCACAACCCGACCTCCCGTAATAATTACCACCACCAACAGAGGGCGCCTGACAATAAAAACGTAACCATGGCAACCCCCCCAATCAGCTCACATGTACCTGACTGACTCCGTCGCTTCGCGGAGCAAATATGTCTTAATATTGTTTAATAAATGTATTCAGCTGATATCTGGAAACCGCATTAGAATTAAATTACTTCCATTTAACACGGTTTGTCCGTCGCAGCCGCTCATCATCTGCATACCAGAGCCAGGTACATCGCTCAGCGTAGATGGAGCGTCCGTCCCGAGGCGATCGGCGGTGGGGGCCCGGGGCCTGGTGGGGGCCCGGGGCCCGGAGGCCGTGCGGATGGACATCGCATGCATCTCGGGGAAGAGGGGGTGGTTTCCTCTTTTAGCATAGAGCGAAACGCACAGAGACAGAAAAAGACGAAGCTGTGTCTCCGACCCTCGTGACACAACTAATATTCAACAGACAGGGTCAAAGAGTCGCGTCTTAGTGCCGTGTCATCAGTCTCACGTTAAAAAAAAGACCAGTATATAACAAAATACCATGTTGGTTCAGTTGGTCTGTGGCTGAAAAACAGCTTTTCTCAAATATGAGCTGAGAAACGACACTAGGAAGTAGGAGTAGGAACTTTAGGCCCTGAGCCGTGATGCCTGCATTTAAAATGATATGTTCCTCTGAATTGTTGGCTTGGCATCGGACGGCTTCTCCTCCCGTCTCTCCACGTGTCCGACAGGGAGGGAAACTGCTCCGGGATGATACACTGCTACTGTTCTGTCGGAAACGCCGAGGTAGGGAAGAGTTTCAGGAGGCGCCGGTTGTTGCGTTTCAGATCCACTTTCTTCCATGAACTTCGGATGAAGGTCAGAGGACGGAGACGTTGTCGTTAAAGTGAGTAGAAGAGTCTGTGAGAATCTTCCTTTTCTTCCCACGACGTTAGTTCTCCTTCTTCTCCACCAACCAGGAAAACGCAACGCGAGGCTGATCACGTCAGGTAAAGCTGGCATGGTTGTTTCTGTGAATACGTAGACGGAACGCCGACAGAACGCCGCCGGAGTCTGGGCGAGCTGCTCCGTGGCTCCGAGCGGCAGCTGCTTCATCAAAACCAGGCGTCCGTCGGCCCGCTCCGCCGATCCCTCTTCTTCCTCCTTAATCTCGGTTCAGCGTCTTTTCTGCAGATGCGGTTCGTCCCGTTTGACGTGGTTCTCGACGGAGTCGTCCGCGACGCATTAACTTGCCCAGAGCTCATCCTGCGAATCGCCTCCCAGGAGGTTTAGGAGAAGTCGTGAAGAGCATTAAAGTGACGGAAGCGATGCAGTTGATTCCTGCCAGGATCCAGAGAAAAACTCGCCAAGTTATGACTATTATCAGAGGTAATGGCAAATATAAGCACACACAAAACACCTCCCACGGCCGACCTGAGGTCGTCCCCCCAAAGGGAAACGAAGGAATGAAGGAAACGGGACGAAGACTCGCTCTCAGTTTCTCTAACGGCTCCGTTCAATGAAAGGCTGCACTGCTGAAAGTGCCATGAAGCTTCAAATTAAACTTGGGGGGGGGGCTCCAAGAGGAAAACACTTATTAAATGCAATTAGTTGACGCAAGACTTCTGAAAAATATTTTATGGGTCTGACCTTTAATTGAAGGTTGTGGTTTACGACCCATCTGTTATCAGTTCAAAAACAAGTGCGCAGCTAAAGTTCAGGCAGTTAATTAATCATTATTTGTGTTTCTTGAGAGGAGGCTGTTTTGGCCCTGGGGGGTTGGGGGGGGGGTCTCAGCGATGGGTGCAACTGGCAGAAGTGACGCTTTGCATGTCAATATGCTGGCGCTGGGGGGGCAAGACTAAAGGTTTATGGACACGCCAGCGGCTGCAGCATCAGCTGTTCAGTACCTTTGTTTCTTTTACTGCCTGAGAAGCGTGAGCCTCTATTTTTCTTTCGTCTAGTTCTGCCGTTACGCTGCGGCGGGGTCGTCGTTGTCGTTGTTGTTGTGTTCATCCATGTCAGCAGACATCTGCTTGGCGGATTAATCCACAGCAGCACTGCAGGCACCCCCCCCCCATCACACCTGTACCTGTGTTGCGTGGTGAGCTGTTATTTTCTAAACCAGCGTTTCATGTCTTGAGAAGGTGACGGCGTTGAAGCGGGGGGGGTCGGTCCTGGTCTTCTTGGCCCACCTGACACGGCTCCGGCTTCCAGCTCGGTGGACTCGTCCTTCGGAGGCCTGACGAGGGAGAATTTAGGGGAAGAAGTGAGGAAAAGAACGAGAGAACAGGAGGAGAGACTGAGGAGGAAGAGGAAGAGCAGGAGGCGGATCTTTGTCTCGTCGTCGTCCGGCGGGCTCAGGCGCTAAGTGGTCGTCTGGCAGGAAGCCTGGGACAGAGCGACAACAGCTCACCCCCCCCAACCCACACAGGGAGGAAAATCACGACATTTACTGTTTGTCTTTTCTTTTTCCTGCAGCTGTTTTAACCACAACGACTTTCTAATTTAATTTTCTTACTTCATCTTTTGAAAAGTCTGCTTCTAAAAGCATTCATTTTGTGAACCGCTGCTCCGTAGCTGCATCTAGCTTCGACCAACCCCCCATGGAGGATGCCACATAACCCGGTTCTTTAGGGTGGTTGGCTGAAATGAGCAGATAGAAGTGGTTTAGAGACAGTTATCATCTCACAATATGGCGACCAGCGCTTCCAGTCCCACACATCAAGTGGCCTTTGAAGTGCGAGGAGCCGCGGGCCACCGCGGGCCACCGCCTCCGGTGGGGTGCGGAGGCGGCCCGGCGTCGCCCGGTGTCTTGATGGGATTCGCCGCCGACATCGCCGCGTTCAGCTGTGTGGAAGGAGCCAATAAAAACGTTTATTAAAGTATTCCTCTGTGGCACCGGGCGCCGTTCATCTCCCTCTGCTTCCACCTGCCAAACAGACACACACACACACACACACACACACACACACACAGTGAGTAATCTCTGCTGCATTTAAAGCAGATTTATACAGTGTCGTGGTGACGCAGCTAGAAACTCAGACTCTGCAGAACAGAACATCCACAACAACTTAACGGATCCAAAATTGCTCCTACACACACACACACACTCCAGGCGCCAGATCCCGTCCTGAAATACCAGCTAGTCAGTGAGTTGGCCAAACAGATGGTCCGTCGCTGTGCCGGTCAGTTATCTGGCTAATGGGCCGATCGGTCGGTCGCTCGTCCGCCAGGCCGCCAGTTTCTTGGCCGAGGCAGGAAAGTGACACTTTTACGGATCAGATACAGCAACGGCCGCCGGTCCGGTTGGTTCCGGGTCCGACTGTTTCCAGTCGTCCTGAAGTAACGGTCGCGGCCGATCTTCCACCTGCCTGAAGGCTGACGCTTGCTCGGCCGGAAGCGGCGGCCTCCGGATCGCGAGCCTCGCGGTGAGAGGCGCCCGCCGGACGATGAAGGCCTAAAACTAGTGAAATGACCCTGGCGGTCGATTCATCACCGGATGGGCCGGACCGCCGGTCTATCCCTGCTGGTCCGACCTGGTCGGAGAACAGCCAGCCTGCTGAGATTGGAGGACGGAGGGAAATAACAGGCAGGTGGATGAGGAGAAAGAAATATGGGGGAAAGGAGGAGAGGGAGTGGAGAAGAGAAATATGGGGACTGAGGTATAAATATCACTGGTCTTTTAGTGGTAATTAAACCAAACTCGATGCATAAAACCTGTGATAGAAACAAACAGAAGAAAGCTAATTAGAAGTTGAGGTCATTCCTGGATTTATTTTTCTGTGTGTGTGTGTGTGTGTGGCTCACTGAGTAGACGTGGGTGGGTGGGGGGGGTGGGAGGGGGGTTATGCACGGGGGCCGACCCGCCGGCCTCAGGTTCCTTTTCTTCTCACCACCTGTATCCCCGCTGCAGGTACTTTCCCGGCCTGTACTCCTGCATTTTGTTTGGATTGGGATAAATGAAAATGAAGTGCACACTATGAGATACCAGGATTTACGAAGGATAAGAAAAATCCTTGAACGCAGCTCAACATGCTCTTGAACACATCTCATATCATCACTTTATGGCGTTTTTGTTCCGGTGAAAACGTCAGCAAGCAGTCACTTCTTTACACGGGCCGCCGACACAGATCGTTAGCATGTATTTGAAGTTGATTTTCTTGAGCCGTCTGAGATGTGTAATTCGAATATTCCCTCTCTTCTGGCTCTGTTTTTGGTCTCCACCGCCTCTAGTGGGGAAATGCTCCACTTCCCGTCGCTGCTGGAAACGGAGCTGACGAGAGCCGCAGGACCGAACCGCAACAGAAGCTTTGGACCGTTTGGAATAAACCGTCGAGCTAAAAGACAAACGGTTCATATGGAAAGAAAAGCAACAATGTAGGAGGACCCTCGATGCTTCATCCGCCGCCGTTACGCGACGGAAGCTCCTGCCTCCTCCCGGGGTTTCATGTGTGAATCTGTTGCCGTTGTTTCAGCCCGTCGCGGTTTAATCGGCCCTTCTCCACCTCCACAGGCTCCGTCGGCCCGCTCCGTCCTTTTTGTTTCTTTTTTTTTAATCCCTTCCCATTTCATTTGGGTCTCTTCATTTGGCAGGCAACAAACAGATCGATGAAGAGCCTCAGGTTCGCCTTTAAAAGATAAGAATGTTTTGAAGTGGACTGAAAGTGGCCGGGAGGTTTTAAAAGGCGGCCGCCTGTCTTTGTTTTTATCGATCACATTTTAAACCCGCGGCCGGCAGCCGATTGTGGATGCGGCCGGTCTCCGCGAGGAGGAGAGACGGGAGCGGGAGGGAAATGAGACGGGCTCGGCCCCTCGTCGTCCTCGCGGCCGTGCGCCCCCCCATCGGCCCTCGGGGGCCTCGGCATCACGGCGAGCGCTCGTCCTCTCGGTGTCAGAGCTCAGACTAATAAGCTGTCGCTCAAGATAAACAAGCTTGGTAACGGAGTAACACTGCGAAAGTACACGAAGGTCAGTTCGGTCCGTACTCAGTCTTGGTCCCGGTCCCGGTACTGTACTCGGCCTCAGTCCCGGTCCCGGTCCCGATCTTGGTCCCGTACTCGGTCTTAGTCCCAGTCCCGGTCCCCGTCTTGGTTCTGGTTCCGGCCCCGACCCCGGTCCCAGTCTCGGTCCCGATCTCAGTCCCGGGCTTGGGACCAGGCCTGATCCCGGTTCTGGCCCGGTCCCACTCTCGTTCACGGTGCTGGTCCCGATCCCGGTTCCGGCTCCGGTCTTGATCCCAGTCCCATTCTTGTTCCCGGTCCTGGTTCCGGTATCGGTTCCGGCGCCGGTCCGAGTCTCGTTCCCGATCTCAGTCCCGATCCCATTTCGATCTCGGTCCCAGTCCCGGTCCCAGTCCCGGTCTTGATCCCAGTCCTGGTTCTGGTTCCGGCCCCGATCCCAGTTCTGGTTCCGTCCCCGGCCCCGACCCCGGTCCCGATCCCAGTCCCGGTCCTGGTCTCGATCCTGCTCCCGGTTCCAGTTCCGGTTCTGGTTCTGGCCCCGACCCCGGTCCCAGTCTCAGTCCCGATCTCAGTCCCGTAATCGGTCTATGTCCCAGTCCCAGTCCCTGTCCCTATCTCGGTCCCGGTCCCGGTCTTGGTCTCGTTCCCGGTCCCAGTTCCAGCCCCGGTCCCCATCTTGGTCCTGGTCCTGGTGTAAAGCCCTCAGCTATAACTAGACTCTTCTATTCCAAACACTGTTTCTGGTGAAATAACAGTTATTCAGGTTTTGCCCCCCCCGACCCCCCCGACCCCACCGTCACATTTCTGTGGTTATGGCCGTCGCACTGAGGGCGGCGGCTCCAGCGTCTCCTGTGTGTGTGTGTGTGACGGGAATAGCAGCCACAGCCTCTGTCTGCTCAGAGAATCAGGCCTGATCGACCATCACGCTGCAGACGGAGTCTCACAGAGGACAACGGGCCTTTGTGACGCTCAGAGTCCTGGACTCAGAGAATCCTGGAATAAGAGCATCCTGGAAACCCGTGGACCCTGTAGACCCTTAAGACTCCGGAGACCCCGTAGACCCTTAAGACTCCGGAGACCCTGTAGACTCCGTAGAGCCCGTAGACCCGTAAGACTCCGGAGACCCCGTAGACCCCGTAGACCCCGTAGACCCTTAAGACTCCGGAGACCCTGTAGACCAGACTCCGGAGACCTCAGAGACTTAAGACTGGAGACCCCAGAGACCTCAGAGACCATAGACTGGAGACCAGTAGACCTCAGAGACCCTCAGAGACTTAAGACTCCGGAGACCTCAGAGACTTAAGACTGGAGACCCTGTAGACCCTTAAGACTCCGGAGACCTCAGAGACTTAAGACTGGAGACCCTGTAGACCCTTAAGACTCCGGAGACCCCGTAGACCCTTAAGACTCCGGAGACCCCGTAGACCCTTAAGACTCCGGAGACCCTGTAGACCCTTAAGACTCCGGAGACCCCGTAGACCCTTAAGACTCCGGAGACCCTGTAGACTCCGTAGAGCCCGTAGACCCTTTAGACTCCGGAGACCCCGTAGACTCCGTAGACCCCGTAGACCCTTAAGACTCCGGAGACCCTGTAGACTCCGTAGAGCCCGTAGACCCTTTAGACTCCGGAGACCCCGTAGACCCCGCTTGGCTCTGTCGCGGCGGCCGTCATGAGCATGGCGGTCGGCGCCGGCCGGAATAGAACCGGACTTTCTCGGTTAAACCTCGAGGTTTCGGGTTTGGAGTTTGGGAAGTTGGACAAGCGACAAGAAAGTAGATTAAGTTTTACCAAAATGAACCAAACCTTCATTACAGGTGGAAAAACAAATAAAGAACCTGTGCGTGAGCCATTTTTATAGGTGAAGACAAACGGGCTGTTAGACGCCAACACCGCTGCTCTGTCGGCAAACGGACTCAGCGTCAGAGGTTTGTCTCTGTTGCAGTGTTGCTTTGGTTTCAGACAAAACGTGAGAGAATAAATGGTTCGCACCAGAAAGAACAGAAAGCAGAGGCCGGTTCTACAGCGGCCGACCGATGCTACAGAAACACCGGAATGTCAATAACCACCATATCAGCTTTCCTGGTCCGCTGTCCTGTGGTAATTTTCTCATTTTCTCCGTTTCTGAAGGAGTTTTTCTTTCCTCTCCAGTGTCACCAGGATCTGACGGATGTTAATTCAAGCAGAGTTTCTCAAGGACGAAACTGGTTCATCTCCTGCTTCCCACCGATGCTGGAAGCCCTGCGGACATATTCGGGGTTGAGCTCCACTTTGAAAAGAGGAAATAAAAAGGAACATGTCAGCGCGGTGCATGTCACCGCGGCTCGGCGACGGCGTCCGTGTAGAGAGCAGGTGTCATCTCCATCGGGAACAGCGACCTCGGTCAGCGCCAACAGAGCCCGGCCCCTCAGGTGTCGATCGCTCGGCGCCGTTTTCTCAGCAACAGGTGTTGCAGAGTGTTTGTGTTGCTCACACGCTCCGCGCTAATATTTCATCTGCCGAGACAAAAGAATATACCGATGAAAACTGAAATGTAAAACTGGAAATTTTTAGAGCCATCACGTCGCTTTTATTGCTTTGATACATATAAACGGTGCATTTCGCGCTGTGCACCTTTGTTTTTTGATGATATTTCAGACTCCATCATATTGTAACAACTTCAACTCTGCTACTAGACTTTAAATGCATCCGTTCCACTTCTCTACTGACTCATTAATATCAGCCACAGGCGTCTCGCTGTTCTACGTTTGAACATTTGGCTCCTTTACATGTTGATTTGGCGGCTGCGTCCACAGAATGACCTCAACCATCAGCGGAGAACTTAACATATGTATTGTACAAGTGCTGAAAAATCTCCGCCGTGCGAGCAAGGTCAATGAAAAAGAAAAGAGAAGGAAGGAAAAGAAAGCCAGCGTAAAATGTCAGGAGTCCAGTAGCTTATGCTTGACATTCAAAGATCAAATCCATGTGGTCCTTATAGAGCTTTGGGTCCCCTCCGGGCTTCTGTAGATTTGCGTCCGCTCGGCAAGAGTCGATCTTCCCTACGGCGCGACCGTCCACATACGTTAAAATCCATACGTTACACGGTTGACGGACCAAACCTTCCTCATCCTCGGGAAACTCGGGAAATATGAGCGCCGACTTGTGCGTCCCAACGCCCCGGACGGAGGCACAGGGCTCCACGCCGACGCTCGCGACGGGGTCAGAGAAGGGACAAAAAGCCCCCGTCCCCCCGCGTGGCACCGGAGTTTATCATTTGGGGGCGGTTCCCGACCGGCAGCTGACAGTTTCGTCCGGTGACACGTCTGTGACTGAAATGTCAACCGTCTGATAAAAGCTAGATGTGACGGCGTGAGATGAGCTGTCCTGGCACGTGGAGAATCCAGCCCTGTAACCGAAAGGTCACGGGTTTGATCCCTGCCAGTGAGAACTAGCTCGGCGGTTTTCACATCACAAGACATTAGACATAAAACCAGGCTGCATTTGAAACTATTGAAATGTACCATTTTATTTTTCAAGATTATCCAGGTTACAAACTGATGTATTGTTTGAACAGTATTAACTGATATTTAAATATAAATGGTCTCAACTGCACATTAAGAGGTGATCACTGAAATGGTTTTCCAAACAAAAGCCATATATTCCTCAGACTTAATAAAAAATAGAAAATAAAATTTTATATATATATATATATATATATATATATATATATATATATATATATATATATATATATATACACACACATACATTGCATATATATAAATAGCCTCTGAACACGATTGCTACCACAGCTACAGTTTAGTACATGGACGTATTTTCCAGGTGAGTGGGTGGTTGGTCTGCTCATCAGTGGCTGAAAGAGTCCAATCAGAGCCTCATTAGGTATAATTAATAATAGTAATAATAATTATAGCACTAATAATAGTAGAGCAGCTCTCTTGATAATGTTACCCGTGAACCAGTCGAGCAGCAGCGTCTGGTACCAAGCGGAGATGGTGGACGGAGCCGGTTCTGTCGGTACCCGGGTAAAGTGTGTGGTAATAATCAGCCTGAGAACAGCTGGAGGAACCAACAAAAAGCGATTAGAAACAAAAGAGACTTTATGTGGATTTTATCTGAAGCCGGACGAAACAAATGTCTGCGTCATTGTCCCAGCGTGAAAAACGGTGGCAGACGAGCTCGACTCAGCTGTTCAGGGTTCGTTAAGAGTCGAGTCACAGAAACGACTCCTGAATCAACATAGTTCTCACTTAAAAACACTGGTTTATGGACTCATCTGTAAATTTCATGGGCTTTTTTCTCATTTTCATCTCATTCAAACACATTATCAGTATTTTATGTTTGTTATTATAGGTCATTATCAGCAGTTTATTTCAATACTGATAAGACACAGAAGAACAGTGACGAAAGAGGATGATTAAAAAATCCAAAGTGGGATTCAAGTGACTCATTTGTGCAGACGAGATTGGAGAAAACGATTTCTTGTTCTTCTTATTTCAAACATGGCGAATTAAAGTGTAGATGCTCAACATGCTCAAGACCCTGAACCTTTAAAACAGTTTCATCACCGCTGATGTGAAAGGTCAGAGACTGAGACTAGAGACCTGAACGTGGACCCGGTCTAACGTCCTGTTGTCCACAGTTGTTTCCCGCCACTGATTGATATCTTAGGTATGTGCTGGTGTGTAGATCAACTACCAGCTTCGACCTGGGTGAAATGTGCCCAGACTGTGATTATCAGACCAAGTAAAACCTGCTGTTTGTCTGCCAGCGTTCGCAGCGTTCGCTCTCTGATGGAGCTGGTGTACCTGAGGCAGAGAAGCTGCTAGGTGGTCGTCACCTGTCCCGGCCCGGTGCAGGTTTCCACGTCGACCCCCACCTGTGGTATCGGTGCTACCTGTTACCTGTGGCCGTGACAGTGGAGGCAGCTGTGGTCCGGTGTGTGCTGCTTCCTGATGGGCGTCGTGTGATTAATGTCTGTGTGTGACACTTGTAGAGCTTTAAATCTGGTCAAAGTTTGGGGCAGATCCTGTTTTTTGCCCCCAGGCTTAGGTTTTAAATCTGGAAGTGAACCCAACAGATTGGGTATAGACGGACGGACGGACAGATGAAGGTCTTCATTGATCCCAGGGGGAAATTTCAGTGTTGCAGCAGCTACTGGTACCAAGCGGAGATGCTGGACGGAGCCGGTTCTGTCGGTACCGGGTAAAGTGTGTGGTAATAATCAGCCTGAGAACAGCTGGAGGAACCAACAAAAGCGATTAGAAACAAAAGAGACTTTATGTGGATTTTATCTGAAGTCGGACGAAACAAATGTCTGCGTCATTGTCCCAGCGTGAAAAACGGTGGCAGACGAGCTCGACTCAGCTGTTCAGGGTTCGTTAAGAGTCGAGTCACAGAAACGACTCCTGAATCAACATAGTTCTCACTTAAAAACACTGGTTTATGGAATCATCTGTAAATTTCATGGGCTTTTTTCTCATTTTCATCTCATTCAAACACATTATCAGTATTTTATGTTTGTTATTATAGGTCATTATCAGCAGTTTATTTCAATACTGATAAGACACAGAAGAACAGTGACGAAAGAGGATGATTAAAAAATCCAAAGTGGGATTCAAGTGACTCATTTGTGCAGACGAGATTGGAGAAAACGATTTCTTGTTCTTCTTATTTCAAACATGGCGAATTAAAGTGTAGATGCTCAACATGCTCAAGACCCTGAACCTTTAAAACAGTTTCATCACCGCTGATGTGAAAGGTCAGAGACTGAGACTAGAGACCTGAACGTGGACCCGGTCTAACGTCCTGTTGTCCACAGTTGTTTCCCGCCACTGATTGATATCTTAGGTATGTGCTGGTGTGTAGATCAACTACCAGCTTCGACCTGGGTGAAATGTGTTTGTCTGCCAGCGTTCGCAGTGTTCGCTCTCTGATGGAGCTGGTGTACCTGAGGCAGAGAAGCTGCTAGGTGGTCGTCACCTGTCCCGGCCCGGTGCAGGTTTCCACGTCGACCCCCACCTGTGGTATCGGTGCTACCTGTTACCTGTGGCCGTGACAGTGGAGGCAGCTGTGGTCCGGTGTGTGCTGCTTCCTGATGGGCGTCGTGTGATTAACGTCTGTGTGTGACACTTGTAGAGCTTTAAATCTGGTGAAAGTTTGGGGCAGATCCTGTTTTTTGCCCCCAGGCTTAGGTTTTAAATCTGGAAGTGAACCCACCAGATTGGGTATAGACGGACGGACGGACAGATGAAGGTCTTCATTGATCCCAGGGGGAAATTTCAGTGTTGCAGCAGCTACTGCAATAAAATCACAAAACAGGTGGATAAATAGCAGTGTAATTAAATTTAGTAAAATTGAATAAATAAAGTATAGAAATAAGAAAAAATATAGAAATGATAGAATAATAAAGTAGAGATTAATAACAGACACAAAGCCACAGATACTGTGCTGAATATACTCTGTACAATGGTGATTATCTAATATGCTGTAACACTGTGCGTTGGTGCAGGTCGGGTGTCTGCTTATAGAGCAAACCTTGAAAGAGCAGATGAATATGATCTATGTAACAGATGTGGAAAACATCTGTGTCAGAGAAGAGTCGCCATGGAGACTGACGGCCGCCAGCAGGAGCGACTTCCTGCTGCGGAGCCGAGGCCGCCTCCTGGTGAATGAGCCCCGCCGGCGGGTGGCGGGGGGGACGTGAGGTGTTCTCTGTGTTGTCCAACGGCCATGTCCCGTCCCCCTCCACCTCCCCTGACCCAGCTCCGAGGGCCTGGCGTGGAACCGGCCCTCCGGACCGGACCTGGCTCTCCCGTAGGACCCGGCCCACCTGACCGGACCCGGCCCTCCGGATTGGACCCGGCTCTCCCCTAGGATACGGCGCTCCAGATCAGACCGAGCCTTCCGGACCGGACCTGGCCCTCCCGTAAGAACCGGCCCTCCAGACCGGACCCGGCCCTCCGGATTGGACCCGGCTCTTCGGATCGGACCCAGCCCTCCTGATCGGACCCGGCCCTCCTGATCGGACCCGGCTCTCCCCTAGGACACGTCGCTCCGGATCGGACCGAGCCCTACGGATCGGACCCTGCCCTCCGGACCAGACCTGGCCCTTCCGGATCGGACCCGGCCCTCCAGACCGGACCTGGCTCTCCCGTAGGACATGGCCCTCCAGATTGGACCCGGCCCTCCGGATCGGAGCCAGCTCTCCCCTAGGACACGGCGCTCGAGCGACTCGGCGACCGAGCCCTCCGGACCGGAACCGGCCCTCTGGATTGGACCTGGCTCTCCTGTCGGACAAGGCCCTCCAGACTGGGGCCGGCCCTCCGGATCGGACCCGGCCCTCCGGACCGGACCTGGCTCTCCCGTAGGACATGGCCCTCCAGATTGGACCCGGCCCTCCGGATCGGACCCGGCTGGACACGGCGCTCGGGATCAGACCGAGCCCTCCGGACCGGACACGGCCCTCCGGATCGGACCCGGCCCTCCAGACCGGACCCGGCCTCCTGACTGTCCCGGCCATCCTCCGGCGCTGCGGCTCTGGGGAACCTGGTCTTTGCCTCCCTGCGGATCCACTGCAGCATTTCCAGTCGGGTCTGTTGTTACAGTGGAGGATCCTCAGTTTCTGCTGATCTCATCAGCAATATGCGCATTTTATTTATGTCAGAAAGATTAAAGCCGAGCTGAAAGTGTGCTAACCTGTTTTGCATGAATAATGTAGTGTGTAGATTTAATTTAGATGCCCCCCCCCGACTCTCCCCCTCCATGACTGTGGTCCCGCTGAGAAATAGTGTCCAGCTGTGGTGACACAGCGGAGCTGACAGCTGCAATCAGCATACATCACAACGAGGACCAGTCTTTAATAAAGACGCTGTTTGATAGGTTTTTGATGGTGGCTGTAAAGTCGCTGGCGGCTCTGATTGGCTTCATTTCCATAGCAACTTGGTGGTTCTGAAGGGGGGGGGGCGGACGGGCATCAGTTCTTTAAATAATCCGTCTCCTGTTAGAATGACACCCAAAAAAAAAAGGCAAAAAGATCACTTGAGTAAGTAAAAGTAACAACCTCTGGTTTCTGCTTCTCCGGTGTGGGACTCGCTGCTTTTCCTTGTTTTTTAATATGATTGTGAATTTGAGCATCTTTGGGTTTTAGCCAGTTGAGGACACGGCGTCCATGGTGATGGAGAGAGAGTTCAAACGTCTGTTCACGTGACCGCCGAGTCTTCGATCCGGATGGGGACGCTGCAGGTCCAGATCCGTATCAGACAGAATTTGACCTGAAGCCGGGATACAGGACTTCACTGATCAGAACAAGACAGACGATCAAATATTTGACGCATTCAGGGTCGTAATGACTCAGAAATCAAGTGTTGTGACAAAGCGACATCAAACTGAAATTTGCCGCTCGATGGAAACCGTGTCTGATTTGTCGGTAAAGTTCTTAAAGATTGAAGATTCAGCTTTTAGGTCAAATCAGGCTGTCAGAGGTAAAGCAAACAAAATATGTGTGTGTGTTTGTTTGTGTGTTTTTGTATGTGTGTGTGTGTTCGTGTATGTTTGTGTGTGTGTGTGTTTTTGTGTGTGTGTTCGTGTGTGTTTGTGTGTTTTTGTGTTTGTGTGTGTGTGTGTGTGTTTGTGTGTTTTTGTGTGTGTGTGTGTGTGTGTGTTCGTGTGTGTGTGTGCGCGTGTGTGTGTGTGTTTTTGTGTATGTGTGTGTTCGTGTGTGTTTGTGTGTGTTCGTGTGTGTGTGTGTGTGTGTGCGTGTGTGTGTGTTCGTGTGTGTGTGTGTGTGTGTGTGTGCGTGTGCGTGTGTTCGTGTGTGTGTGTGTGTGTGCGTGTTTGTGTGTGTTTGTCCATCCCACTGCTTTTCCTTTCCCACCTTTTTTTCCTGCCCATTAGTTACCAGACTGTAAAAGGTTAGAGCAGGTGTGTGTTTTATGGATATTCAATAGAGAGAAAGAAATCACACACACACACACACACACACACACACACACACACACACACACACACCTACACACATACATACACACTCACACACACGCAGCAGGAAGAGTGTGTGTTCCTAAGCTAAATGTCACACCTGTCAGTGACGATGCGGATGAAAAGGCTCAATTATTCCTCCTCACAAACACACACCATCATCTCTCTCTCTGTTTCTTTTTCTCCTTCTCTCTTTTGTCTCTCCTTCCCTCCTTCCCTCTCTCTCTCCCTCCATCTCTTCACCTCTCTCCTCTTCCTCGCGGCTTCGTCCTGATGTGCGTGCGGGGTAATTAAAATGTCCTTTCCAGCCGCCTGGTGATGAATGAACTGAGCTGTCAGGGAGACGCCTCCCACTACATCACAGATTTTCCTCTTTTTTTTTTTGCATTTGATTCTTGGTATCAGGGTTCAGGGAATCCGCCTCATTAGCGTCCGTGGCCGCTCTGCGTGCTCGCGAGGATTCGTATCCGACGGCACGACGGCACGGATCGCACATCCGGCCGAAAACAGGCTGGGCTTAAGCAGCGCGGTCGGATTAAAACCCCCGGGGAGGGGATTCCCTCGAGTAGAGGGTTTTCTCCGCGGGAAGGGAAACATTCAAACTTAAATAAATGACATATGAGACGAGAGGAAACACGGTTTCCAGACTTTGATCAGACTTTGATAAGACTCTTCCCACAGACGATGGTACGTGTTTGCTGAGGCTTAATGTTTTGAGTATAATCAACTAAAGGATGTTTTTTTCCCATTGTGACTCTTCAAATAACGGAAGTCAACGAGGATGGAAAATGGCTGCGAAGAGAGAGAAGACTTGGGTCAGTAAGGATGGGATCCGAAACGTGGCTCCGCTTTGGATCTGGTTCCAAGATGATGTCACACCTGGATCCGTTGATCTCTTTATATCGGATGTCTCATTCCCGTTCTCAGTTTAGTCCCTTTCTCCGCCCTTCACTACACCACAGGCTTCAGTAAAGAGGGAAAAATGTTGGCGCTGCTGTAGTAATCAAACAAGGTGAACCAGCCTGGACTTCCCCAAGTCCATGAAACTACAGGCCCCCAGTGAGGAGCGGACCGAGGGAGGACGGGGATAATGAACGTCCCAGAGCTGAGATAATAGACGTGGTTAACGCTCTCAGCTCGGCACAACCTCCGCGGTTTAGGTTTGACAGTCCATCACCGGAGCTCCTATTAGTGTCAATGTCTGGTAATTAGTCCACGAATCACAATTAAAATTAGCAGTCGTGCTGTTAATGTGATAAATTCTTATCGAGTTATATCTCATGTTGCATAAGAGTTGAGATTAGTTTTGTTTCTGCAGTGAGTTAATTAAAAACAGTAGATTTTCTACATCCACTGGTGTGAATTTACTATCATTCAAAGAGTAATTTCACAGTTTTATTCCTCAAAAATAAAACTTACCAATTCTGATTCCTTTGAATTTTTGCAGGGTCTACTAGAAATAGGAATACTTTTCCATGTAGCCTGTAAAAACTCTATTCAAGCCGCCAAGATTGCTTTTCTTTTCGTCCTAATCGGCCATGTTTTTAATATTAAGACACAGAGTTGGTCTTAGCTTTTTAAATTCATGGTTTCTACCAAAGTTTAGACCGACAAGCTACAATCACCCCCCTGTTTTCTCCACCTGGATATCGAGGTCATAACAGAGGCCGAGGCAGTCCTGAGGAGGGCGAGGGAAAGCGACGGCTTGATTAGAAACCCGTCCTTCCTGCAGCAGCGCTCAGGAGATCACACAGGTGTGCCTGCAGGTTCACCTGAGCCCTGAGGAGGGTCCGGGGATTCAGAGAGTTTCAGGTTAAAGCCGTCTCCTCCTGGGATCGACCGGGTCCTGAAACGCTCCGAGGACCGAAGCCTCCATCAGACCAGACTTTATCATCGTCTGTGTTTTAATTAGAACTTTTGTCTCGGGACTAATGAGTACTTGCAGCCTGCAGGCTTCCTGCTGCAATTAAACAATTAATCCATAGACGTGGAGAAGGATGCCGGTCGCTGTTTGGTGTCACTGTTCAATATTTACAGGCAGAGAACATGTTGAGACACACGGGGGGGGGGGGGGTGCTTTGAGATTTAAACCCAAAATAAGATGAAGAACCATGTCTGTTATTGCTCAGGAATGTTAATGTCTGAGAAACTGAGAAAAAACAATTCAGATGTAAAGGGACTGAATTTTTTTTTATTTTTTAAATTTAAAAATACAGTTTAAAAAAATGTATTTGCAGCTGTTTCAGTGTTTTTGTTTTGAAGTGACACCAGCAAACTCGAAGAAACTCAACACGGTGGCATATAAACGCTGCCGCCACCTAGTGGGGTGGTGGTGCAACTGCAGAGTGGCACCAATGCAGAAGTATAAATGCTCATGATGGCGTAGGACGCTTGAGTAGGCTGCGGCATAGAGTCAAGGCAGAATCATAAATCAAGCATTAGTGTGGGATGCATCAAAGATACCACTTATTCTTATGTCCTCTGTATATTAATGCCCATAAATCACAGATGCTCCCTGTGACTCATTAACTTGACTGAGAATAATCATGTTTCCTATAGTGTCACACTGATCCAGTGACAGTTGTCTGTACATCCACGGCTACACTGCAGACAGGAACTGCTAAATGCTAAATGCTAAATGCTAACCTTGCTGACTTTTAAGACACTGTAACAAAATATAAACAAATATAAACTAAAATGTTCTTGCTCCATTTTTCAGAAAGTGGGACAATTCTTTGGAAACAGAGGGAATCTGGAACATTCTGTCCAGTCCTCACATATTCAATGGGCCGTTGAGGGTTGAAGGGCACCGGACTTGGTTCTGTGTGTGAATGTGTGTTTGGTGTTTTGACCTGGTGTTTGCTGCTTTCCTGAACTATTACGCCTTCATACTCTTTTGGTTTCCTTTGCTTTGAGCTTTCTGTTCATCCAGTATCTTGATTTGAGACCATGTGTTTTTATCATCACTCTCTTCTCCCATGTTTGGTAACAGTTGTTGAGGTTGAACCGACGTCCTCGAGAGGAATTTCTGTAAAAGCCAGAGGGGAAATATGGAAAATGAGCTGACTGTAAATTCATCATTACTTTATTTACTCCAACCCACCAAATACCTGCATTTGGTCATTAGGTTTTCCTGACCCAGGCCTGCCGGGCCTGTGGATCCGGAGTCAATCTGGCCGGCGTGTTTCATTAAATCTGAGATAGTGTCTGTTTGTGTAGGTTGAAGTTTGGGCAATTTCTTGTTGGTTTGCATCATGCATCTAAGAATCCTTTGGGTTAGTGTTTGTAGCAGACTACAGTTTGTTCGCTGCACCACTTTGACTTGTTCTGAAAGCTATAAACTGACTGAATCTTCATCTCCGTAAGTATTTTCGAGAATTACATCCCAGCAATTTCCCCTCTGGTCCCATTCAAGATCCCCTTTAAAGACTGGGAGGTTTTAAACTTCCACTCCACAATAACAAAATGTTGTAATTAAAAATCCGTCTAAATGGCAGAAAGGATGAAACGGTCGAGAGTTCTTTGAACATTTTTACTTTCTCATGGGACTCTGCTTGATTTTTATTGTCTCGTCTGCCTTGTTGTGCCAATTTTAGCTAATTTTAGGACCATTCGATGAGCATTAATGACCAAATATAAAAAATATTATCGGTCTGTTCACAAAGTTGACTTTGAACTTTCTTCTTATTCCTGAAACCGCCAACTGACCCTCAGTTTCCCTCCTCAGAAACTGCTACAATTTTGTGTCCCCTGCTGGCAAGTGGGAAGTAAAGCATGTGAGCCGAGTGAAAGGCAGAGGTGGAGACTTTGAATTGATGTGAGTCAATTATAGCCGCACTGACATTTTGCGAGCTTTCAGGGGTATTTATGGCCCTGAGTCCCCTGCAGAGCCTCATCCCTCTCAGTGTTATTTTTTTTTTTTTTTAGATTTGTGAATCATAAGCAAAGTGACGTTCCAGATCAAAAAACGGGAAACCGAAGCCAAGACTAAGGCAAGATACCTGGAGGGTGCGACCTGGCTTCCACTCTTAGCCAGGCTTTAAACATTTAGCGGGGAGGTTTATTCAGGGTGACTTATAGTAAGTGCAGCAGAAGGAAAATGTCACTTTCTATGAACCTCCTGATCCCAAGCAGGTGAGGCCTAAAGCGCAAGCTGCTGTGGTTACAAAGGCTCTCTGGGCACCCAAGATAGTCTGAGCACAACATCACAACAATCCCCCCGATGGCCGCTGAGATATTTTTGTTCAGTTGTGTGGCCTTAAAATCTTGGCGAGCGAAGACCTTACGGATGCAGAATTCAGACTCGACAGTATCTGCGCCATTATGGCGGGGAACAGCAGCGGCATCGGTTGGAGTTCAGTGTGAGGTCCGCCACATCCCATAGGAAGGACCCACAAGTCTTTTATCACCTGGTTCCGACACGGCGGGTGTCGCAAAAGACGTAGATGGTCCGATGTCAGCATAGCGACCGGTCCAGCGAACCGCCACTCCCTGCTAACTGAGCAGGTCTCGGGTCTGAAGACACTGTCAAGTAAAGCAACTTAGTAGTTAGAGGGGAAAAGAACAACTCAGCCTTGAACCAAGTCATCAAGAAGTCCCCTCATTATTACCTCATTAGTCCCAAGTAAACAGGGTTTCAGTCTCGCTCACAAGAAAGAGCTTATGTCTGCATCCACTGGACAGAAGGCAGTACCCCCCCCCCCAACAGCCTATCAATTGACACTGAGATTTTACAAAAGCCAACCGGTTGACTGTGCAGATGACTCAAACTAAAGCAAACCTGAGCAGCTGTCGGACAAAGTGATGAAAACAACAGGCGTTTTAATTGGTTTGATGGGACTTGACCTTCAGCGACCTGCGTGTGCACCTGTTTATCGCTTATACTGTCAGTTCTCTGACAGAGTTTCGATTACTCCTGTTTAGATCTCAACAACTTTTACCAAACACCCAAAATAAATAAAGCTCCTCTGACTCCGGGATTCAGGCTTTCGATGCGATTGATCTCTCCTGAATCAAATTCTGGGGCGTCTCCAGTCACTGTCAGGGTTTGACTCGTGTCAAAGCATTTGATTTTTACCGCAGAAGCAAGGAGAGCTGAAAAGGCTGCCGCATAGACGACGTCGTGCCAAAACTAAAAACCAAAAACCAAAGACCCTGAATCTGTCAGAGAAGGAATGTTTACTTGTGAAATGCAGTTTAAAACTTTTTTTTTTCTGGTAACTGTGTCATTTTATTCATTTACCTTGTTGCTCCTGAACATTTTGCATTAAATTAAAAACAATAGGAGCAATAATTACCAATAGGGCATCAAAAAACATATAAAACTAGCTTATTTTTGAAGACCAGCAATTTGCACTTTTTTTCTAAATGGCCTAAACCCGCCGAAACAATGTTACAGTCTTTAGTGTGAGAACTTTGTACATGGCATAGATTAAATGTACACACTGAAATACACGCTTCACATTCACATTAATACATCACAACATTGGCAAATATCAGCTCTGTTTGCTGCACAGCCACACAGTGCAAATGCTGGGGATCACAGGCGAGCTGGCCTATGGGCATTTGTACTCTGCCCAAGAATCACCGCACGCATTTCCATGTTGTGTGAATCTAAATTAAATCGGAGGCATTTTCCGTGGCCGGTGGTACACCAGCAATTTCGACCGACCGCGGAGGAGAGATTGGTTTGACTCTGATGGACAGAGATAAGCTCCGACTTTTCCGCTGAGAGCGGGAGTACGTGTCCCGCAGTGCCTTGCTCAAAGGGACTCTGGAGAATGGGATGAGAGACCGAGGCGGGGAGCTCGGCAAATTGCTTTCAAGTCCTTCCATTTTGTGTTGTTCCAGTGCTTGAGCTCGAGAAAAGGAAGCATTTTTTTCTTTTCGTTTCCTCTCCAGATTCCTGGAGAGGAGTGATGAAAGAAACACTTAGAGCAGGATGGAGGGAAATGAGAGTGGCAGATAGCAGTAGATTGTAGACAGATGCTTATTTTCCTGTGATGGGAAAACAGCGGTGCGGCGATGCATTATTTAATACTCATGCCGCAGATAATAGTGATATATTACAGGTAATGTGTCATGGTTGGTAGGTCTAGAACGAGGATAAGGGACGATGCATTCAAAGCAATAACACGGTCAGAAAGTGAAAAGCGACGAGTTATACAACACAAACAGATCCAGCACCGAGGAGAACAAGGCGTAACGGTGCCAGAGGGCTTCACCTTCAGCTTCATTCCTCTAAACAGAATTTTTAAAAGTTTGCCACAGTGGTAGATACTTACAACAAAACATTCACAACAATAAACGGTGGCTCATTGGTGAATGTGATGGTTCCTCGCTCAAATTCAGGGTAAGAAAGTCAAGTCAAGTCATTTTTTTTTTTTTTTAATAAATAAAGTGCCAAATCACAACCGATTTGATGTAATCTCAGGGCACTTTTTCCACAGAGCAAGTCTAGACTGGACTGTTGATAATATTATAAAACAGCGTACAAAGGAGACGGTGTTCAATCTGTACCTTCATTGGTTATTTCTGTGCTTTTTTATACATCTTCTTTGTCCCATTTTCCAGGAAAAGGAGATTAAGATCAGTAGTTGATAGACGGACCGCAGCTGCTAACGCCTCCTGGAAAGTCTCGCCTCTGAAATCAGTGGGAAACTGTGAATTTCAGATTGCATCATATAGTTTCCCACTTGTTCCACCAGAGTGGATGTTCTTTCCTCTAAAATGTGGCTGAGATGTGGGAGGATAAGACTGACTGACAGATGGACGGGTAGACCGAGAGTGTTACTGAGAACAAAAACAATGACATGAGGGGAAAAAGTGGAGAGATAGGGATGATGAAATGAAACAGCGGGAGTAAAAAAAAGGGGGGTTGTAGGAGTGGCAGTTGGAGTCAGTCAGGACTCGGTACAAGCCAGCTGTCAGAGCTAATAGACGGAGAAGGATGGAAGGAGGGGAGATGTTCAGGCCAAACAACCTGTCACCGGCTATGACAGAGCATAACACAACGCAGATGCTTTGTCCGAATGTCAGGACAAGCAGTTCTCTGGCAGTTCGGAGGAAAGTCTGGCAGAAATCTGAACGATCTTCTCGGACGGATGGATCCCGTCCATCTCGGCGACGGAGCCGAAGGCGGCGCAGGGACGGAGATGATGGTCTCAGGCAGCCCGGTTGCCGGCGTCCGCAAAAGGTCCACATCACACCTCTTATTTGCCCGTACGACAGGCTGTGCCCGCCTCGCCATTGTGAACCAACCAACAGAGCTTTGAACAGTAATTGAAGAGAGTCGTGATATGCATTAGTTCACGGCGAGTAACCGAGATAGCGTCCCGGTTACTAAGGAGTCCGGTGCCAGTCTGACAGTAGCCGTTAGCAGGAAAGATGGTAGAACGCGTTGAAAGCAACCAAAAGGATGTTTTGGGTTTTTTTTGTCTTTCATAAAATAAGAAAATGTGTCCTGTGCATCCTGAGGCCTTTGCCATTGTGGTGTTCTAATAACCTGCGTTGCAACCTTGGCGTTTTGTTTGTAAAGGTTTTTCCAAAAGTTACCGGTGTTTTAATAATGTTGTTCCCACTGAAGTTATTTGCTGAGATCTCGAAAGGCCGCGACATTCAACTGTGTCAAACAGTCAGACAATCAATCCAAGACTGCAGCAGCAGTTTGGGTGAGTACGGTGTTGTCGTAACCAAAAGCTACAAATCAAAAATGAAAGAGTTGAAGGAATTTGTAGTTTGGATAACTAGTTCTGGTGGGTTTAGCAGAATGATGATCACTGGATCACTGGATGAGACGAGACTCCTTTATTCCATAGAAGGGATGGTTGAAATGTGGGTATGGAGACGATCGTCTATCAGCGGAGAAAATATTCGGCTACTGTCAGACGATGTCTTTCCTTTTTTTGATACCTACCGAGTCCCAGGTCGTCCTTCTGATAAAACAGCAGAACGTTAAAAAACAGAAGTGCTTATTACAAGGGAAGGACTCCAGGTTTGGACGAAGTAACGGATGCCGTCTTCATTTAGCTTGGCTGTGCTGTAGAAGCTGCTTAGAAATGGAGATGACTGATGTGAGTCAGTTAAGCAGAGGAGTTCTTCACATTGTCCCTGTACTTTGTCAGGGCAGGAATCCGCCTTAGGCACCCGACGACCATCTCTAAAAAAAAGGGATACACGATCGCTTTGTAACCTTTAGCTATCGCGAGAAAAGTTCCGCTGCATCCAATTCGTTGTCCCACATCTTTCCAGGCTCTTTGGATTTTAGCTTATGGGTCAGAAGCTTTTCTTTTTTTGGCGTTGATCTGTCGGCGGTCTTAACGTGCAGAAGGTCTCATTTCCACTGGCAGCGGGTAGAAACATTTAACCCTGAATGGAGGCCAGCGTTGCCTCGCCGCCTCCTACCTGCATCGGGAGAACCACATTACCTCAGGGAACCCTCATATCCCTTTGATATGAAAGGAACAAGGCGAGGTCTTCTGGGAACGGTTGGGAAGTCAAAAATGTTAAGCCATTACTTTTTCTAGGTTACACCCAACTTTCTCAAGATGATGTCACTGATCAGTGATGATGACTTCAAAAATGATATATATTGTAGCTGAACCCAGAAAGTGTTTTCAGTCATAACTCGTATGTACTGATATATTGTGTGTGCATAAACCAAAGAAAAAACCAGAGCCAGGCTGAACCAGCCCCTCTCCCTCTTTCTCCTTCCTTCCTCCCTTCCCATCCCATCCTCTGCTGCAGGTTCTGGATCAGCGCGTCGCAGCCCGCCAGGGCGGCGCTGCAGAGGGTGGACCGGAACATCAGCAAGGTCTTCACCAACCTCTTCACAACGATTTTCACAGAGACCGAGACCTGAACAGGGACACCCACCCCCACGCATCCTGCTGCTCTGCCTCCCCCCCCCCACCACACACACTTCATCACACAGGTTGGTTGGGCGCTCGCCAGCGACGCCGGTCCGTATGTGCATGTGTGTGTGTGTGTGTGTGTGTGTGTGTGTGTGTGTGTGTGTGTGTGTGTGTGTGTGAGTTAACCAGGGGTGTACGACTGTGTCAGCTGCTGAGTTTTTCTGGTTTTATTTTTTTTCAATTTTTTTTTTTACATTAATTTTTAATTATTTTTGCATTAATTGCAGATAAGAGATAATATGAGATATTAATATTTATTATTTATATATTATTATATTTATATTATATATATTATATATATATATATATATATATATATATATATATATATATATATATATATATATATATATATATATATATATATATATATATATATATATATATATATATATATACATATATATATATATATATATATATACATATATACACATATATGTGTGTGTGTGTGTGTGTGTGTGTGTGTTGCCTACTGTACATCATAGAAATCGTCCTTTGTCTTGTTTTCTGAGCTGCTCAGGTTTTGGGGAAATGCTGATGAATGAGTAGTTCAAGGTGCCTGGGATATTCTAACTTTATAAAATTAACAGCATAAACACAAATGACTGAAAGTGAACAGCAACACTCAGGTTCATGTGCATCAGTTAGTTATTTTGTTCAGAAAGACAGTGAATAATTATTAAATGAATCTTAAAATGTTTCCTAATTGATTTAAGTTAGATTTGTTTTTCTCAAGATGCTGCAGAAAAAACTACAATAGAAATAATTCCTATTGTGTATGTGTGTGTGTGTGTGTGTGTGTGTGTGTGTGTGTGTGTGTGTGAGAGAGAGAGAGAGGTCAGAGGTCGCCCTACATAGTAGAGGCTGACAACTCCTCTGCACAACAGTTAAATAAATCATAAACACACACATTCACACACACGGCCAGGAAAACAAGACCCTGTACATAAAAAAGCTTTTTGTCTTGTGCTGTTGTAAGGGGAGGGAAATCTCACACACACACACACACCGACACACACACACACACACACACACACACACACACACACACATAGACACACACACACACACACACACACACACACACACACTCAGCCTGCCAGTCAAGAGGCGTTGCCATGGCAGCAGCTTTAAGCTAATGTGGCTCTCTGTCTCTTCATCCATCTTTCAGAGACAGACACAATTGTTTTCATTTCTTAATTAACCCGACTGCAGACAAACACTCACACTCACTAACAATTGCAAACACGCACACACACACACACACACACACACACACACACACACACACACACACACACACACACACACACACACACACACACACACACAAACAAACACACACACACACAAAACCAAAACTTTGTTTTTCACAGAAAGTAAAATGCATATAAAGCTTGACGTTAAAGGGCCATGTCCACAATTTAAAGAGCGCATTATGACAGAGAAAGGAAAAAGTAGAAGGAAGAACACGAAACATTCATTGGTTAAAATGTCTTAGAGGTGTTGAGTTTTAGTTTGTCATTAAAAAGAAACCCTGCTGCTATCAGATATCGGGCTAAAAATTTACGCGACTAATTTAATTGGCAGGTTTTTTGTTGTTACTTTCCTGGAGTCGTCCACATGCGTCAGAACGCCTCCGTCGAGGCTGATCGAATCCGGCGGTAAAAACAGATGGTGCAGTCGCAGCCTGGATGCTCAGATCCATGGTTTACAGCCCGTCAGTCATTTCTACACTTAGAATGCTCAGACTCCGAGATGCTCTTTGTTTAAAAATGCAAGATGTTTTTTTAATTACATATTCATACATACATACAATTTATTTATTCATTTATTTTTTTATTTATACCCGTCAAGAACCGGTATGCAAGTGTGACACACACACACACACAAACAGGCCGCATGTCAATCACAGCGGGCGATGACAGGACGGACGTCAATCTTTGTTATTTCTGCCTCATTATCAAAATGGCCATCACTCGCCCTTCCTGCACACCGACCTGCGTGTGTGTGTGGAGAGAGAGAGAGAGAATGGATGCAACGAGTGAGTCACAGCCGATGCGGCAGGAAGCGCCTTATCTGAGCGCTGACAGCGAGTAGGTGTGTGTGTGTGTGTCCGGTTGTCAGTCGGCCTCCCTCTGTTCGGGGCGAGCGTCTGATTGGAGGAACCGTTCCAGGAGTCTCCCGCCACCTCGGAGGCTCTGAGAAGCAACGCGACGCTTGGACTTTCGGAGAAGGGCTGTTGAAAAACGACCTTCATTTTTATGGGGTCTTTTACAGCGTTTAACAAACACAATTTCCCATCAGCCATCAGCCGTTTGTGAGCTCATTAGTCCACGAGCTGCAGTTTGTTTCTAGGCCGATAAAAGGTTTCAGTCTCTGCTGTGGTAGAGCAGATCCTTTTTTTCTGCTAAGATGAATCAAAGAAATGCTGAATGCAGGTTTTAGCTAGTTAATGAAGATGCTGGAGCAGAGGCTGGAACAGGAAGTGACGCCATGACTGTGTCTCTCTTTTAACATTCGCCGGGTCATAAACCAAAGTATTGGACAAATGAAAAGAAAAATCAAATGGACCCCATGATGGCGCTAGATGAAAAGTTAAGGGATCACCAGTTAGTTATAGCTGATTTTTACAACTTATCTTGATGGAGGAACTGTCTGAACCACATTCCATGGGTGATCCATCCTTCTCCATGGAGACCGTCACAGCTGGATGCTGAGTGATAATGATAGTAAGGTGTCCAGTTTCAGGAGTCCAGCTTCAGGTGTCCAGCTTCAGGTCCCTCGTAGAAGGACCGAGCTCTTTCCTGTTTCCTAACACCGTCTTGATGATGGCGGCGGAGGGCGCTGTCCGGCCCATCGTGCCGACGTCTCACAGTGTCCCGGCCTGTCCGAGGTCCGGCGACCGCAGGGCCAGTCGCGGCCCACGGCACGCTCCTGCTCGTCCCAGCTGTCCTGTTCATAGGGTTCGATACCATAGGCGTTGGACAGATGTTTGTAGGATGGTTTGTCCTCGTGGACATATGGTCTCATGTTATGTTATGTAGACTGAGAATGTTTAGGATGAAGAACCAAGAAATAGTGTAATTTGGATTTAGTTTTCGCTCTCTGTGAGTGTGAGTGTGTGTGTGTGAGTGTGTGTGAGTGTGTGTGAGTGTGTGTACCCTTCATTAGCGCTGGGACACGACGGTGTAGGAGGGTGAGACTGAGCTGAATGAGAGTTGCATTCTTCAGTAATGTCATGGCAACATGTTAAAAGCTTTGCCAGGTTTTCCCTCACACACACACACACATCCATTATAACGGAACACAGTAGCTGTGAATCTTCCTGCCAGAACTTGTTACTTTCTGTTGCTTGTTTTTTCCTCCAGCTTGGCTGTTAGAGTGGTTTCATCTTTGTCCCGTAGATTTTTATTGTTAGTTCAGACAACGCAGCTAAAAGCAGGAACCAATCAGGAGTGAATGTCCCACTCTGGGTAGATTGGTGATCAAATTTATTCACCACCCGACCTAAGAATAGTTTTATGTTGCCCGTTGATCTGTCTCGCCTTCCTCCAGAGCGAGAGTGTCTGGGTTATGTTGGCAGCTGTTGGACCTGATAACTGTCCAGGATGTTAATCAGTGCTACAGTTTACATGCTGACGTGCAAAAGCTGGATTTGTTCTCAACTGCAGGGGTCGATGACATTCTTTTAATTCATAGATTTGCATCAGATTTCGTCCATAAATAGCCCTGCAGCAACTCTGGATGGCTGCGTCGTCCCAAATCCGACCTTAACACGCCATAATTATATTTAGGTCCTGTCTCATTCATGAATAGTCGCCGTATTCACTTTGATTCATTCGTCTTCGCCGTCAACAGCCTCCAGAGGCGTGAGAGGCTTAGTAACTAAAGGAGAAGAGTAAACACACAACACCGACCAATCACACGTCTCGGGGGAGACGCTCGTCCGTTGGCTACGTGTCTGAGCGAAACTGTCCAGAAAAAAACGCCATGGATCGTCTGTGCAGCAGCTTATTGTGACCCATTGTTATCTTATTACCCTGGTTACCCTAGTTGTCCTGGTGATTATGGCGGGAATGAAGGAGAAGGTCAGGCGACATAGTACGAATGGCAACAACCTCCACACCGGCCACATCCATGAGGTCGAGGTAGAAGCACGGGTCGGGTCGCCGTTGGTTTCCGACGTATAAACGATAACGTTACCGTCGTTTCTTCGACCACGGCTGCTCCACAACCTTAAACATCTGTTTATTGTTGTTACCATGATGACAAAGGTCCTTTAACCTTAATAAAGTACACAAACCGCATCATTTTCCCTAAACTTAACCGAGTTTTTGATCCCTGGACTCAACCGAACAATGGTATTGTTGTTACCATGACGATGAAGGCCGGGTACACCTGTGGCTGGTACGCTCCCATTGGTCCTGCCCGGGGGCGGGGCCAAACGACCTGATAGAACGTAACATTCCTCTGGCGCCACCCTCAGGACACAATTTACCAGTAGAACAGGAACCTTTGATTTTTTTATTACCTGATGACGCTGACGATGACGACGATGACAATTACGATGATGACAGTGACGATGATGATGATGATGATGATGATGAAGATGCTGATGACGGTGACGTGATGACGATGACGATGACGAGGATGACGACGGCGATGATAACATCAATGACGAGGATGATGATAACGTCAACGATGATGATGACGATGATGATGTTGTGACGATGAAGAGGACCGATGATGACGACGATGACGATAATGATGACGGCGATGACGAAGACGATGGTCTGAGCCTCAGTAACGCTGATGTGGCTCCTGGACTCTGTCTCTGTCTCTGTCAGAGTCTCTGCATGAATCACAGTCGTCAGTCGACCGTGTGAATCATTATCGAGTGTGTGTAAATCAAAGCAAGGAAATTAACACCAGCCAACATACACACACACACAAGCGCACAAACGCACACACACACACACACACACACGCACACCCCTGAAGCTGCCACGCTGCTGTGTGTTTGTGTGCGACAGTTTTAACGTGTCATTAATCACTGATTTCAGCCTCCTCCTTCCTCTCTAACTCTTTTCCTTCTCTTCCTCCCTCTAGTCTTCTCTCATCTCTTTCCCTTCTTTCCTCTTCCATCCATTTTTTTCTTTTCCTCACCCCTACTCTTCTTTCCTCATCTTCCTCCACCCCTCTGCCTTCTCCCCACTCTCCTCTCTGTCTCTCTCATCCCTCTATCGTTCTATCTTATCTCTCTCTCACATCCGTCTCTCCTCTCTTGCCATCCTCTCCTTCCATGATGGCACCCCCCTTTTCTTTCCATCCTTCTCCCTTTCCTCTTTTCATGTTCCCTCTTTTCCTCCCACCCTCTACTCCCCCTTCATTCCATCTCTCTTTCTTTCCTCCTCTCTCATTCCCTCTGACCTCTCTGCCCTTTCCTCTCTCATGTTCCTTCTTTCCCTTTTTGTTTCCTTCCTCCTACCCTTCTTTCCTCCCCCTTTCAATCCCTCCCACCTTTCCTAGCTTCCTTTGTCCTCTTCTCTCCGCCTCTCTCATGTCAGAGTAAGAGAGATGGAGGGATAGATAGAAGGATAGATAGAGAGAGAGAGAGACTATAAATCCCTTTCATGGAGGATGACGCTTAGATTAGGATGCAGGACAAAGCTCACTGTCCCCGTGAGACTGACTGACAGGATCCTATCAGACTGATGGGTGACACCTCTACACACACACACACAGCCCAGATCCATTTGTGTGTGTGTGTGTGTGTGTGTGTGTGTGTGTGTGTGTGTGTGTGTGTGTGTGTGTGTGTGTGTGTGTGTGTGTGTGTGTGTGTGTTTTACATGTCCTCGGGGCAAAAACATTCCAACGGCAAATTGAAAATGACCTCAATAAACATGAACACGGCCATTTTCTTCTCCAATCTCTCCATTTTGCAGTAGCCCCCCCCCCATCAGACACACTACACCGTCACACATGCCTGTTCATTCCCCTGGATAAAGGGGCAGAGCTTTGATTCTCATTGTGAGTCTACCACTTCTGTGCAGAACTTAATCCGGTCTCACTGCTGCTGATTGTATCTGCCTGAAATCAGCCTCACCGTTCGCCGTCTTTTCACTGGTTACACGTTTCCAAGAATCACGGTTAATGATCGGAGCAACGCAGCAGAGAAAGTGGGATCAGGTCCTGTCGCAGACTGACCGATCATCGGTTTTGACTCCACGTCCAAGAGGGGCCAGGATCTGCGTCCCCGGCCCTGGTCCCCCACGCTGTCCCACGGTCGCCGTGACTCCTGAGCAGCGACTGATCGGGTCGTACGAAGGTGTTGGTTACTAACCATGATGCTGCCAAAGCTCAATCAGCCCCGGTTGATTACACCCACGTTGGTTTGGGAAAAGCAGGAAACTGGTTTCGCCTGCCACTTGTTCCTCTTAATAAGAAAATGAAAAACACGACCCTATGAATATTCCTGTTTTATTCTCCTGTTTCGAGTTTTCGTGTGTTATTCCCAGTGTCTGGATTTGACACACGGATTTCTCTCCACAGAAGAAGAGCCAGGTGTTTTACCACAGTTTTGGATCCGTTACCACATCCGGTGGATGAACACGACGCTTGTTTGTAAAAGTTTGTAAATCAGAAGAAAAAAAATAATAACAGCTCTGGATCTTGGAGATTTGAAAGATTATTATCTGAGATTTTTAAAACTTTTGTCAAAAAAATAAGTTTTTCGTGTTTTTGTGATTCGGCTCCTGGTTGTCTGACTTTGTATCTGTTGGACCTCGATCCCCTTTTGTCCTAAGTTACTCCTGTGGTTGTTTTTTTGCTCTGACTGTGAAAGTTTGTTTTTCGTAAGTGCAGGGAGGTTTAGAGTTGACGTCAGCGTGATGAGGAGAGCTGGCAGTTACCTATGTCGAAGGGCCACCTGAACGTCGCTCCTGAGCAAACAGATCAGGAAACAGAGCTCCATACTGGCAGGGATCATGGAGGCGTTGCATATAAAAAAGAAAACAGTCATTTTCACAGGTAGAGGATTTCACCTCTTTCTTTTACATTGTTAAACGCATTTATTTTTCAGCAAACCTTGAAATCACAACTTTTGTCCACCCGAGGAGCCTTGCTAACCCTCCATTACTATGATTATAGCTTTTATAGCTTTCGTCTCCTGCTGTTTTTCCACCTGAGACGTTTCGCTTTGGTGTCTTGAACAGTTTGTTCTTAATCGTCTGAAACCGGAGATTAAACAACCGGAAAAGTTGAAAAGAGAGAAAACCTGGAAACCTCCAGGTCCCCGAGCCACTTCCAGCGTTAGTCTGACCTTTACCGCTGCAACGGGACGGTGGCCCGGGTGTTTGCGGAGGGCGGGCGAGGCTCGGTGTGTCTCCGAGTCGCAGAGAGACACATCTGTCCCAGACATGACCGGGCTGTAAACGGCGACCCATCTGTCGGGGTCCGTAAACTCTCCAGATCGGGAAGCCGTTAAGGACGAGCCGCGTGGGACCGGCGGCCTGGTCCAGCCTTTCCACCGTGTTTCCTAATCATTGTTAATCACTGGGATTTGTCTCTCATCAAGTTAGTCCTTGTGAGCCGTGGGAAGGACGGCATCGCTAATGAAGCGTGGGAGACGGAGGAGGAGAAATGGGAGGACAAGAGGGGGAGAAAAAATCGCAAGAGCCTCTCAGACTCGACAGGCAAGAGAAAAAAACATGAAGCAGGAGAGGAAAAAGGAAAAACATGACACCGTGTTCAACTTCAACAGAGCGAAAAGGGGGAAAAATGAGACAAGAAAAAGACACGTCACAAATAAATGGGTTTTTTCTTTGTTCCGCAACAAGCAGGAGCAGGAGGAGGAGGAAGAAGATCGTTCATAAACCCACCTTCAGAAAGAATGAGAACCGACGTCCGTCACCGCAAAGCGGAAGGCAAAATATTAATGTTAAAGGCTGAGGCTTGCAGCTGTTTCACATTTCGAAAAGTCATATTTAAAGGACTGTTTTCAGTCGTACCTCGGTAAGTTAAGTCAACATCTGCTGAAAAACCTGCAGGATCCCCAGAATCTCAGATAACATTGTTATTGACACAGACACCTCCCCACTGTGAATAAGAAATAAAACTGAGAAACAAACAAACAAAAACATCACAAAAACAATTATTTCAACAATCTTAAAACCAGAAAAATGTCAATAACAAGTAGTTTGTGGAGCAGCAGGAGGTTGATGTTGTTTAATAGAATGAAATGAGTGAATCAGACGGCGTTTGATTCGGTCCAAAGTCTGGGGAGAAGAAGCGAGTCGCCGTCCTCCGTGCGGGATCATAATTGATCTCACCCACGATAGCTCTCCGCCGTAATTGGAGCGCTCACTGTAAACGCTCCGGCGGCCGTCTAATTGCCCGAAAGGAGGCAGGCATTAGGCATTAGCGCTGATTGGAGATCAGCACTGAGGCGTCGCCTCAGTGCGACCAGGTGGCTGCGAACCGTGGAGGGTAGGGCGAAGGCTGACCCCGGCCCTGAGGATACGTGCCTGGTGCCTGGTTACACCTCCCTCAGGTGAGTCTCTTGTTTTTAGCTCAAAAAACCATAGTTTGAAAAGAGACAGGTGACTCGTGAGGGATAAAACAGCAACAACATTTAAGGGCAACGATTCTAAGAAATTTATTCCATTGTCATCGTCAAAAAGAGTCCAGTCTGTCTGTGGAAGGGAAGTTACGCTCTTTTTTGTGTTGGATATAAAAACGAAGCAGTGAAATTTTTTTATTTTTCAGCCTCAGGGCTGAAAAACTTGGAACAGAAGAAAGGTGAAAAACTAGAGTAAAACTTTTTTAAAAAACTGTCTCTCCAACCACGTTTAGGACTTTAAAAGCAG